>JAWRVF010000084.1:0-600000 GCA_036785485.1 Physcomitrellopsis africana | reverse complement strand
TTCTAAAAATCACGATACAATCGTCAATCATAACCTGGACGCATAAGTAAATAAAATAAAATGAAAATAAAAATGTTTCCAGATCTTACAACTGAACAGAGAGGTGAGCTAGGAGAGAGTACCTCAGTATCTGGGAAGTCTCCAACTGCTACAATAGCCATATGTTCAGGTCTATACCAGCGGTGATAAAAATCTTTGACTCGTGACGCCGAAACATTTTTTATAACTTTCTCTAATCCAATTGGTTGCCGATTGGCATACTGCAAGAATACCAATAAGTAAGCCATCACAGCTCTCTAAGATTGGAAGAGCTGTAATTGATGTCTAGTGTTTGGAAGGCGATCTCTGAAAGAAGGGTCATGCAACGAATTGAGACGGTGACCCACTTCTACTGGTGAGGATTTACCCTCCAATCCAACTTTTGAATCTAATCTACCCTTTCTTTTCATTAAGAAGACGTCACATTTAACAGTGTACATGGAATTGCTCCCTAACTTAGAAGGACTAAGACCCCATAAATTTTATTTGGATTGGTCGACGCAATACAAAGTGCTCAAAGATGCATTTAGTGGAGAATTTGTCGTGATTGTAAGGTCGAATTAACAGACAAAACAAATGAAGGAATGTAAGCATACCTGAGAACCTTTCATTAATAGCATCCAGTGAGCTTCTTGAATGCGACCCATTGCATTTCTCCCTCCCCTCAATTCCTCTAAGACAGCACCTCTTTCTTTCTCTAGATCCTCATCAGATACTCGGATCTACACGTGCAAACCACATGAATGAGCTGTATGCAACTGCAACACGGGTAAAGCCTGAAAACCCCACTACGGGACTTCTAAGATACTTAGAGAAAATTACAGTTTGCATCAGATACGTTCGCCTATTGATCAGAGAACTCTATGGCAAGACGATTATTCATATATGGTTTAGCTACCACCGAAAAACGTGAAAAGAGAGAGAGAGAGAGAGAGAGAGAGAAGCCGGTCGCAGTTAAGTTCGGGAATCACCAACCTCAGTACTGAACTCAGCCAGGATATTAAGAGCTTGAGATAGTATTTCGGGTTTATCGATAGGAACCATGAGTTCGTATATAGTCTCATCAGGTGATGTCGACGCATTTTGACATGCCCCAAACTCAGCGCCGATGCTTTCCAAAAAGCGAATGATGTCATGATTTGTGTATTTCAGAGTAGCACTAAAAGCCAAATGCTCCACGATGTGTGCAACGCCTCGTTCTTCCTCTTCCTCCAATATGGACCTGTGACACAGGCATCGAATCCTCAAAAGCTAAAACAGGAATAAAATTCATAGACGTTCCACTGTTGTTTGCCCACTGAGAAGCTAATATCATCCGCATTAGATCATCACCACTTCCGACTTCCCTGGCTCACTTTCTAAGTAGACGCATACTGATATCTAATCGTGCTCCCTGGGGAGAACACTGATAATGTAGATTACAATGCTCAAGGCCTCACCTCATGGAACAATCAACTCTCAAAAAACACAAAAATAATTAATCTTCATGGAAGCAGCGCAAGCTTAATTCCGTCTTTTAGCGCAAGAAACGAGTTGTGCATGCACTTCGAGTACTTCTCAGCTCGTCTTCAATAAGTACATATGCCATTCGATGGCATCACCAGAGTTCTCAAGTCATTCACTTCGATTCCGAATTTCCAATCATCGCTGCTCTTTAAGCAACACATGATAATCAATATTAAAACTAATCACACACTAGTCGGTTGTACAAATGCAGCTAACGAAACAAGGAAATCATTGCAAGTGACAACAACATTCCCTAAACCGCTTACCCAACTTTAACACCGAGTGCCAAAGCGGCACGATGTTGCGGCTTCGCATTCTTGCGCACGTAGTAATGAAGTCCGTTTTCCAAAACACCATAAGCCACTCCTACAGGACCAGCAGGCAGGGAATCCTCCGAGTTAATTATGAGACGCTCTAGTGCCCTGAACGTCGGTGCGGGTAGTTGTTGCACCAACGTCGTCTGATTTTCAACCTTGGACTCCGACTCCAATTCATGTTCCTGTTCCAAGTCTAGTTCAGCAACGGTCCCTGTCCCATTGTCATCACAGTTTTCGGAGCCGGATTTCGACATTGCACTTAAACCCCGCCGACACCGAACCAATTGCCGGTGCTTAATCCCGGAATCGCGTGCTCTCCAAATTCTGAACACGCATTACTCACAACTATGCACGGATTCTGACGATCTAGAGCAGCTAAAAAATTCGCAACAACCTCGAAGACCGAGACGGAAATATGAACTTCAAAAATATTAAATCATTGCTGGAATTCTATCGGATACATTGCTGATTACAATGCCCACTGGACGCCTCGTGTCTCGGTGCTGCAGCAGCTCTACAGTAGGCCAGAGAAGGATCAAAACCCTAATTAAGGTCCAAACCCTAATCACAATTCGCCATGAGACATCATTTTAATCACGACACCAAAACTCACACATTCTGGTGAATCGCGGACATGGAGATGAAGCCCTGGCGAGGCTCTGCTCCCGATTCGTAAATCCCGGGTTTTACCCGGTATTTTCACATGCTACCCGAGACGATATCCATCCATAATTGAAATGAAAAACATGGATGAAGCGTTCCCCGTCTCTTTTTCTCTCTTTCTTTCTCGCGATCTCGGTGGCGACCAGACGACTGGTGATCGACGTTGTTCTGGGCTTCGTCACCAGGTGATGTGCAATGCTCCGTCGGGGGTGATTGGGTTATTAGCAACTTGACGACACAGAACGGAGGCATCCTTTACAGAAGCCGCCGCATCATTTCCCTGAGAAGAACATGAATCAGGCTTGTAGTTCCAGATTTTAACTTTGAGTGCTGGTGCTCTACCAAACAAGATTCTCGCAGATTGCGTTGTTGTGAGAGATTCTTGGACTGATTTAAAAGTTCTGAAAGCTAACCAGAGTTGTGAACGAAGTCGTTCAGGTTTCGTATACAATTAACAGTACGTGTTAATCTCATCGGTAAGCTGCAATGATTTAGTTTCTTGCTCACATCGAATCGGCACTGATTAGATTGTGTATGAGATTTCTGGAGTTGGTGTCAAGTTAATTGATGGGTTCACTAGTTCTAATTGGTGAATTTGTTTCGAATGATTCGGGGTTTGACTCTCTCTCTCTCCCGCAGGACCTGTTGGTCGGTTTTGGAATTGTAAGCATTATGGAGGTTTCATGTAAAAAAGGTTCTTACCTGTGCTAGGAATTAACCCTGTCCACCAGGGTTACTTACTTACTTCTGACAGGATACATGTTTCGGATGCATCTGCAGTCTAACCATCACATTTAACGTGCGTTTACCACTGACAATCCACCATTCGCCTGTTTCTTGCTTCTCATAACCATGAAATCCACCACCCCTTTCAGAACCGCAGCAGGAAACACCTCAACGTCTGTGATCTTCAGGTGAGGTTGTGGTGCAGCTCACGCGTAGATTTGCATCACTGATAAATATACACACACACACACCCTGTGTTGACCCAAGAGCATGGTCGTAGTTAGCAGGTTTAGAAAGAAACCTACATGGGTTTCTACAGTTTCATACATATAGCAAGCGAAAGAGATTGAGGGAGACACTGAAAATGTCCACAAGTAAATGCAATTATCGATAAATATTAACAGTGTGCTTCTTTTCAATCAACTTGAGTTGATACAAATGTGTTTGATGAAACAAATGCAAATAATGCTGGAAAAATTCAACATGCATGAAGTAGGTATTTTTCATGCGTGATCTTTTCAGCAATTAAGGTGACATCTTGTGTCAAGTCCTATTTTATCAACATGTAATGAATGTTTTCACTTAAAATTCTCAATATCTGATAAATCAAAATAGGTGAATTTGATGATTGATATCCTTTGTCTCTGTCAAAAAAATCTACAAATAAAAAAATTATAAGGCAAAAAAAACAAAAAACAAAAAAAATAAATCTTTTTCAAATTACTTAAAATGTATCAAAAAATAAAGAATAAATTTAATATTATTATTAATCTATAAATTAATCAATCAATAAAATATGTATAAAAATCATAAAATTAAAAAAACTTATTAAAAGATAATATAATTATGTACATATCACGAACATAAGATTTACTCTAGTAATTATCTAAGTAATATAAACCAATAGAAGTAGGTAAAATAAGTTGATTTGATAATATCTGATAGAATATCTTCCTAGAAGCTTCATAAACGGGGAATCACCTTTATACATGTCTATACGTGATTGGTAGATTAAAAACTTGGTCAACAAGGTAGCCACATGGCGCACATGTTAGTAGCTTGTGGAACAAGCTAGCCATGTGTTACACATGTTGGTAGCTTGCAGAATAAGCCAAGTATGTGGCGCACATATGGGAAACCTGTCCTGCAAGTTTGACACATGTCTTGCAAAATAGACACGTGTATGAGGTCCTATAGAATACTGCCACATAGCTCTTAGTTAAATAGTATCTATAGAGACAAGAGTGAAGCCTTTTTCACTCTTGTCAATTTCTTTCTTGATCTTAGTCTAATTTTGAGAGTCTTCATATTTTTAGTCTTTGGCAATAGCCATTCTAGTTTTCCTTTGAATATACATACTTTCTTATTCCTATTTTATGACTTTTCTTTGATACAATTTTCATTAGATCATACATCTTTTTCTAGTTTATGTCATTGGCTATGATGGTAAGATTCACTCTTCAACCCAAGTTATAAGGTGGCCTCAATTAAGAGTTGCTTATAAATTTTGGTGTGAAGTATAAGGAGCAATAAACAACAATGAAGGAGAAGAACAACATAAAACAAGTAAAATATGTGCAATTATATAATTGCACACTACAAAACTAGTCATAGTTTGTTCACTAGAATTTAACCTAATAAAAAATAAAATTAAAAAATAAAAATTATATTTTCAAATAGGTAATTTTTTTATCTTTCCAATGATATAAAAAAACATGTAAATCTAAGTTACTATGAGTAAGTTATGATAATTCAAAGTTAGAAGGTAAATAATGGAAAAAATTAAATAGAAATTATTACCTCAAGGATAATTTGTTACAAGATCATGGGTTCGAACCTCACCAAGGCTCACAAGTAGTGTATATAGGTGTCCTAGAGGGGCCACAAGGCCTTAGTCTTATCCTCCTACCTACATCCAAGGTGCCACAACCCACATGGGACTTGTGCACCTCCCTTCCTACAAGGACTACAATAGCTGTTGGTCCTCCTATTTTATACTAGTAGAACTAATAATTTTTCATTTTTGACTTCACCATGGTATTCAAAAACACCCTATTAGTCTAGGAACCTTGTATGGCCTTCAAATCTTGCTCCATTTCTTCATAATGGCTCCCAAGGTGATAAAATTTATTTTTACCAAAGTCTTCAAAATTGCTCTAAAAATTCTTAATAAATTCTAAAAATCTCTATAATATTTCTAAGATGATAATATCAATTTAAGACAATTTTATTCTATCTTGGAAAATTTTTTTAATAATAAAATCAATAAAAATCCAACATATAATTTGTCCCAATAAAAAGGACAAATAATACAACAATCTCACAAAAGAGAAGTTATATATATAAACCTTCTTGTATTCAAGTAAGTTTGTACAAAAAGGATTCAAATTTTCACAAAATCCTTCAAAACTTTATTCACTCGCAAGGACTTAATTCTTACTAAACTTTAAAATTCAATAACTCTTGATCTAACCATTCAATTTCTATAAAATTTAATTCAAAGTGTAGATAATTTTCTTAAGTTTCACCACAAGAAAGAATCAACCATAAATTCATTTCTAATCGTCTGATGTCTCAAAACCCCTAGCAGGTGCTTAAAACCCTAGCTCATAGATACCCGAGCACTATTTTCTTTATATCTCACAAACCCAAAATCTTACTGCAACAAAATTTTTGTACATAGTCTTGTGACATAAACATATATACTCCTAAAAATTTTGAGCCCAAGATCTATCAAATTGCATAAGATATAGCTCAAAATGTAACCACTATGTAAGCGGGTCACTTATTGCCTTTAAGTTTGTAAGCACTGACTTCAACTCCCAATATCTCCTTTATCTTGGCTTGGATTTTATCAAGCTGTACATGAAAAGTGTAGCCGTGAAATTGCTCTCTTCAACCCTAGTCACAAATCCTTGATTGCTCTTTGTATGCACGAATTATACCCAAAAGACTGACAGTAGGTCCAAAATCAACACTTTAACTTTGAACGCCTATAACTTCTTCATAAAAAGTGCAAATCACACAAAATTTGTACCTAAACCAAATCCAAAAATCTAAATCTTATGATCCTAGCCTATGATGTTAAACTCCTCTCGAAGTTAGATTTAGGAGCCTTAGGATGCTTTCTAGATGATAAATTTATTAAGAATTGTAAAATATTTTTAATACAGAAAACTAAATCCGTACATGTAGAAGTCATAGATGGTCATCCATTGTCTTTTGGAGATGTCATTCATTAAACCCGTCCTATAAAAGTAACAATAGATGGTCATAATAGCTATGTAATCTTTAGTATAATTAAATCTCCATCTAATCCAATTATTTTAGGTTTTTCATGGCTAGAAAAATATAACCCTCAAATAGATTGGAATTCTCGTAGACTCGACTTTTTTTGGAACGTTATTAAATATCCTGCCGATCAAGTAAAAAGCTATAAATCTAATGTGGTAAAATCTGTACTATTAGATGCAAAAGCTTTTATACATGCAGCAAAAGAAGAATCAACTTTTGCTATTTATGCCACAATCATTTTTGATGGTGGAAAGACTTTAAGTGGCATTCCAAGCCAATATCTAGATTATTAAGATGTTTATAAAAAAAAAAAATGTAGATATTCTTTCAAAGCATCGTCCATATGATTATTCAATCAACTTTAAGGAAGGAACTCAGCCACCATTTGGACCAATCTACAGTTTATCACAAGATAAATTGGCTGAATTCAAGGCATATATTAACAAGAATTTGGCCAAGAATTTCATATGCCATTCTAAATCTCTAGCAGGAGCTCCAATTCTATTTGTGAAGAAAAAAGATGGATCATTGCGAATGTATATTGACTATCGACGATTCAATAAGATCTCAATCAAGAACAGATATCCATTACCTTTGATATCAAGACTCTTTGACCAGTCCAATCAAGTTAAGATCTATACAAAAATAGATCTAAGAGGAGCAGATAATCTAGTATGCATCAAAGAAGGACATGAATAGAAAACTATATTTTGAACCAAGTACAGACATTTTGAATATAATGTCATGCCTTTTGGACTTACGAATGCACCAGCTACTTTTTAACATCTTATGAATGATGTTTTTTGTAAGTTCTTAGATAATATTGTCGTCTGCTACCTAGATGATATTTTGATCTATTCTAAGAACATAGAAGAATATGAAATACATGTTCATCAAGTATTATAAAAACTTAGAGATGCACCATTGTATGCCAAGATGGAAAGTGTGTATTTCACACTACTCAAGTTGATTTCTTAAGATATATCATTTCAAATGATGGTTTCATGATGGATCCTAAGAAAATCCAGACAATCATGATTTAAAAGATTCTAAAGATGGTAAGAGATGTCTAATGCTTTCTGGGATTTATCAATTATTATCGGATCTTCATCAAAGACTTCTCTCGAGTTACAGCTCTACTTATACATTTGATCTATAAAGATAAATTCTAATGGAATCAAGAAGCGGAAGCAACTTTTGAAGCTCTGAAGACATCATTTGTTTCTGCACCAATCTTATATCGTGTTGACTTTTTCAATGCATTTTTTATGGAAACAGACACATCAGACTTTGCCTTGGGTGCAATTTTGTCACAAATTGGAACAGATGATAAACTTCATCTAATAGCTTTTCATTTAAAAAAATTCTCAGCAGCCATGATCAATTATGAGATTGATAACAAAGAACTTTTTGCAATCACGGATTCTTTTTAAGAATGGCGTCACTATCTAGAAGGCACTTCTACTCCAATCATTGTATATACGGATCACAAGAACCTCAAATATTTTATGTCGGCACGCATATTGAATCGTTGTCAAGCTCATTGGAATATGTCTTTATCAAGATTCGAGTTCATTATCACTTATCGACTACAAAAACAACAAGGTTTGTCTGATGCCCTCTCTAAATATTCTTATTTTGCACCAAAAGAAGGAGGTGCAGCTTTTGAGCAATAAAGAACGGCCCTCTTGAAACTAGAGCAATTTCATCTTCGAGCAATGAAATCAACATTGATTGTTGATTCAACTTTTCTCAAGCAAATTACGTCAAGTATGTCTTTAGACCCTCTTGTTCATGATATCAAGAATAATTCTTCTAAGACTTATAATTCTTCTAAATTCAAGTTCAAAAATAACCTATTATATTTTGAAGGATGCCTATATGTTCCAAAAAGAAAAGCACATTGTTGTGTTGTGGTTTCGCTACTATGTGAAAAAATAGTACATGTATATTTAATGTACAATTTACTACTTAGCTAAATGAAAGTCATATCAATGGATTTTATTGGTTATAGGATGTGATTAGGTTCCTAGTTTAGAAAGGATCTATTAAAAGGATTATTACTAAGGTTTATATAACCTTATTTTTCTTTTATTAGTCACTTGTGAAGTTAATTTTATATTGATAGTATCTTGTATATATCTTAAATCACCTATGTTAGACATTGGTGATCCTTAAAATCTTAATTTACTTCTTTTATTTGATGCTTAAAGCACCAAGTATGTAAATCTTATAAGAAGAAGGGTTAAAAAAGGGTTTTTAGTGTAAAAAGGGTAGTTTGGCCATCCATGTGCATGAATAGAGGTGGATGATAAAAATCTCTATTCTAATTGGCCAAAAATCATGCCCAATGGGCTTCAAGGAGGCTGCCCGAGGGTTTATTAGGAGTTAGGGTTTGTTTTTCGAGGAGAGTCAAACATAAGATTTAGGATCATAAGATTTAGGTTTTTGGATCTGATTTAGGTGCAAATTTTGTGTGATTTGCACTTTTTATGAAGAAGTTATAGGCGCTCAAAGTTAAAGTGTTGATTTTGGACCTACTATCAATCTTTTCAATATAACTCGCACATACAAAGAACAATCGAGAATCGACGACTAGGGTTGCAGAGATCACTTTTACGGCTACACTTTATATGTACAGCTTGATAAAATCTAAGCTAGAATGTAAGAGATAATAGGAGTTGAAGTCAGTGCTTACAAACTTAAGGGCAGTAAGTGACCCGCTTACAAAGTGGTTATATTTTGAGCTATATCTTATGTAATTTGATAGATTTTTGGCTCAAATTTTTTAGAAGTGTATATGCTTATGTCACAAGACTATGTGCAAACATTTTTTGGCATTAGGATTTTGGATTTGTGAGATATAAGGAAAATAGTGCTCGGGTGTCTCTGAGCTAGGATTTTAAGCACCTGCTAGAGATTTTGAGATATCAAACAATCGGAAACGGATTTACGATTGATTCTTTCTTGTGATGAAACTTAAGAAAATTATCTGCACTTTAAAATAAAATTTATAGAAACTAAATAGTTGGATCAAGAATTATTGGACTCTAAAGTTTAGCAAGAAATAGGTCCTTGCGGGTGAATAAAATTTTGAAGGGTTTTTGTGAAAATTTGAACCTTTTTTGTACAAACTTACTTGAATACAAGAGGGTTTACATATATAACTTCTCTTTTATGAGGTTTTTGTATTATTTGTCATTTTTATTGAGGACAAACGACTTATTGGATTTTGCCATCAAATTTCAAATAATTCCTCCATAGCCAGGTACCCAGTGTATTCCCAGATATAAGTCCACGTCATCTGACAACGCTTACTTGTTCTTCAATCACGTCATGATTTTCCAATTATAGGACAATTTAGATATAACAAGACTTTGGAACTTATATCAAAAGATTTTTGGTGGCCTCAAATGTGGAAGGCAGTCAAAGACTTTGTACAATCATGTAATATTTATTCAAAATCCAAGAGTCCTTGTCATCGACCTTTTGGACTTCTTCAGCAATTACCTATTCTAAAACAATTATGGTCTTGTGTTTCTATGGATTTCATCACAGATCTTCCAAGCTCAAGATCTTATGATTTTATATTTGTGATAGTAGATTGGTTCACCAAGATGGCACATTTTGTGCTACGCACAAAATCTATCACAAGTGCAGAAATAGCTAAGCTTTTCATTGATAATATCTATCGCTATCATGGGTTATCTAAGAATATTATATCGGATAGGGGAACTCAATTTGTGTCAAGATTTTGGAGAATCCTTTTTAAGATCTTAAAAGTGGACATAAAGTTATCTTCAGCTTTTCATCCTCAAATTGATGGACAAACAGAGTGCGTGAACCAAGACTTGGAGCAATATTTAAGGTGTACCATCAACTACCAATAAGATGATTGGATAGCTCTTTTGCCATTGGCAAAATTTGCTTATAATAATACAATACATTCTTCTGCGCAACAAACACCTTTCTTTGCCAATTATGGTTATCACCTATGACTTGATGCTTTTGACTTTTCAAAAGTTGATAATCCAGCAGCAAAAGATTTGGCAAATCGTTTGTCAGAGCTACATGCAATAATGAAGGTGCAATTATAAGAAGCTCAAGAATGAAAAAAAACAAATACAGATGCGTATTGTAAGGAACAACCACAATTTAACGTGGGGGACAAGGTATGGTTACTTCATCGCAATATTAAGACTACTTGTCCTTGTGATAAGCTGGACTATTGTAGACTTAGACCTTTTTCTATTTCTGAATAAATCAATGTAGTTGCATATCGATTACACCTATCGGAGTCTATGAAGATCCATCCTGTATTCCACGTGTCTGTCACGGACATAAGATATAATCTAGTAAATTATCTAAATAATAATAGACGAATAGAAGTAGGTAAAGTAAGTTGATTTGATAATATGTGATAGAGAAGCTTCCTAAAAGCTTCATAGACGCGAAATCACCTTTATACATGTCTATAGGTGATTGGTAGGTTAGAAACTTGGTCAACAAGGTAGCCACATGGCGCACATGTTGGTAGCTTGTAGAACAAGCTAGCCATGTGTTACACATATTGGTAGCTTGTGGAACAAGCTAAGTATGTGGCGCACATGTGAGAAACTTGTCGTGCAAGTTTGACACGTGTCTTGCAAATTAGACACGTGTATGAGGTCCTATAGAATACCGCCATGTAGCTCTTAGTTAGATAGTATTTATAGAGGCAAGAGTGAAGCCCTCTTCACTCTTGTCAACTCCTTTCTTGATCCTAGTCTAGTTTCAAGAGTCCTCATGTTTCCAGTCTTTGGCAATAGCCATTCCAGTTTTCTTTTGAATATACATACTTTCTTATTTTATTTTGTGACTTTACTTTGACACAATTTTCATTAGATTATACATCTTTTTCTAGTTCATGTCCTTGACAGATTAACAAGAGTACACTTATAATATCATAGCTTTGTCTTGTCTTGATTTTAAGAGTGGATTATCCCTTTTTTTACTTGATAAGACACATGCATTTTAGAAGTTGCGCATTACCCTCTTCTAAACTGATATTATTCCTAGTATTTTCTTTGTTCTCCCTGTTACTTATCTCGAGTAGTGTTATATATTTTTTGAACTTTTATTATGGCCGAGCTTGCCGAAATGAAGAGTGCAATGGCACAAATGTAAGAGCAAATGAGGAAATTGATGCTTGTAATGCATCAACTCACTGTACCTCCACAGGGAGCAACAAGATTACCAAATAATGAAGATATAGATATGGTTGGAGCTGCTTCAGCATCTACACCAAGCCATATAATTCCTCCTACATTGGAACATCATCCAAGCATCAGAGAACCAAAAATTGGTCTACCTGAGAAGTTTGATGGCACAAGATCCAAGTTTCTAGGATTCATCAACCAAGTCCAACTGGTGATTGAATTACAACTGCAAAGTTTTCCAACTTCAGGATCACAAGTCAGATTTATTGGTACACTACTTTCAGGTTCTACCTTATCTTGGTTTTCATCTTTTCTGGACCGACGTGATCCAATATTGGATAATTTATAAGCTTTCTTAGCAGAATTTCGATCTATGTATGGAGAACATGATGTTACTCGTGTTGCAACCAACAAGCTTCGTATCCTACAACAAGGCAATCAATAAGTGACATTATATGCTTCACAATTTTGATAACTAGCAATCGATATCAAGTGGGACGATGCTGCACTCATCAGTCAGTTTCTCTACGGATTACAATATAAAGTGAAGAAATTGATGTTGAACTTACCCGATCCTCAAACATTGAGTCAAGTAATAGACTTTGTGGTGAAGTATGATAATCGGCTTTTCAAATTTAGATTTGAAAGTCGTACAAGAGAACCTTAGCGATATAATAATTCAGTGGTAGTACCAATGACTTCTCAATATGTACCTTCAGAAGTCGAGGACATGCAAATTGATGCTATACGTTTCAAGCCACTTACTGAACAAGAAAAGACTCGACGTCGTCAAAAAGGATTATGCTTATATTGTAGAGAACCTAAACACACTATTCAAAATTGTCCAAAGAAACGACGCAACCACAAGATGAGGAGTACGACTGTCAAAGAAGACAATATGTTGGAAAACGAATTTGTCCAGCCACAATAAAGACCGTGCGGCTAGGATCTTGTACAATTTCTAATGAAGGTCCTATCCTCTCCTCACAACTATCTCTTTGTTTTATAATAGATGTGTATTTAGGACCTAATAATTACAAAGCTTTTGCTTTAATAGATTCGGGAGCCTCGGCTTGTTTTTTAGATGAAGAATTTGATAAAAGCCATAGAATGCAGGTAGTACAAAAATCTAAATCCGTACACGTAGAAGTCATAGATGGTCGTCCTTTATCTTCTGAAGATGTTACTCATGAAACACTTCCTCTAGATGTAGTAGTAAATGGGTATAATAGTTGCGTAATTTTTAACATAATTAGATCTCCATCTATTCCAGTTATTCTTGGTCTATCATGGTTAGAAAGACACAACCCTCGAATAGATTGGATTTCTCGTACTCTGAACTTTTCTAAAAGTATAGCTAACAATATAGTTAATAAAGTAAGAAATCACAAGTCTAGTATAATTAAACCTGCGTTTGTAGGTGCAAGAGCTTTCTTGTATGCTGCAAAAGAAGGATCACCTTTTGTCATTTATGCTACACCTATTTCCAACGATAGAAAGACTTTAAGTAGCATTCCAAGTCAGTATCAAGATTATCAAGACGTTTTTGAGAAAAAGAATGCAGATATTCTTCCAGAGCATCGTCCATATGATTGTTCAATCGACCTTAAAGAAGGAACTCAGCCACCATTTGGACCAATCTACAGTTTATCACAAGATGAATTGGCTAAATTCAAGGCGTATATTGACGAGAATTTGGCCAAGAATTTCATACGCCATTCTAAATCTCCAGCAAGAGCTCTAATTCTATTTGCGAAGAAAAAAGATGAATCATTGCGGATATGTGTTAATTATCGAGGACTCAACAAGATCACAATCAAGAATAGATATCCATTACCTCTAATATCAGGACTCTTTGATCAGTTGAATCAAGCTAGGATCTATACAAAAATAGATCTAAGAGGAGCATACAATCTAGTACGCATCAAAGAAGGAGATGAATGGAAAACTGCATTTCGAATCAAGTACGGACATTTTGAATATAATGTCATGCCTTTTGGACTTACAAATGCACCAGCTGCTTTTCAACATCTCATGAATGATGTTTTTCGTGAATTCCTAGACAATTTTGTCGTCTGCTACCTAGACAACATTTTGATCTATTCTAAGAATGTAGAAGAATATGAAGTACATGTTTGTCAAGTATTACAAAAACTTAGAGATGCAAGATTGTACACCAAGATGGAAAAGTGTGTATTTCACACTACTCAAGTTGATTTCTTAGGATACATCATTTCAAATGATGGTCTCATGATGGATCCTAAGAAAGTCCAAACAATCATAAATTGAAAGATTCCAAAGACGGTAAGAGATGTCCAATGCTTTTTGGGATTTGCCAATTATTATCGGATCTTCATCAAAGATTTTTCACGTATTTGCGGCTCCACTTACACGTTTGATTTGTAAAGACAAACTCCAATGGAATCAATAAGCAGAAGTAGCATTTGAAGCTTTGAAGACATTGTTTGTTTCTGCACCAATCCAATATCGTGTAGATTTTTCCAAGGCATTTTTTATGGAAACAGACGCATCATACTTTGCCTTGGGTGCGATTTTGTCACAAATGGGAATAGATGACAAACTTCATCCACTAACTTTTCATTCAAGAAAATTCTCAGCAGCTGAGATCAATTATGAGATCCACGACAAAGAACTTCTTGCAATCGTGGATTCTTTTCAAGAATGGCATCATTATCTAGAAGGCGCTTCGAGTCCAATCATCGTGTATACGGATCACAAGAACCTTGAGTATTTCATGTCGGCACGCATGTTGAATCGTCGTCAAGCTCGTTGGAGTATGTCTTTGTCAAGATTCAAATTCATTATCACTTATCAGCCAGGAAAACAACAAGGTTTGTCCGATGCCCTTTCTAGACGTTCTTATTTTGCACCAAAAGAAGGAGATGCAGCTTTTGAGCAACAAAGAACGGTTTTCTTGAAACCAGAGCAGTTTTATCTTTGAGCAATAAAATCAACATTGACTATTGATTCAACTTTTCTCAAGCAAATTCAGTCAAGTATGTCCTCAGATCCTCTTGTTCATGATATCAAGAATAATTCTTCCAAGTCTCATGATTCTTCTAAATTCGAGTTCAAGAACAATCTACTATGTTTTGAAGGACGTCTATATGTTCCAAAAGGAGAAGCACGTTTACGTGTTCTTCAAGCACATCATGATTTTCTAGCGGCAGGACATTTTGGATACAACAAGACTTTGGAACTTATATCAAGAGATTTTTGGTGGCCT
The DNA here is from genome assembly GCA_036785485.1 of Physcomitrellopsis africana. Lineage (NCBI taxonomy): Eukaryota > Viridiplantae > Streptophyta > Bryopsida > Funariales > Funariaceae > Physcomitrellopsis > Physcomitrellopsis africana. Next base: position 585,010 of record JAWRVF010000084.1, on the reverse strand, counting down.
CAAATGTGGAAGGCACTCAAAGACTTTGTATAATCATGTGATATCTGCTCAAGATCAAAGACTCCTTGTCATCGACCTTTTAGGCTTCTTCAGCCATTACCTATTCCAAAACAATTATGGTCTTGTGTTTCTATGGATTTCATCACAGATCTTCCAAGCTCAAGATTTTATGATTCTATATTTGTGATAGTAGATTGGTTCACCAAGATGGCACATTTTGTGCCACGCACAAAATCTATCATAGGTGAAGAAACAGCTAAGCTTTTCATTGATAATATCTATCGCTATCATGGATTATCTAAGAATATTATATCGGATAGGGGAACTCAATTTGTGTCAAGATTTTGGAGAATCCTTTTTAAGATCTTAAAAGTAGACATAAAGTTATCTTCAGCTTTTCATCCTCAAATTGATGGACAAACACAGCGCGTGAACCAAGACTTGGAGCAATATTTAAGGTGTACCATCAACTACCAATAAGATGATTGGATAGCTCTTTTGCCATTGGCAAAATTTGCTTATAATAATATGATATATTCTTCTGCGTAACAAACACCTTTTCTTGCCAATTATGGTTATCACCTATGACTTGATGCTTTTGACTTTTCAAAAGTTGATAATCCAGCAGCAAAAGATTTGGCAAATCGTTTGTCAGAGCTACATGCAATAATGAAGGTGCAATTACAAGAAGCTCAAGAATGAAAAAAAACAAATCTAGATGCGTATTGCAAAGAACAACCACAATTCAACGTGGGGGACAAGGTATGGTTACTTCATCGCAATATTAAGACTACTTGTCCTTGTGATAAGCTGGACTATTGTAGACTTAGACCTTTTCCTATTTCTGAATAAATCAATGTAGTTGCATATCGATTACACCTATCGGAGTCTATGAAGATCCATCCTGTATTCCACGTGTTTGTCACGGACATAAGATATAATCTAGTAAATTATCCAAATAATAATAGACCAATAGAAGTAGGTAAAATAAGTTAATTTAATAATATTATTTGCCCTCTTATTCAGGACAAACGACTTGTTGGATTTTGCCATCAAATTTCAAATAAATCCTCTATAGTCAGGTACCCAGTGTATTCCCAGATATAAGTCTACGTCATCTAACAACGCTTACTTGTTCTTCAATCACGTCATGATTTTTCAATTACAAGATATTTTAGATATACCAAGACTTTGGAACTTATATCAAAAGATTTTTGGTAGCCTCAAATGTCGAAGGCAGTCAAAGACTTTGTATAATCATGTAATATTTGCTCAAAATCCAAGACTCCTTGTCATCAACCTTTTGGGCTTCTTCAGCCATTACCTATTCTAGAACAACCATGGTCTTCTGTTTCTATGGATTTCATCATAGATCTTCCAAGCTCAAGATCTTATGATTCTATATTTGTGATAGTAGATCGGTTCACAAAGATGGCACATTTTGTGCCATGCACAAAATCTATCACAGGTGAAGAAACAGCTAAGCTTTTCATTGATAATATCTATCGCTATCATGGATTACCTAAGGATATTATATCGGATAGGGGAACTCAATTTGTGTCAAGATTTTGGAGAATCCTTTTCAAGATCTTAAAAATAGACATAAAATTATCTTCAGCTTTTCATCCTCAAATTGATGGACAAACAGAGCGCGTGAACCAAGTCTTGGAGCAATATTTAAGGTGTACCATCAAATACTAACAAGATGATTGGATAGCTCTTATGCCAGTGGCAGAATTTGCTTATAATAATATGATACATTCATCTATGCAACAAACACCTTTCTTTGCCAATTATGGTTATGACCCATGACTTGATGCTTTTGACTTTTCAAAAGTTGATAATCCAGCAGCAGAAGATTTGGCAAATTGTTTGTCAGAGCTACATGCAATAATGAAGGTGCAATTAAAAGAAGCTCAAGAATGAAAAAAAATAAATACAGATGCGTATCGCAAGGAACAACTACAATTCAACATGGGGGACAAGGTATGATTACTTCGTCGCAATATCAAGACTACTCGTCCTTGTGATAAGTTGGACTATTGTAGGCTTAGACCTTTTCCTATTTCTGAACAAATCAATCCAGTTGCATATCAATTACACCTACCGGAATCCATGAAGATCCATCGTGTATTCCACGTGTCACTACTCGAGCCATACAAGATAGTGGACATACAAGGAAGAAGACAAATACCACTGCCTCTTGTAGAAGTGGACAACAATGAAGAATTCGAGGTTGAAGAGATTTTAGATTCAAGGCGATGCCAAAATCGATTGGAATATCTTGTGCATTGGCGCGGATACGATATTAGTGAATGGACATGGGAGCCATCAAAGAGTCTAACAAATGCATCAATAAAAGTTAATGCATTCCATCGACGACATCCATCAAAACCAAGATAAATACTCAAAAAAATCTTTGTTATAAAGCAAGGCAGGTTCTGTAGAGGTTTCATCCTACCTTGTATCATTGTTTGTCATTAGATTTTGTTTGTGCTAAAGAGATGGAGGATCAACAACCAGCGAATTCAGCTCAAGAGCCATCATTTACTGATTTACCGGACGAGACATTACGACTATCACAACCTTCAAGAGGACGGAATAGAGATGAAGACCCTCAAGAACGACATGTTCTTCCTCGCATTGATGGCAAAATATAATGTGTTTGGTATCATGACCTTGGAAGAGACTCTCGATGTTTGGTGATACTTTTAGAGGTAAGAACTACTCATGATGGTGTTCCTAATGTTTTCTTTGAAGGAAGTTATGAAGGCCTCAACAATGATCAAATAACAGGGTGGTCCTCTCGCCCTGGTATGGGACATTATCGATGGCTGAAAGGACCTATCAACTACCTTGGAAGGGAACAAAGATCTGAGTATGTGACAAGCACAATTCGACGTATTTTGGACTTTCTCAACATGTAATCATCGCTCCTCGTGGAACTCGTCCCTAGAAGGGGGGATAATATCATGGACATAAGATTTACTCCAGTAAATTATCTAAGTAATAATAGATCAATAGAAGTAGATAAAATAAGTTGATTTGATAATATGTGATAGAGAAGCTTTCTAGAAGCTTCATAGATGCGAAATCACCTTTATACATGTCTATAGGTGATTGGTAGGTTAGAAACTTGGTCAACAAGGTAGTCACATGGCGCACATGTTGGTAGCTTGTAGAACAAGCTAGCTATGTGTCACACATTTTGGTAGCTTGTGGAACAAGCTAAGTATGTGGCGCACATGTGAAAAACTTGTCGTGCAAGTTTGACACGTGTCTTGCAAATTAGACACGTGTATGAGGTCCTATAAAACATCGCCACATAGCTCTTAGTTAGATAGTATTTATAGAAGCAAGAATGAAACCGTCTTCACTCTTGTCAACTCCTTTCTTGATCCTAGTCTAGTTTCAAGAGTCCTCATGATTCCAGTCTTTGGCAATAGCCATTCCGGTTTTCTTTTGAATATACATACTTTCTTATTTTATTTTGTGATTTTACTTTGACATAGTTTTCATTAGATTATACATCTTTTTCTAGTTCATGTCCTTGACAGTGTTACTACTTGAGCCATACAAGATAGTGGATATACAAGGAAGAAGACAAATGCTAACGCCTTCTATAGAAGTGGACAATAATGAAGAATTCGAGATTGAATAGATTTTAGATTCAAGGCGACGCTGAAATTGACTGAAATATCTTGTACATTGGCATGGATATAATATTAATGAACATATATGGGAGCCATCTAAGAATCTAGCAAATGCACCAATAAAAGTCAATACATTTTATCAACAACATCTATCAAAATGAAGATAAAGAATGAAAAAAGTCTTTGCTATAAAGCAAAACAGGTTCTATAGAGGTTTCATCATATCTTGTATATTGTTTGTTATTTCTTTGGATTTGTTCGTGCTAAAGAGATGGAGGATCAATAACCAGTGAATTCAGCTCAAGAGCCATCATTTGCTGATTTATTAGACGAGATATAACGACTATGACAATCTTCAAGATGACGGAATAGAGATGAAGATCCTCAAGAATGACATGTCTTTTCGCGGATTGACGGCGAAATACAATGTGTTTGATACTACAACCTTGGAAGAGACTTCCAATGTTTAGTGATACTTTTACAGGTAGGAACTATTCCTGATGGTGTTCCTAATGTTTTCTTTGAAGGGAGTTATGAAAGTCTTAACAATGATCAAATAATAAGATGGTCCTCTCGTTCTAGTATGAGACATTATTCATGGCTGAAAGGACCTATCAACTACCTTCAAAGGGAACAAAGATCAGAGTATGTTGCAAGCACAATTGGACGTATCCTAGACTTCCTCAACATGTAATCACCGCTCCTCGTGGAACTCATCCCTAGAAGGGAGGATAATGTCATGGACATAAGATTTACTCGAGTAATTATCTAACTAATATAAACCAATAGAAGTAGGTAAAATAAGTTGATTTGATAATATCTAATAAAAAAGCTTCCTAGAAGCTTCATAGATGCGAAATCACCTTTATACATGTCTATAGGTGATTGGTAGGTTAGAAACTTGGTCAACAAGCTAGCCACATGGTGCACATGTTAGTAGCTTGTAGAACAAGCTAGCCATGTGTCACACATGTTGGTAGCTTGCAGAATAAACCAAGTACGTGGCGCACATGTGGGAAACTTATTGTACAAGTTTGACATGTGTCTTGCAAAATAGACACGTGTATGAGGTCCTATAGAATACCGCCACGTAGCTCTTAGTTAGATAGTATCTATAGAGGCAAGAGTGAAGCCTTTTTCACTCTTGTCAACTCTTTTCTTGATCTTAGTCTAGTTTCAAGAGTCTTTATGTTTCTAGTCTTTGGCAATAGCTATTGTAGTTTTCCTTTGAATATACATACTTTCTTATTCCTATTTTGTGACTTTTCTTTGATACAATTTTCATTACATCATACATCTTTTTCTAGTTCATGTTCTTGACAGTACATTCAAGAAGAAAAAAAAAAAAACATTAATAGGAGACATATATGTAAGAATAGAATATATTAAAATAATTATTATTAAAAAAAATTTATAAATCTTAGACTAAGATATTTTCTATTTAAAATAAATAAAGAAGTGTTCTTAAGAGTAAGAGAAATACTAATAAAAAAAAAGATGTCTTCAATTCTATTTCTAAATTTATTGGCTAGTAATAAGGTCATGTAAAACTTTCTAAAGACTATAAGACTTATAAACCTAGTGTTCAAGTTATGAGATGCTTCTATAGAAGATTTCTTTATACAAAATATTTTTATAATAAGTTTCTATAGGCACATGTTTCATCTACATGTGCATACAGATCTAATTGATATCTAGAAAGTTTGGTTGATGTTTTAAAAATAGAAATTAATTATCGAATATATTTCTATATCTTTCTATATGATTCTATTATTTATAATATTCTAATTATTCAGAAAATTATTTTCTTTTAATATATATTTTTTTCAAGGAGAAAAAAAATTCCAATTTGTTTTAGAAGTTAATAAAGTCCAACATTTGCAAAATAATATTTACCTCATATTATAATCTATGCTATGGAGGAAGATGGTTGACAAGTCGTTTAAGCTATCAATATTATTTTATACCTAAATAAGAATACCATCTAATTATTTTATTATTATTAAGGCTTATATAGCTTCTTTTAAATAATACAATTAAAATTCTATTACATGTAATATCTAAATCCAATAATATTATAAAAAATAAAGACTTTTCTCTAAAATACATATATTGAATATAATTTTTTTTGCTATTTATCTAAAAATAACCATTCTATTTATTAAGATCTTTATTTTAATTTTAATAATATAAAGATTGAAAAAATCTAAGTAGTCTTTATAATAATTTTAATAATTTTTTTGAAATATATCAAATAGCTTTAAAATCTCTGATTTATTTTTAAAAATCACAAAAGAAATATATATATATATATATATATATATATATACAAAATAATTATTTATTATATTTTTTCACCTTAAATTATTAATAGTTATTATTATTATTATTATTATATTATTATTGTTGTTGTCAATAATTAGTTTTAAATTTCAATAGATATTATTAATAAGATTTTTATAAAAACTATAGTATATTTTAAAGATTCTTTCATAGCTTTTGTGTAAGCTTATTAATACTACATTTTTGTTAGTATTTAATATAATTTATTTTGCTCTAATGCCACTTCAATTCTAAAAATATATCTTTAAGAATAAAATTTTAGCTACTACAAATTATCTTTATGTAATGAAATTTAGTATAATTATTCATAAAATATTTTATTTTAACACCTTATCTAAAACTTAAAAGCTTAATTTAGAGAGTATTTAATCTTAAAAGCCAAATTTAAATACACTTAGATTTAATATTTATGAAGATTTTTTGCTATGTTAAAAAATAATTATCTTTTTAAGCCTTTACAATTAGAAATAGTTTAAAGCCAAAGAATATCATGATCAACCAAATCATTCTTTTATTATTATTTTAAACAAAAAAAAATAAATATTAACTATAGAAATCATAAAAATTATTAAAAATATATAATTAAAATTATTAATAACTAATTTAAGTAATTTTGATACAACTTCTTAAATTTTTATAGAAGTTATTTCTTGAAGGTGGGTCTAATACAATATCTAAGAAATAACACTATTTATTATATGTAGAAAATAAATTCATTCTACCTCATTTTTTTCTTGTCATATTCTTTTATTTGATTTTTCTAAATACAAAGCTAATTAAGAAAAGCTTCTTAATTTCAACTAGGCAAAAGCTAAGAAAGTTGTAACTTCTCACCTTTTTCTCTAAACTTATAGACTTCATTAGATATTCTTATTTATGAAATCAATATTTTGTTGTATTTTTGTCAAATAATTTTTTTTTTTAATTAAATTTAAAATGAATCACATTATTATTTTTTAAATCATTTGGTTGAATTTTACTTACATATAATTTAAATTTTTCAAGTCATATTTTCATATATATATTTTGGATTAGTAAGCATCTTCTTATTCAGAATCACAATCAAAATTGTAATAATTTCTTAATTTAATAAATCTAGTGTATCTATATTTTTTCATAATTTTTATTATTTTTGTTAATTATTACATATGATATATTCTTTGAATGCTAAAAATTGTATGTAATGATTACTATTTATGAGGAGACCAATTGTATATCCTTGATATAAGAACTTCTACCAAAACTATTAAAATTTTACTATTAAATCCAAACAATTACAAAATTCTTATTTTGCAAGAAATTAAAAATATAATTTCATCCTAAATTTTCAAATATTTTCTTCAAAGTAGCAGTCTGATGTTCACTGTTAATATTATTCAAGCTTCTTTTTTGAAAATATACTGTAAAATTACTTTTTAAGTGAAGGATTATATAATGTAGCTTGTATAAAATAATAAATTACAAAACTATATATTAAGTTGTATATCTTTAAGCAATAATTACATATTTTTCTGGTGTTTTGATATGTTTTTGGCAATTATTTTGTTCTAATTAGCAAAATTTCACCCCAGAGATATTTTTATTAATATTTTAATTAATATTCTTATTATGACATAAAACTTGACATTTTGCTTGGATACATACTTTGAGTTTTGTTTTTATTAGTAACTACAAATGGAATATAGTTATTAAAATATTTTTAATTTTTAATTGATGTATATGAATGAAAATAATACATGATTATTCTAAGGTCTTATGAGATTGATACAGAAAATTACATAAATTTATTTATTTGTTTATTTATATTATGCAATACTTTGTTTAATAATATAGTATTTAAAAAATAATTAACATATTGACAAAAGTATTAACAGTTTAGATGATGAATCTAATATGATCTCTGACAGAAGAATTGTGCAACAAAGTTTCAAGTGTAGACAATGATAAAAATGATGAAAACGATGTTGTGTTGCAGAATTGGTGCATTTTTATTCAACAAAGCACATGTTTCTTTCAACGAAAAAGAAAAAACACATGTCCGAACAAAATGAAAGTAAAAGTGTGGTTGCCATGTGATGAGGAAGGATTGTACTTGAGGCTTCAGAATATGCCACTTTACTGCAAAACCAGATCATGGAGCTCCCTTTTAGTGGTGTTGTTTCCATGTAAGTCTCTTGGGGGGGTTTTTTTGCACACAGCACTGCCCCTCTTTTAGGGCACTCGTGGGTCCCTGAGCATCCAGGGCGATCAAGACCACCTCAATGGAACCCGTGCTGGCTCTTCGGTTTATTGCCATCTGGCAGTCGCGGTCAGCAATTTGTTTCTATTTTTTGTTTTCCTCCGTCCCCTCCTCCTGCGCTGTCCGAGAATCAACTACGACCCCGTGGAAATGGGAGGTACAGCACCTACAACCGAGGGGCGATTGCAAGGGGGCCACATATACAGGGGGGGAGTCTTGTAGTGCCACCCATGTAGCCGGAATCTGTCTTCCCCTGCAGGTCTACCTACCGGACGGACCTACTTCGCCGTCGCCTTGTGCCAAAGCGACCAGCGACAGCAAGCTTTCAGGACAATGCAGCGTCGGGAGTGAAGCGGACGAAACAAAATATCGATGACGAAGTGCAATCGGTTCCGCGTCTTCCGATGACGAGGTGTGAGGAAAACGCCATTAGCCACGGCACACTCGAATGAGGAAATGGAAAAGGAGGGAAGAAAACAATGGAAGACGGGGGGAGGGGGGGGGGATGGAGGGAAGGGGGCAGGGGAAGGGTAGGCAAGGAAGGTCCGGGTCCCAGATGATGATGATTTCCTTCTGCTGCTCCGCCCCGTTCGTTGCATGCTGCGAGGGGAGGGACTTTGCTCCACCACGCTCTTGCTAGCGAGGCCGAATCCGCTTCTACCGCAGCTCCCGCCACGCGTCGCCTGGACACATGTTCCAATGAGGCGCCAACAGGTGCCTAGTCATCTTGGCCTAGTCCGAGGCCAATTACAAATTCCAGGATGGCCTCACTGTCTTGCTGCTTTTTGATTTCCTACCGAGACCGGAGCTTACGTCACTCTGCACAATTTTGCCTTCATTTTCTCGAAGAGCATTGCAATCGTTGACGTGGTAGATGTTTCGTCGCTGGAGCACGTCGAGGCTTGTTGATCGGTTTCAAGAAGGCTCTTCTTTTTGTCTTTTTTGTCTTTGTCTTTTTTCCTCTGTGCAGGTGTGGTTTCTTTGTACATTATCCATTGTGTAGTTGAATTGGCGCCGAAGTTGGAGGATTATTGCTTTGAGCGGTTTTCGGAGTGTGGAAATTGAAGAGGAAGAGGAGCCACAGGAACAAGAGAAGGAGGAGTAGTGGTGATTGGTTGTAGGGAAGTAGTCGCATGGATGCCGGTGGAGACTTGAGGGGCAAGCCGGGGCAACTGTGAGGAAGGAAACATGTTGGAAGAGCAGCTTGCGTTTTACTTGGATCGGTACCTTGGCGAGTATGTCAAGGGACTCTCCAAGGAAGCGCTCAAGGTTTCCGTCTGGGATGGTCCGTTTTCTGTTTCATTATCTCCCGCGATCATTTCTTTTGTGTTTGTATGGTATTGTTGTTTTGGTTTTCTGTTAGTAAGTTTCAGTCGCTGAATTGTTCAAGGATCCATCAATACTAAAGTTCAAGATCTTGGTAGAGATCTTTGTAGTATTTCAGCACATCCCTTTCACAATTCGGAATGCGATTCTGTTGCTTTTCGCCTTTTCCTTGATTGAATGCATGGACAAACATTGTTTTCGACGTTTTATATTAAAACCCTGAATCGTGTTTTTTCCCCGATTAGTACGAATTTATCCTTGTACTGTAACCATTCCAAGTGTAGAAGATTTCTAATTCTATCCTCTTTTGGAGGTTTTGAGCACCGGTGTTTAGTAGCACTGCGACTATTGAACGTACTGAGAACTTTACGTCATTCTCAATAGTTGGGTTTTGAAACTGATTGGGACCGAGGATTGTTTGTTCTGCATCATTACTGTCTGTTCGCTTTCTTCGATCAATTTATTTACGAACCTTTCATAAACTGATGAAATTTATTGAACATTTTGAGATTACGTAATTTAAGTACTTGTGGAGTTTAATTCGATGTTGTTCAATCATTCACGTGAGATTGCTTTTTTATTGCATTCATTGTCAATTACCGTCTGCGATTTCCATTAATGTTAGCTTGTTCTATTTTGAGTGCAGGAGATGTGGAGCTCACGAATATGCAGCTGAAACCAGAGGCTCTCAATGCCTTGAAGCTACCTATTAAAGTCAAGGCTGGGTTCCTTGGGTCCGTGAAGCTAAAGGTTGGTAGTCACTCTATCTGATTTCATGGTTGTCCTAATTTAATTTAACGGGGTAGGATTACAGACTTTGTTGTGGGTCGCGCTGACTAAAATTAAATTGGAAGCGTATGTTTCTATACACCTACATCGAAGGCTTGGATAGTGCTGTCGTTTGAAATGAGTCGGTTGTGAAAGAATTTACATTCACCATGTACAAGACTGTATGTTACCAAGACCTTTCCTTATATTATGTGTTACCTTCATCAAGATGTAACTAATAAGTGTGCGAAATGTAGGTACCGTGGAGTCGTCTCGGACAAGAACCAGTCGTAGTTGAGCTTGACCGCATTTTTATACTAGCCGAGCCGGCGACAAACGTGGAAGGAGGTGACGCTGATTCAGTTCAAGAAGCAAAGAATCGTCGAGTGCGGGTATGGCTCATCATATTGACTTGGATCTTCAGACCTATTGGCCATGTACTTATTGTTAGGTTGCAAGCGCTCTTCTTGGGGTCAAATACGACATATTTTCGTAATTATTTTCACTAGTCCGACACGAGATTTTGAGTGGGTGCTTATTTCAAATAGACTATCAAGTATTTAGATTCTAGTACGACATAGACTGCTTCAACAAAGAAAATAAGTTGATTTGCGCAGCTTGTTCACTTTACTGATGCAGTCTATTTCTTACATTCACAATCAGCTGATCCACATTTACAGATGGCTGCTTCGTAGGATTGAATGTAAAGAAGCAAGATCATGCTATACCTTGTTTGTCAAGTTCAAAAGTGCTTTAGCATGATCAAAGATATGGGTTTATTTCATGTTATCCTATGAAACCGTCGCACAGTTGATAAGATTCTTCGACGCTTGTAATGCGGCGCTTTAGAATTTGGTTGTTTGATCCGTGAACATGCGGGAATGCTGATATTGTGTTAGATCGATATATATAGCTCAACACCAACATAGCTCAAATTTTGCGTTGACGTGTTTACGATTGTAGGTTAGCTAGGGGCTGTTCCTTCTTTGACGGGGAGTTTCGTACATGGATTTAATCTTTATAACCATTAAAGGTGGGAACTATGTGGTACGGCGGAATTCTTATGCAGTATGTGGGATCTGCAGGAACAGGAAGATAAGCTGGTGACAAGCAGGGCAGAAAACAGACAGAAAACTGAAGAAGCGGTACACTATCCATCCTTTGTGTTATTTTAAAAATTGTGGGACTAGATGTAGTTTTTTTCCGGAGTCTACTTAAAATATACTGATCTGTTTTCGATAAAATTTCTCTTTTCTAATTGTCTGTATAATTTGAATTTCACCAATCGAGTCCATCACAGTTCGTTTCCACGTAAGATTGCAATGTGGCTCAAGCTGTCTGACCTCGAGGTTGATGTTGATTCAAAATGTGGGATTGTGTCTCGCAGAACAACTCCTCATGGCTGGGTTCATTAATTACGACTGTCATTGGTAACTTAAAGCTGTCTATCACCAACATTCATATTCGGTACGAGGACGAAGAGAGGTATGGAGATCGTATTATCTAAACTTCTAACCCTTTAGCCAATAGACGCGTCGAATGATTTTGTCACATTTTAAAACCATTGGAAATCAAAATCTTACCACTGAGCTATTTTCCCTTTATCTAGATACTTGGTAATCGAGGATACCAAGTAACTTTAATTGGTTCTGGGTCCTTTCCTGCGGAGTAATTTGCTGTGAGGCCTTTCTTGAAAGATGTGTTGTATTAACAAGTCAACGATACCTTTAATCGCAGCAATGCTGGGCACCCGTTTGCTGCGGGATTGACACTAGCTAAACTAGCTGCTGTCACTGTGGATGAAGATGGCAACGAGACATTTGTCACTGGTGGAGCACTTGACCGTGTACAAAAGGCAAGTGGATCTTGTGATTTGAAATATATTATAATAATAAGTCTTCGTATTAGGAAGGGTAGAGTAGCTATATTGGACCATAGAAGGTTTATGCGAAACCATTATAGAGTTTTATCTTTAGCGTATTTGACCGTTGTGGACCACCTACGTCAACTGTTATTTAATCGCTTATTTTCATCTAGATCTAACGTTTATCTACGTTTGATATTTGACTGCATATATGTTGATGGTCCTTCAAGTCTGATTCCCCTTGTTATGTTTTCCATTACTTTGAACATCTTGCAAAGGATTACTAACATATGAAAATTTCGAAATGAAACTCTTTTCCTTTACAAATAGGGAATAAGTTGTTAATCGATATGACGCGTACTCCCTAACATACGTATTAGGAACTTTGAGAAGCAAAACCTTGCGGGTTTTCTAAGTTGCATCTAAATTATGAGATTTGTGTATTTGAGTACTTTCAAAGGTAATGTGAGTTGAATTCATGAGCTATATGCAGAAGTTACCTTCCATTCATTGGGGCATTAACTCATCATACTTTAACTACGCAGGCTGGGGAGCTGAATCGATTATCCTTTTATTTCGACACGGACACTAAACCGTGGCCCATGAAAAAATCATGGGAGGATCTTGCGCCGAAGGATTGGAGTCAGGTACTAAACTCGTTTTACATACTTGCAATTAGTTGATTTGTTCTACATCAACAACAGCATTATTATAAATATTACTATTAACTAATAACTGATGTAGCACATTTGATCCAATTTCAACAAAATAAGTGTTGTCACGCTGGTGTATGAAGGAAGTTAACGTGATTGTATTTCTTGCCTCAGGTTTTCTTTCCGGGAATTAAGGAGGAGCCATCTGCTTACAAAGGAGAAAAGCCTCCATGGATCAAAGACCACACTTATGTGCTTGAACCAGTTGGTGGCATTGCCAGGTATTCCAAACTTGGACAGAAAGATGCTCGCAGCCCTGACAAGCCTGCTCAAAAAGCTCTCGCTATTCTTGACGATGTTACGATCAGCTTGAATGAGGTATGAATATTCTTAACATTCCTTTCACCTTCTTAAACCTGACTTGGGTTAAATTTTATTTAAACTATTTGTGTCCCTTTTGCGTGAGCTGGTCTAAGTGTGTCTATGATAATATCTATTTGCAGTGCACTAGAGTTTGACATTCATCCTTGTACCACTATTTTTGAAGCCGGTTTGTATGTGGTTTGGTCAGTAATCATGTGATATTTCTGAATACTTTTTCCAGAGTAGTGTGGTATAATATTCTAATGGCGCTTTGGTAACGCAGAAACAATATCGAGATGCATTGAAATTGGCTGAAAATATTTCGACGTTTAGTAAACGAGTTCAATACGCACACTACCGTCCTAACAGAAGCATTAAGGAAGACAGGAAAGCGTGGTGGAAGTATTTATGTGCTGTTGTGTCGGAGGACCAAAAGAAGGCCAGGTGTGTCCATGTTCAGATTCTTTGATTTTAGTTGGCTGAATGAACGACTTTTGTTTTGAAGCTTGCTATTACATTAATGACCATATTCTAAAGTCGATAATTCCGAAGCACATCCGTGTATTTTAGGCACCTTATCATAGCGGCTGCAAATCTTTGATGTTTATGAAGGATCTTTGATCTTTCTATAGATTGTAATACTGCTCTTCCTAGCCTGAGCTGACATTCATTTAAAATTATTGCATTTAAAATTTTGATTTTAAAATTTTAAAAATTATTTTGCATGTTAGTTTAGGCTTTAGTAAATAGGCGGGTTTAGAATCTAAGTCCTGTTATTGTGACCAAGTCTATCCTATTCCTTGAGGCGGCTTTTGTGAAGTTCAGAATTATGCACACAATTAAGACTATTATCTTCATCAACATATGATTGCCGCGAACCACTTCCGAATAACTCTTTGTTATATTTTTTTTACAGTGGCCGCCTTTCATGGCATCAAATATTGTCATACTCCAGAATGCGCAAAGAATACGTGTCAAAATACATTGCAGCTCTCAAAGCAAATCCAAAGGCAACGTCTATTAATGACAACAAGGAAATCAAGGATTTGGATCGGCAGCTTGATTCTGATATCATTCTTCAATGGAGGTGATTGGTTTTTCTATGTTAATGCGATATAGGGATTGGTAAACTGCAATTGTCTTTGATTATGTTGGTCTTGTAAGTTCCGCTGCTCTGGATTCCTTGCTCTTTGAGAGTCATGTTGATTAGCTTAGTATTTCAAATTAGCTTGCCAAGCCTGCTATATTGCAGGCAAATTTACTTTATTTGTGGTGTTTTTAGAATGTTGGCTCATACATATGTGGATGAGGAGGTAAAAAAGGGCGAAGAAAGACGTCAAGCTCAACGAAGCTGGTGGTCTTTTGGGTGGTAAGTACTGTTGAGTTAATTCACTTTTCTAATTATGAGACCTAACTTTCCAGTCTAATCTACATTTGAACGAAGGTTACTTGCTTTGGTTATCTTTATGAATTGTGTGTCATACATTTACTTTGAATGACCATAAATATGCATATTATGGTTGGATATTTGTGAAAATGCTCGAAAAGAGTATGTGTCAACGTAATGGCTCTATTCAGTGTCGGTAGACGACACTGCTATTTTACTGAGATAATTATCCTGTGTGCAGGGGTGGTGGTGGTGGTGGTGGTAGTGATACAAGCAGCAAAGAATTTACGGGTGATGACTGGAAAAGAGTGAATCAAATCATTGGTTATGAGGAAGGCAAACCATCTCCTATGGTCCCTAGCGAGGGTCAACCCAACATGCTACATACTTTGGTAGAAATCCAAATGAGACACAATGGAACAAAGTTAATCTCCTCAAATGGAGAAATTATCTTAGCGCTCACAGCTGAAGGTCTTGGGTGTGGGGTCAGACTCTACCCTGAAACTCAGGTCTTCGATGTGGGGTTGGATTCCTATAAGATTTCTACTCCGGAAGGACTTCTGGGAGAGGTACCTGTGCAACCATCAATTGAAGTGATCGTAGACGAGATTTACTGGCGCTCGTTTTAAATGCCGATGCCTGTTTTGAAATAATTTCGAAATAGTATTGATTTGAGTTTCTATTTAAATATATTCATGTTTGTACGTGCATATATACATATATAATTATTTTCCCCGGCATTTGTAAAGAAAATCTGAACAGAAGTGTTCGTTCTCTATTATATTGCAGAGTGCTCATGATGAGAAATCTTTGTATGGGACATTCAAATTAAACCCATGGGACACCGAATTGGATTGGTCGTTGGAGGCTAAGGCTGCTCCCTGCTATGTGACCGTATGTAGTCTAACTTTCTTTGCCTGTTTCTTTGTGCATATCTGCAAGATTTGCTGCTTGTCCTTGCAATGAGTGTACTCGTCTAGTTTACCGGTATGGGAGTTCTATCTCTAGTTCATTGGATACTGTATACTCGTAAACGCTCTTCGCATCATCAAATTTTGTTCATTTATTTACTTTGCAATTGTGGGTGATTTACAGGTGCGAATGCAAAGTATAAATAGGATCACGCAGTTCTTTTCGAGTAAAGAAGCTGTGAGCCGAGATGTTGCTCTTCAGACAGCAGCAGCCTTGCAGGTTTGTAGTACTCTCAGCACACTAAGTTATTGGCAAGTGAAAGTTGCTTTATTTTGGTTCCAATATCGATAACTGAAAATGGCGCGTTCGAATGTGAATTCCAAACATATTATTCATGTTTCTCTCCCTTACCTTTATCGGTTTTTTGGAGTCCAGCTCCTGGTACATCATCATTAATTCTCAATAGTTGTTAAAATGTGCAGTCAACTGTGAATGAAGTCTCCAAGAATGCCCAACATCAACTGAATGACGCTTTGAAGAACAAGCCTAAGTAAGGAAATCCTCTTAATAGTGTTCTCATAAGGTTGTTGGAATTGAATTTTAGCAAATTGTTAAATTTTTTCATTGTCTTAGTTGGGCATCAAACCAACTGATTCTTGTATTCAGCCTGTTCTATGTTTTTGTTAGCTTGGCCTTTGCAGAGTGCACTTAGTTTGTTGCAGTATAGTAGATGTACTGCATGATCTTTAATAGCAGATGCATCTTTAAACTGCAGTGTTGCATTTGTTACTCTTTGTGAACTAAAATGCGGCGTTTTTCCAGGTTTTTATTGGACTTGGACATTGCTGCTCCTAAGGTTACTATACCGACAGGTTTTTATCCTGATGGCCAGCATCAATGCAAAATGCTGCTTGACTTGGGTTATCTCAGCATCAAAACTTTGCCTGTACGTCTCTGCTCTTCTGTTGATTTATTTTTTCGATTTTTATTTTACCCCATCAGTAGTAATGTTCTGATAGTACTCTCCTATGTTGACGCAGCGTTCTAATTTCTTTGAATAATTATATTTTCTTGTAGGCAATGCGAGCGTTTGAATTGTTGAACGACTCAATTTGTTTTTGGTTGTAGACTGATGGCTCCATTGATGACTCGTCGGAAGAAAATCAACTGTACATGCGCTTCCGCATTGGGCTAAAAGACATTTCAGCTTTCTTAGTAGATGGTGATTTTGATTGGCGAAAGCAGTATATTGTGAATTCTGCGACTGGCAAGCTTCGCGCTGTAAATTCTAATTCGTCAAGTCAGCCTGAAAGGTCGGAAAGTTCTGAGCACAGTGAAAATAAAGGAACGATTGATTTTGAAGGAAAAGAAGATGGTGCTAGTAATAATGTTCACGAGATGACTACCGGCTCAAACGACAGTCAGTCGAATCAGAGCTTTAAAGAAGTTGATCCTGATGATGGAGACTTATTCTTTTTGCCTATGCTGGAGAAAACTGGAATAATAGTTGCGCTTGAACAGGTGAATCCTACATTTATTTCATGTACAGGGACGTACGTTGCAAATGGGAGTTTTTCGAGTTCAGTTGCGCTGCAGATCATGTGTTAGCTCATTACATCATGTAATTGGATCTTCAGTTCTTTTAGTCTGACATCTAACATCGTTACGTTGCTGTATATTGATTTTACTTCATTTGTAACGAAATCTATCTTGCTACTAAAAATTTTGATGCTTATAATTTTGGTGGTACAGATTTGTGTGCCACATCCGAAATACCCAACGACAAGGGTGGCAATAAGGGTGCAGTCTGTTGGATTCCAGTTCTCTCCTGCGCGATACCATCGAATAATGCAAGTGGTTGAGGTATTTTCTGGTGGTTCTGATGTCGATGCCACCCAGTCAGCGTTTCGACCATGGGATTCTCCAGATTTTGATGGGAAAATGATGGTTCTTTCCTGGAAGGTAAGTTTATGTTCGTCAATTCTGTGCTGTTGCTTGTTTTCGCTGTTGATATTTACCGTATACTTGCACGTAATCACTGCAACATTGCTTTCTCACAATTCATGCACTTCTTGAGGCGATTCATCGTTCGTGTTTACTAACAATTCTAATTGCAGGCTGCTTTCTCACACTTCTATTGTGCATGTAGGGGGTGGGACACAGAGAAGCTAAATGGGAGGATCGCTATGGTGCATTAGCGGGGCCTTTTCTTTATTTATTGGAATCCGACACATCACTAAGTTACAAAACTTATCACTCGTAAGCTACTTTTCAACATCTCGATATGAATGTGCATTGCTTTAAGTTAAAAATTTTATTCTTCAAAATAATTTCTCTTTGATGTTCTTCTTAAAGTCAAAGCCTGGGCGCTTTATTTATATCAGGATTGATGGTTGAAATGTGCACTCAGTCTCATATCAACTAACATTGTGTTGTATGTTTAGCCTGTTAGGTAAGAAGGTCTTCAATGTTCCTAAGGAATCTTTGGGCGATGTGGAAAATGTCATTGCGATTTGTGATGCCGGTCAACTAGAAAATAAGGTACCTAATTTCGTGTAATTACCCGGCATGGATGGCTTGATAGCAGTAACTAGGCTATCACTGGGTTTTCATGGTTCTTTTAACGTACTAAACTTGCTTGTTGCCTGCATTTGAACTCAGGTGACCGAATCTGCAGGAGCTCTTCTGCTGCGTTTTGAAGATGAAAATTCAAGAAACACCTGGCAAGGAAGATTTGCAGGGGCCATATATCGTGCATCAGTAAGTCATGGTTCTTGGTTTTAAATGGTCATTTAGAATTTTAATCGTGTGTGTACACTCAGAGATGATTGTGTACGTAACACTGTATTTTTCTATAATATCTTTTCACTTCCCATTTTGGAGAGTCAGAGACTAGATGTCTTTCATTAGAGAGGGTCTAGCTCTAATGGTTTACGTTTTCTTAATGCTTCGCTGAAAAAATTTCGAGCAATTTTTTTCGTCTAATTCGAGGTCTAGAACATGGAAGGTGGACTCTTGTTTCGTCATGCGGAGCATCATATGCTCTTATTGTTGGGCGACTAGGAAATTGTCAAAAGTTGCGAAGTCCATTTTCCGGTGGACGATATCAGGATGAAGATGTTTTACTCAGTTGGAAGCTCCTACTAACACACGTTTGTTTCCGGGATTTTAGTCCCCTGGTGCAGTTACAGGGCTTCAAAGTGGAAAGGGTGAAAAGAATGATTCAGTGGGAGATGGTTCTGAATTGGAAGATGTTGACCAACCAGAGCGGGCTGAGCAAGAAACGATCTTTTTGACTGGAGTTCTCAATGAACTGAAAATTGTCATAAGCAACAGTCGTGATGTGAGATGATTGTTTTCACCTAAAGTTTCTTTAATGTTGAGTTATATCATTAACCTTATTGCTGGAATTCATGATTACTCTTGGTGAACCATTTTGTTTTAGTATTGGAATGAACTCACCTGTATTTGAAGGCAACCTTTTGCAAATACCACTTCCAAAACTGAGAAAATTCATATCTTTTCGGTCTTTTGTATCGTCGTGTTCTCGATTGTATCAGTATAAAAAGAAACAAACTACTGATAAATTCAATTATGGAAACGAGGTTTTTTGCAGATTGATTACACGTCACCAAAGCTGTTGCTTGCACCCGAGAAGCCACTATTGGAGCTCCGCGCTATTGGAACGAAGGTAATAAATATCTAGTTTCTTTAATAGAATCGGCTGCGATTGACTTTCATGCAGATTCGCTCTATCTATTCTTCCTTCAAATTTAAGCTTTTCATCTCCATTATACCAAGTTTGCTGAATTGAATCGGAGCATCTTGAGATGTGGCAGCTGCGTAGCAAGCATATTGTGCTACCAAGATGAGAATAAAATGATTGCATCGTACATTGAGGAGTTTAACCATAAAATATTTGCTCCCAAAATACATCCATGGCCTTCAGTACTGAAACAATAGCAACTCACTTAACGCTTTTCCTGCAGGTGCAATTTGTTATGAGAAAAAATGACATGTTAGTTGGAGCTGTACTACAAGCTTTAGAGATAGAGGACAAATTCCATGGTCACGTTTCACATTCGTGCCGTTTCTTGGCTCGGTCCTACATCAAGCATGAAAGAGACCTAAAAGATAGGGATGACAGAAAAATGGTCAAATCATCGTCTTCACACCATTCAGACCGGAATGCTTCAGAAAATCGTAAGCTTCAGAGCGCTGGAAACAATGGAGGTAAGAAGAACCTTGCAAATAGCTCAGGCAACAATTCAAGAAAATCAGGCCATTCAAAGTCGAAACTTAGTCATCATGGTATATCTGGAGATGAACGATTCTTTGATGCTAATGATGACAGCGGTTATGAAAGTAGCTCAAGCAACTTTAGTTCACACAAACTTCAGAGCAGTAGTTCCGATGCTGCGTCGAAGTTCTATGATGTTGAAGACGGTGAGGATGATCATGGTGAACCTCCAAGTTTTAAGAGAGAGGTAGGCCTTTTGCCGGGATCTGCTTCACCACAGCCAGGTAAAGATGGTCAAGACGTGACTGAAAAAGAAGAGCTTCAGAGTTTTGTGAAGGCCCAAATCATAATGATTTCTCCAGATTCACCTACGTATGCCTCAATTGATAAAGAGGTTAGCTATACATTTAATATGGTGTTCTTATCCAGTTCTGCATATGTGTTTGCATTGTGTTCATTATTCCTTTTCTTACACATTCTGGGACAATTTAAGAACTTAGACTTCCATGTTGTATACTTTGCTTATTTTGGTAACTAATCGTCCATACTCGTAGATGTTCTGAGCGCTGTACGTTTGTCTTAACAGGTGCGGCTGTCACTGTCTGCTCTATCATTCTACTGCAATCGGCCGACAGTTATTGCTGCTTTGGATCTTGTGACAGCCATTACTGCGGATGTCCAACCTAAGCAGGATGAAGAGTCGCCTCCGCAGGTTGCAGATGCCAACGAAGGTTCTCAAAAGTCTTCAGAAAAAGGTGCTAAAAACACTCCTGGTGCATCAGGTAACGTTGGGAAAGATGAAGATGCAATGGGCGGAGTGGGTGATAAAAGCGAGGATGATGATAAGGAAAATCCTCAGTCTTCTTCTGCAGATAATGACGGGGTTGTAACTACGATTAATCCAAAAGTGGTGGAAGATGTGGATGAGCTGGGCAATCCCAAGATTGCTCCCAAGAGAAAAGACTCTGTTGTCAAAGGACTTTTGGGTAAAGGAAAAGACAGGGTGGTATTTTTATTGGTGTTAGACATGGAGCTTGCTGAAATCGTCTTGAACAATGAAGATGGCTCTCAGCTATCAACTCTTTCTCAAGATAATTTTCATACTGATGTGAAGGTACTATTGAATTTTCATGACTTCTCCATTGACAATTTGTTTCGTTTATTCTCATATCTCTTTGCCTATGCACATCTGAGTTTTTTCTTACGGGGTAGCTTTTAGTTTATTCTAGTAGTTACCTTTGCTCGTCTGGTTCTTCCAAGGTTGAAATCTCGTGAAAGAAGTCGAGGTTGTATTTATGAATGACCTGGCGTAATTTGCAATTTTGAACAGATTTATCCAGCTTCATGGGGAGTCAAGGTCACTCTAGGTAATCTTCGCATTAGCGATGATAACGTGAAGGACAATCACCATAGAGACATCCCTTATCAATACATTTGTGACATGAGAGATCCAGGCGGTTCTTCTTTCATTGAGGTTAAAATGAGATCCACCAAAGTTCCTCTTTTGGGTTATTTGTTATTGTCTCCATGATCCAATTTCTTCTTTCTGTTGAAAAGACGAGATTTTCCATAGGTGGAGGGACTGTGGATGGTTTTGTCCTCCTCCCTCAACATGTGGTTACGAAATTGCTTCATGTTTATCTGCAGGAATAATACTCTTCTAAGAATTGCTTCATTTTAAACTACTGTTAAGATTTAAGCTAGCTCCGTACAAGCTATGCACTCGTTAAAGCATTATTTATGGCTATACTTTGTTATAAACTTACAGTCCGTTACACTACAACTAATTGGCCTTTATTCGGATCTGCTTTTTTGTTGACATTTCGAACAAAGAATTCTGAACATTTTATTGTGAGCGAAATACTCTACATACAACAAGCCATTTATGCATGTTTTTAGATATTGTGATTCAATAATTTAAATTGTCCTTTTTTTTGGTTTGTATGTGGACAGCTGGAATTCGAGTCTTTCAACGAAGATGACCTTGACTATGAGGGTTACGAATTCAGTGTTGCCGGTAAACTATCTGAAGTGCGGCTCGTTTATCTCAACCGCTTCATTGAGGAGGTGAGTTCCAGATATTTGTCCCCAAATTATGCCTTACTACGTTTTATAGTTGTATTTTGATGGTCCTACTATCTGGTGGGTAACAGTAAAACTGAAGATGGTACTTTTTTATAATTGAAATGCAAATGCATATTCTTGTTTGCAGAGCCTTAAAGGTTAATGCTGCTTGCAGATAACTGCTTATTTCATGGGCCTTGTACCTCCAAGTTCGGACTATGTAATGAAGCTGAAAGATCACGCATCTGACTACGAGAAGCTTTTCTCTCAGTCAGAGATTCAGGGACAACCATCAGTGAAGCTGGATCTTTCTCTTTCTAAGCCCATCATCATAATGCCTCGTGGAACTTATAGTACTGAGTGAGTTCAATCTGTTCTCAGCTATCATGTTGTTGATCTTCTAGTTTATAATCAATTTTTTTGTTCACTGTTCTCTTGTTACCTGGTTACAGTATGCAGTTCTTATGAAGTTTATTTGCTGATCAACAGTTTTATGGAGCTTGATATTCTTCATATCAACATACGTAGCAGTTCTGAATGGTTTGGCGGAGGGAAGGAGCAGCTCGAAGCTATTCGCTTAGAAACAATCACGCTCGATGTAACAAGTTCACCCTTGATGCAGTGATGTTGAATGGATGTTTTCTTTTTGAGTACGAGATAATAAATAGGAACTTGAGTTGAAAAGGGTCAGAAATACTTGAGTATTGATGTCGAAGCATTAGCAATTTAACTTAGATGATCGATTTTGAACTCGGACATGCAGATTGAGGATGTAAGTCTAACTGTTGGACTTGGAGGCGAAATCGGGAGTGAGATTTTTGATCGAGCAAGAGGGATTGGTCTGGTGGTCAGGCGGTCCTTGCGAGATCTTTGGCATAAGGTGCCAGTTATTGAAGCAACAGTCAAGGTATAATTTTATAATCCGTGCTTTTTCAGCTCTGCTGTGGGAACCTAGATATAATGCCGTACACGCCTTGTTGCATTAAAATATCAATAATGCGTCTGTCTGTACTTTAATTTTTTTTACTCGAATGATCGAATGCGAAGTATTGCCTATTTGTATTGCTAACTACCAGTGACTTCGACATGAGCTCTTCATTATTTGGATCGAGCTTGGTATCTGGTTATTATTGACGCGGTTTTTAAGCTGCTGTCCAACCTTGTTCACGTTTGTTTAAGTTCTAGAGTTGAATATCGGCCTCAAGTATAAGTGTGCCCTGAAGTAGATAAGTATGGCCTAAACTCGTTGAATTCCTTGCTTGTAAGGGTTTACGAAATAGATCTGAGGTGAGAGTTTTATGGATCTAAATTTGTATTAGACCGTATCTTCATTGTTCGAGTAATAATGTGAACATTTTAACCTCGAATATCAGTGGTGTTTGAACTTGAACGCGAAAACCTCTATTTTACGCATCGACCATGAGGATGCTAATGAAGGCGCTACCTTGTTTTAATATTTTAACATGTCTTCGCTGGCAGGTTGAAGAGCTTCGGGCATCGCTTTCAGACAAGGAATATCAAGTGATAACTGAGTGCGTGACGCAGAACATGGCTGAAACCCCAGATTTACCCCCTACACTCTATGGTAAAACTCCTACAGTCCAGGAAAAGCTTAAGGCAGAGGATGAAGCTCAAAAGCTGGATAGAGAAGGAGCAAGTAGTACAGACATTGTTGCTGAGGAGCCACAAGCAGCGAATGATCAAGTTCAAGAAGGGAATGGCTCGTCATCTGAGAAGCCATACACTACGATCAAAGTTGGAGTGGGGATTGATCTGGTTGAACTGCGCTTGTTTGTTGGTGGCACCAGAGATGCATCTCTTGCGACTGTCCAGGTTAGGCTTCAAAGAGCGCGAGGTTGGTAAAAAGAAGTAAATCATGCTCGAGAATCTCCAGTTCACATCGTGTGAGCTGCTAGAGGAACTTGTGTGGAATTTTTTCTAGAAATAATTCTTCGATTTTTTGATATAGTTAGCTATCTGTTTCAACATCTTATGTTTTCTTTACTCTTTGCAGATAATTGGCGTGTGGGCGTCATATAAGTCAAACAACGTTGGAGATTCAGTTGTGATGGCATCACTAGAAAGGCTTAGTCTGAAAGATGAACGTGAAGGAACCGATCCAGAGATGCAGTACATGATTGGGCATGCAGATGATAAAGCACCGAACACGTTGGAAGGTGACCCTGCTCTTGCTAAAAGAAACAGGAAAGAGAAAAAAGCGAATGACACTGCAGTTGGAACCTCACAGTCATCACGTGGATGGGGGTATGATACTGCTATTTATATCTGACTTACATTCGCCGCTTGACATGGTTTCGTTTTCCTAAAATTTTTAGCAATCATGTGAAACTGGAAACATTTTACAGTTTTTTGGTCAATTAATCAGCAGCGATGCAAATTAATCCTGGTTTTCTTATGGTATTTAGTGTTGAAAATCTTGAAAAAAATGGACGTTCAAATTGCTTAATATAGCTGTGTGTCTTGTCGATATACTCAATCTTTCTCCGATAAAATAGTTACCTGCTTTTGAATTCGTCGTGCGGTTGACCATCTCTGGTTGAAAATTTTCTAAACAATGAAGTTGACATCTGCAGATCTGGATTGACAATGCTTGTGGTTGATGCCAAACTTAGTCCAACCCAACAACAGGTTTCTCTCCGTATTCAGCGTCCTCGGTTAGTGGTTGCCTTTGATTTTCTATTAGCAGTTGGGGAATTTTTCGTCCCATCAATGCACGAAACGCTGGCGGAGAAGGGTGACGAAAATCCACTGGACATGAAGAATGGGATGTTTCTGAATGATCGCATATATAAACAAACGGCGAAGGAAATTCGAATTTCACCGAAAAGGCCTCTGGTTGCTGACCATGAAGGTGTGCATGAGTATGTATATGACGGTCAAGGAAACAAATTGCGGCTTTTAAACCGACATGATGAAGATTTGTCTATGTTTTCTCCGGAGGCCATAATCTTCGTCGGAGATGGTAAAAGATTGAGGTTTAGGAATGTGATAATTCAGGTATTTTCCTGGCTTTCTCTTTAGCCGTTGTGATCTTTTGTCCCAATCCTATTTCAAGCTTTTGCAATACAGTGCATGCAGTAATTGCATCTTAACTTCACATGATGGCTTTTTTGGATTGAACTATAAAGTAGATACTTAAAGATCAGCAATTCATCCTGAGTATTATTTTTTTGATAGAATGGCAACTACTTGGATTCTTCACTTTATCTCGGCAGCAACAGCAGCTATTCAGCATCAAGAGAAGATGGAGTTTACACAGAAGGACCTCCCGAGGATTCTGATGCATCGAGCACTGTTTCATCACATGTAGAGGATAAAAAGGATAACGAGAAAAAAGCTGATGACAAGCCACCTGTGGAGATGGTTTTTGACTTACAGGTACTGGGTCTTCAAGAACATGGAATAATGCTGGGCTCTCTCTTTTTTTCAATTTCCTAAGAACACCCCTCGCATTAATGTAAAGTAGAACTATTGTATTCAATCTATGATGTTACTTTTGGCTCGGAAGGAATCGTTAGTACCTGCCAGTATCATACATGAAGATGGTTATCGCTTTTTTTTAACTACGATGTTTTTCGGGATTGCCTAAATTGAGAAATCACTGTGCTTAGGATTCAATAAGAAGCAGATATTTGATGAATAATTTGGAACTTCGATGATATTTTTGTTGTGCTACGTTCGGTTATTTGCAAATTTAAATTATTTATTTATTTTGTATCTTGGATTAGACATGTTGAGAGTGAAACTCTTTAAACGAACAGGTTTACATAAGCGTGATTGTTAATGTGGATTGGATTGTTGCCGTCTGTCGATTTGGCCTCAGCTCATTTGCCTTTTACTATAGAAAATCTCACTCCAGAACAGTGTTTATGCTTGCCATTTAATTGAAATATTGACAGGCTCTAAATGCATGACAGGCAATTGGCCCAGAGCTTACCCTTTATGACAGTATTGGTCGAAAATCCGAAACTTTGGTCCTTCCTGAGAGACATCTCCGTGCCAGTATGAATGTTTTTGCCAGGTATTCATTTTATGACATCAGGTTGTGCAATCAAGTATCGAATTGATTCTCTTGCGCTCGGGCATATGACTAGTAGTTTAATCAAGAGTACAAAAGAAATTTTCTGACATTTGTAGGTTCCATCGTCATTATGTCCTTACTTTCTTGATTTTGAAGATGTTTTATGTATGGTAAATGTCTAATCTTCTGTTAAAGAGTGTCACGTGACGTACTATGTGTGGTGATCTCAAGCAATATCCGTTTTCTGAGTTCTTGAGATTTATGCAGCATCTTCAGTGGCTACGTGATATTATGTAGATGAATGTGTATAAAAACATTTCCTTACCTCTTGTTAGATTCTTTAGTGTAATCCTGTTGTGACATGTGTAGATCTTTGGAGGACCAGTTCAATGGATAATTTCGCTTTCATCTGGTACTGCAGGTTTTCAATGAAGGGAGATGATATGGAACTTGCAGCAAATCTGAATGGTTTGACGGTGGAGTCAACAAGTGGTGTGAATGTTTTGGAGCCTTTTGATGCTTGTTTAAGCTATTCAAAGGTGGAAGGGAAACAAAACATCCACGTCAGCATGACAGAGATCTATACTAACTTCTCCTTCAGTATTCTCCAGCTCATGTTACGCCTACAGGATGATGTCATGTCTATTATGCGCATCACATCTGAACAGGTCACTATGGAGTGTTCAGAGTTTGAAAAGATATGGGGAGATGATGGTAAGGGTGTTCCTACTCATTTCAAAGTAGGTTGTTATATATATATAAATATATGTTCTGAGGGAAAATCTCGTAAAACAGTAACTCTTTAGTAGATACTAATATGTCTACCCTGTGCTCCAAATAATTAGTCGTAAACTGCTCGGTTGTTGTTATTGTGGTCACTTTTGTGCTTAAGTAAAGGGTTTAACTCTGAAGCGTGTCTTGTAGACTCTGAAATTGCAGCGGGTGGGTCGCATCTTGCTTTTTGGCGCCCTCGACCACCGCCTGGATTTGCGGTACTTGGTGACTGTGTAACGCCCTTGTAAGTCTACCAAAGAATAAATCTCATGAAATTCAGAAGTTATTGTAAGTGCTTCGTATGTGAAAAGTATTACCTATTGACATATGATGTTGTCAAATTACAGGGATGAGCCCCCATCGAAGGGCGTCTTAACAATCAACATGGCCTTAGCGAGAGGGAAGAGACCTACAGGATTTAAATGTGTATGGTCTTCAATGGACCTTGCCTCTGACGATTCCGTGAAGTCTCGCGTAGATAGGAAGTCTTCCCACTTGAGTGAGTGTAGTAGTAAACAAGAAATGGATGATGCTGCCATCAGCATATCCGATGACGAGGACACACAGAAGAAAGGCTGTTGTGTCTGGTTGCCAATTCCACCAGAAGGCTATGTGGCTCTTGGCTGTGTGGTTTGGAAAGGACAGGAACAACCTCCTCCATCAGCAACTATTTGTGTTTTGAATGCACTTATATCACCATGTTCAATGCGAGATTGTATCAATATTAAGGGACATCGTAGGTGAGTTGATTTCCTTCTAACAACTGAACATATTTAATGTGTCTACTGTCGGTTTGAAGCAGATGTTGTTGATGTTAAAAGAGACAGTAGTTAAACATTGCAGTTTAACTCTTTTAGCATTCTTGTCATTACAGTAACTTTGAATCGTTTTAGTGAGGCATTTCGCTGTTGGTTACTTAATATAGAGTTGTAATCGAGGACACTGCAGATGCTCGTCACAATTTCAAATGCTCATGAAATGTCCTCATTAAGTTTAAAATTGCAGGTCTGCTGATGTGGATTCTCAAAATAAGTGGGCATTTTGGCGTGCCGATAACTCAATTGGCACTTTCTTCCTAGAAAACGATCCAAAGGAATTTATTCCACACCAGGCTTATGATCTTCGTCTTGTTATCTCAAAATATGGTCTTTTCACTGTCAAAGAAACAGTTCCAAGCTCAGATCATCCACAAACAAGATTGTCGCGTACATTAATGCCCATTGGTGCGTCATTTAGAAACCCTAAGAATTTGACTGAATTCTATGACATGTGTCGCACATTAGAAGGTTATGGAAAATGATATTTCATGTCGTCACCTTAACGACGATGTGGCTAGCATAAAATCTCTTTGTGTTGCTCTTCTGGAGGAAAGTTAATGTTTTTGTTGATGCAGTCTTTGACTAGGTTGCGCTGGGGGAAGTCCTGCACAAAAATAACCGCTTGGTGTTCTGTTTTGTCACCGTTCCTTACCTGTCTAGATTGGGATGAACGGCAACTTGCCTTTAATTTGGACGTTTGTTTTCAGTTTCTTCTCATGCTTACTAGTACCTTTTCAAAGATTTCTGTGTCAATTTCTTCTAACGATTACTCTATGTCATTGCAGGTGAAGAGGGAGCTGACACCACTGGGTTATTAACGGCGGTAGTCTCATCGGGTAGGATATACGAGAATGTAGGGAGGTTCAGATTGGTTTGGTGGAACAAGGGCAATGGATCAAAAGATGGTATCTCCATTTGGCGACCCATCGTGCCATCAGGGTGTGCCATGCTTGGTGACATAGTCGTGGAAGGGTAATGCCTGGTCTTCTGTTGCTTATTGCATATTATATCCGCCCTTCCCCACGAATTGAATCTGCATAGATTGTAAAAGCTTGAAAGCAATGCCCATAATATCGTTTCTGTATTTTGTATGCAGATACGAACCTCCAAGCACAGGGCTTGTGCTTCGTGACACAGACGAAGGGGGTTTGATTAGCAAGCCAGAACGTTTCCAGGAATTGGCTCACATTTCTAAACGAAAACACTTGGATGGTGTTTACTTCTGGATTCCAGTTCCTCCACCAGGGTATTCAGTTATTGGCTGCATAGCTGGCAAGAACTCCCGTCCTGATGAAGATGTCATGAAGAGCATCCGTTGTGTACGGAATGATCTTGTCAGCAGTGCTAATTTTGTGGAATCTAGTCTGTGGACCACGAGGTCGTTGAAACCAGGACAGCAACAGCTGAGTATCTGGCCTGTAGAGAATGAGGTGAGAGGAACAATTCTATTATTTTATTCTTGGAGATTGTGCCTTCAAATATTGTATCTGTTCTTTATTTACTGCATATCATGATTTAGTACTCTTTTTCTGCACTTTGAAGCGTGGTTGATGCATCCATAAGATTTGCTTAACTATCCTAGTTGCTTGTACAATCATGAAATACTAGAGTAGCATATTGCTGTCGTCAGATGCAAACATTGTGTGCTTGATGCAGGCAAGAACTTTTTTTGTTAAGCCTGGAAGTTATGGAAGACCCCCACCACAAAGTGCCCTTGGCTTGGCGAATTTAAGGAGACAATCACAGCCGGACAATTTATCTGTGGCTCTGGAAGTCAAGAGTATCTCTGCGACTTTCTATGATGATTTCGGCGGCTTTGTAAGCACAAATTTTTGTATTCTCTGGGGATGCTGTATTAATATGATTGTATCAAGAACGTTTTTAAGCTGATTTGTTTGCACAGGTTGTGATTTTATGCTCAAAATTAAGTTTCTGGTATGTTGCAATAAATGTTCGCGTCAATTCAGTTTATCTCTGCTCTTCTAAGAGTCTAAGTAATCATTTACATTTCCTAGGAGCTCACATGCCTCTGAAACTTTCTTTTTTTTCCTACATTGTGTGGTCTTCATCCAATGGTGGCACTTCCTAAACGAGGACTTTCGGCGTGGTTTATTGTGAAGAATATGACGTGCTCATCCCTTTGTTATAAGAGCAGCTATAGCCTCTCACATTCAAATGCAATGAAACAATGATTTGTGATTGTAGATGGCACCTCTGCTGGACGTAACGATTACAGGCGTTCAAGCAAGCTTGCATGGTCGAATGGAAGCGTTTAGCACAGTTCTCAATTTCTCTTTGACAACTACTACGTACAACAGCAAGTTTGACGTTTGGGAACCTCTTGTTGAACCCTGTGTTGCAATTGTCAGGTGTGACTTCACATTTGCATTATCAAATTCTTTATTAATTCAACTGTTACTGTTTTTGTGAACTGAACATAGGAAATATTTACTCTCTATGTACAAACTCAGGTTAGAAAATGGAACTTGTTGAGTACAAGTTCATTAATGTGAACTTTGCTCATTCCATCTTCGGAAGGCTCTCGCGTAAAGATGAGTGTTGTGATTTTTGAAAATAGATCTCCAGTCTGAATGGATTTCTTGTGATGGGTGACCCAGATACGAGTATGACAGTGATCCACAAGACAAAGTCCGACCTACAGTTTCCAGACTTCGCATCAACACTGAAAGTGATTTCAATGTTAATATTTCTGTCGCCAATGCAAACATGTTGTTGGAAGCTTACTCAAGTTGGATGAAGTTAAATAAACTTGAAGAATCCAATAAGAAACAGGAATTTCAGGTGATTTGTTTATCACATCTCTATAAATCCGTGTAAATTCTTGCTTACTTTCATCTGTTATGCATATTTGCTACATCAATGTGCATTTGAATCACCTTGTCAATATTACATTTTCTTGAACGTGACTATACATTTTCCCAAGTGTAAGCTATTGGCTAGATTTTCATACTCACTACTTTGACTTGAATGATTTGATTTCAAGGTTCGTAATGTTCCTGCTCGATAAACTTCTCGTTCTGGTGATGTGCAGGATAAGAGTGCAAGTTCGGATAATCTTAGTCGAAGGCTGTCGAAACTCAGTACAGATACTTCCGTGGACAATGAAAGCAACAAGAATTCTTTCATAATGGCACACAATGAGATTGGGGAGAAAGTCTGGCTGAGAACGGTTGAGGGCAGTGGAAAAGTTCAAGTAGCGCCATTACCATCAAACGGGACTGTCACCATTAAGTTGCCAGTTACTCGTTGTTTTAATGACTACATGCACCACGATACAGTGCTGGGGCGCTCTGGGAAATTTTTGGCAATCAGGATTGGTGATGCTGTGGTAAGATTTTTTGATATACAATTTACTGCATGATATTTTCAGAGCTGTTTGAGTTCATCAGTAATATATTTTTTTTTCACTTATACCGCCTTACTACGCTAAACAACCAAAGTTGTATTGAATGTTGTATTAATTCATCCAGCTAGAAGATTATGCAATTGTGCGAAAGGTTTTGTCAGTAGATATACCGTCTTTCAGTTTTATAATAAACACTTCTGGTTGCAGTTGCCCGCGGATCACGGTGTCGGAGGGAGGGAATATATGGCAGCACTCCGTATAGTGCCTATTAATGCAACAACTAATAGCAAGCAGCCACAGTTCCAGAGTGCTCGTACTCGATGTGTGAATCCCAGTAAAGACGATAACACTGATCAAGCGCATGTCTTCTGGGAGGAAGTCTTTGTGTTTGAAGTTAGATCAGGGGTACGTTTTCATCTGCTTCCATCTGTTTACTTTTCAGGTTGTTACTGATACTCTTCGGCAAATTGAAGCATTGAAAATATTGTTCTACTTCCAGCTTTATTGTTGTGTCCCTTTGAAAGACGAATCAAATAACGTAATGAGAGACTTTGTCCGGAGCTCAATTTCTCAGTTGACATAGCATCTTTTTCGATGATGGCAATATACCTACCCTAAAGGCTGGAAAAATCTGTCATGCAGGAAGCGAACCGTGCCGAGATTGTTGTTACCGACCTCGCCATTGGTATGTTTACTATAAAATTTTACTGTTATTTACAAAAAGAATTTAACGTCAGAACTCGGTATTGGTAAGCTTCCAAATAGTTGCAATTACAATAGTGCATCCTACATGTGTCCAACTTTAGTATTGATATGGATATTGTGATTTATTTGTCTCTCGCAGGATCACCTGTTGGGTATTGCGCATTCGATCTTACTGATAAAGGGATGGATGTATGGAGAGAAGAAAAAAGTGACTCTGCCACTTCCTCTTCCCTTGCTCTTAGATCTGTAACTCTTCATCCACCTAAAAGGAAGCAGGTAAATCATAATCTTTTGAAGATTTGGTTGCCCAGTCTCGTAACACTTGGATGTGCCCTTTCCGAAGTAAACGTAGATCTGCTGCACAACTTTTGGTCCTGTGCATTTGTCCATCGATGTATTTGCGAGTTTTGATGCTGCCCGGTAGTGGTTTTTTTCTGATTTGAGATGATTGTGCAAACTACAGAACGAGGATAATGAGCCCCTTGATGAAGGATGTCAAAATGGTTATATTAAGTTGGCTGCACAAGTTTTTACCGCGAATGGAGAGGAAGCTGATGATGAAGATTCTGATGATGTAGAGTCTCAGCATAATGAAAGCTCACAGAAATTTGGGGCAATTGAAGTGTCGGTCACCAAAAACGGGCCTTGGTCTCCAGTAAGACTAAATTACGGACTTGGTCCAGCACCATGGCACTTAGGGAGGGATTATTTGGCCAGTGAAATGGTTGTCCACGACGGAGTGAAGCATCTTTTTGTGCGAACTCTGGTGACGGTCGTGAATGAAACGGAATATCAACTTGAAGCTCGTTTGTGCCCGGATTTTCTTTTTGATTCTGAAAAGGAGGGGAATGAATTGGATGTCAACGGTTCCGAAAATGCTGTAGAGGAAGAAGTTTTTGAGAACCAAAGGAAACAACCTGGAAAAGCATGGAGTCATCCGACGTTGCCTACTGATCCAGGCCATTTTGGCACTCGAGACCTTTCTGGATCTTCCAAGGTACAAACCTTCGAGAATTTCTCAGGATTTTGATCTTTGTGCTTATGAGGCTGTGCAAAGTTATTCATATAATTCATTTACAAATATTCTTTTTACTTAGTATGTACTGTATTACTTACTATTCTTCGCATGTTTATAAAATTTATGACCAGTAGCGTGCATGAATGACAATATGGATTGAGTAGGAACTGCTAGTAGAAGAGCTGCGGTGGCATATATGGCGAAGTGCCAAAGTGCTATTTTAAGATTTAGAAGTGCCGTATTTTAGTTTCTTTTATTCATTAATTGAAAATATGTACAAACTAGCGCAATAAGAAGCTTCAAATTAATCGTCACAATGGTAAGGAATAAAAATTAGAAGATTTTCTAAATTATGCCAGGCATGGATTTCAATCTCTGGAGGTATGTCGATATTATCTTGGTGGAGGCAACAACGACTGGTCTATGTATTTCAGATTAGGACAAGTAAAATCCTCACTTTTTGGGTCTCTTCCCAGTCTGCGCAGGAATTCCCGCAACTTCCACTTCCGGATGGTTGGGTTTGGATGACTGATTGGCGAGTCGACAGAACTGAAGCTGTTGATTACGATGGATGGGCTTACTCCAATGATTTTCATGAGCTTAGGGGTTGGCCGCCAACTAGTAGCTGTGACAACAATACAGCATTCGTAAGACGTCGCCGGTGGGTTCGTTCGAGGCAACGCAAGGATAGTAGCAAGAATTTGTTGAAATCGCTTGGAGTTTTAGAGCCTCACAGTTCTGTTGCCTGTCCAATTGAAAGTCTACGTACAGGAGGACCAGACTATGTTGTTCAGGTAAGATCTTTCATGATTATGATTTATGATCCTAGAAACTGATCCAAGCCGGGTGCGTGATTGAAGTTTTACAGTAAATTCTTAAAACAATACTACGTTATTGTTGTAGAGTGTGTGTAGTTAGTGATTATTGTAAGTAGTAGGAGCCTTCAAGATCAGGGCTCTCAACATGTTTGAATTTTCTTCGAATTTAGTCGGAAAATGTACCTGCTTATGAGGAAGTTGCTAATAACAAGTTTTGATTATCGTAGCTAACGTTCCGAGTGATTGTCACATTCTACAGGTAAAGCCTCGTGTAGGATCGGTGTCTTCAGGCGTTGTGCGTAGCTGGAGTTCTGTTGTATCACATAGAGGTAAACTGGAGCAGGGTAGAGTCAAGCAACCTTCGAAAGAGCTTCATATTCGTGAGCTTCAGAATACCGAAGTGTTTTTAAGTTGCGCAGTCAAAGAACGTAGCAGTAACTTGAATGACAATGATGTCTGGCTTTGTCTCGAGTGTAAAGCAACGGAGGTAGGGAAAAGCAGTCAGTTGGATCCTATTAAGGATTGGCGCTTAACCATCTCTGCACCACTGGAGCTCGTGAACTTCTTGCCTGTGGCATGCAAGTTTACAGTCTCAGAAAAGGCCAATGGAAAGGAATTTTTGGAGATACAAAGTGGGTCAGTCGAGCCTGGGGAGTCGAAGGCTATCATTCTTGCTGATTTGCGGAAAGCTCTCTATCTGAAGTGGGTTCCACAGGGTGGCTGGCAACCCCAGGGAGTAAGTACTTTTAATTCAGCTTTGATCTTAATATTTTTTAGTCGATTTGTGGTGTTTCACCTCGGAAAAATATTGTTAATATATAGTACTTATCACTAGAAGGTTCATCCATCAACGCCTCACTATTTCCAAATATGCTCCTACTATACTTTTAGTGAGTTTCCACTGTTCTATTGTGTGAGGTTTGGTTTTTCTCAAATTTGAAGCAGATCTTGAACTTTCTGCGCCTCATACTGAATGATTATATTGGCTTTGTGCTTATGATGTGCAGGACGATTGTCTGATCTCACAACCGGGAAAAGACCCAGCCAAGGAAGTAGTAGTCACTAATGGGATCAGGTAAAATATTTTACTTTCATAAACTTTATTACTTTCATAAACTTTATTTATTTTTAAACCTGCTTAAAAGTCATCGTAGATTAGATCCCTCTGTGAATGTTAAGCATATTTTTCTTATACATTAGGATGATTTTCTTGTAAGAATGATTTAATCATTATTGTTTTATTAAATCTTTTGGTTTTTGGCTTAAGGATTGAACATTAAATTGGTAATGTTCACATTCCGCGGTTCTTGCCTGTTCTCCCCGTTCTTTGAAAGTATTATTGCGCCAAAGAATTTGCTGACAATGTCCAATTATGTACTGCATTATGCTAGAAGAAACATTTAGCAGAAATAATAATTTGTTTAGCAATTATCTGTTCATCATACTGCAGGGATCTAGCCATTCACATGCAATACGGCCATGGCAACAATGATATCTCAGCTAGAGTTATACAATTTTACGTTCCATGCTGGTTAGATAGTACTGGTTGTCCTCCCCTGAAGTACAAATTGGTTGGTGCTGCACATCTCGGGCGAAAGAAGTTCAAAAGCGACAAAAGTCGGGTCAGCAAAAAGCACGTAGAGGAGATCGACGAAGAGGATATGCACCAGTTTCCTACAATGCTATCCAATTATGACTCCAAGGTTATGGGACTAGCGGTGGCTTTGTCAGGATCTGAAAGCACTGCATTTGGCCCTGTTTCACCCTTACAGCCTCTAGAGGATCCAGTAAGTTCTTACTTGTCATCTGGAGAAGGCTAACTTAAATGCTTCAACTGTAAACTTGGAATGCGGATTATGATTCGTGGAACTTTCAAGCAATAACAATGATAATATGTAAACAATGATTAGAGATGCGTTGCCTTTTAGGTGGAAGAAATGACCAGATTATTCAACATTATCTGCATATTTAGAGGATTCTGAAAATTTCAAGAACTTAAACCTAAGCAGCTTCCGGAAGGAATTCTTTTGGAAATAGATCATTACTTCATTTTGTATTTATGTGCATAAAGTTTTATGTTGCTTAAAGTCAGCAAACGGATGCGCAGCTTGGTAAATCATTTTCCTTCGTGTAGGATTTATGAAAGGATATTGATGTTGTATTTTTAATGATTTCATTTTTCGCAGATTGGGAATGTGGATCTCCGAGTTGCTGACAATCGAAATTCGCAATTCAGATTCCTTGTTACAACAACGTCACATCCACACGGGTTT
Organism: Physcomitrellopsis africana; assembly: GCA_036785485.1. NCBI lineage: Eukaryota > Viridiplantae > Streptophyta > Bryopsida > Funariales > Funariaceae > Physcomitrellopsis > Physcomitrellopsis africana. Next base: position 549,383 of record JAWRVF010000084.1, on the reverse strand, counting down.
GCACAAACCCAGGTACTTCTTTTCATAATTATATGGAATCATTAGAGAAATTTAATCGTGTTGTATGTATGCATCATAAAGATTTGTATTCTAGAACCTATTTTAATCTGTGGAATTGTGGAATAGGTGGTCCGCTTACGTCCGTATACGCTTTTCACAAATCGTCTTGGGCGACCTCTTGAGCTGAGGCAGGTGGGCACTGATCAATCGATGACTTTGCATCCTTGGGACTGGCGGACCACGTTTGGATTTCCAGCAATCCAGGATTCCCTTCAACTGCAGGTGAATGGAGGATTGAAATATTATTTACAGCCTTCTTTTTTCAACATTTTTCCCTTAACTTCCATGAGGCTTTAAAGAGAGCTGATTCTAGACTTTGCTAGCATTTACTAATATTTCGTTCAATATGGCCTTTTATTTGACGTTGAGGTCGCAAAAACTAACACCCCTGAGTCCTTTTCACTTGCAGATTAGATTGGAAGGATCAGAATGGTCCTTTCCATTTTCTGTCAATGACGAGGAGATTATCAACATCATCGTTTGTCATATTGATGGGCGAAGGCAATCAGTCAGGCTTGATGTTCATGGCCACGTGGATGGATCTCGATTTCATGGCATTTTTCAGTTGGGATCCTCTCGTGGTCCTTACAGGTATGTGTTGATTCAACTTCTGAAACTATTCAACGATTGAGTTCATTTTTTTGTGTGAGCTTTGTTATGAATGATGAAAACTAAACTTTTCAAATATTCGGGCCATCCTTCTTCTTTTGTGAAGTGTGGACCCAAAGATTGAATGTCTCTGCTGGCTAGTTTTTCCAATATAAGAGTTAAAATAAGTCACGATGCATCCCTTAGGTCAAATTTCTACAGTTCAGAGGCAATTTCCGTGGACGAAATTTTTCCATATGCGGTAAATTTTACGGTTTAGATGACGTGGATATGTGTTTCCGGCCATGCCTTCCAAATAATAATGATAGGGTGTTGTGCTTATTGCAGGATTGAAAATCGGACGCATAAGGAAACGATAAAATTCCGTCAGAAGGGTCTACACGAGAATGCTTGGAGGAGTGTAAGACCACATTCTTCGGCCATCTTCGCATGGGAGAATCTTCAGGGTGAAAAGCTTTTGGAGGTTGTTCAAGACGGGGGGGATGTTCCCCGAAATGCCGAGATAGATATTAACAAAATGGGTGATCATTCCCCGCTATCCGGCGACAGATCTGGATCCTTCAATATTTGTGTTCGGGTGTGCAAAACTTACCTTATTTACTACTTTTTCAGTTAACAGTAGTGTGTACAAGAAGTATATTTCTGTACTCTACGTATGTAACAGTTCCGTTTCGGTATGAACTTTTTGTGTGATGCACCTCAATCTGGGGTTCTGATATGTTTTATTTTTTCTAAGTTTGTTGGAGAGTGAAATGAAGTTTCAGTTTACTTGATTCGCGTATCACTGGCCAAACATCATGAGGAAATAGCACAAACCACACGTGTGTACGCATGCCTGCAGATTTAGATGTAATGCACGAGTATATTACCCATTCCTATTATGCGAAACACTGATAGGAACTTTATATCTTCAGGTGTTGGATGCTCCAGAAGCCAAAGTAGTGAGGTTCTTCAATTCAGAGGTAGAGATTCAAGACAAAGACCATGCACAGAGGGATGAAATTGAACAATCGGTTCCAAGTCAAGGTGCTACAGAACCCATGCAAGATGAACATGAAACACGCTCTGAGGCCCCTTCCCAAATGGAGATAGTTTTAGGGGTTCGCAAATTCGGTCTGTCCCTTGTTGACCAGTACCCACGGGAGTTAATTTTCTTCGTTATGGAAAAGGTGGACGTTATCTATGCGATGGGACTAGGCGACGATGTTAGTAGGTGAGTGGTAGGTTTATGATGCTATTGAATAATTGAGACATGAATTACGTGTTTTGGATCATCTCTAGTTTCTTCCCGTTGTTAATTTCTTTCATGATTTTGGTGAGGTGGTGCAGGTTTACTGTAACTGTGGGCAATATGCAAGTAGATAATCAACTTCCTCTTACGCCTATGCCCGTATTACTAGCTCCTGAACTTCGTGAAGGTGAGGACTTTGTTGTCAAAGCCATTGCATCCATGAAAGCAGAGACCAACGAAGCGGATAAGGTTTATCCATATCTCAGTTTGAAGGTGCGTCGTTCTATCAGACTATCATATTGATCATGCGTTAATTTTGATGCTGATATGCTCAGGCACTGGTTTTGTGTATTATACGAAGTCCTCTGATACTCACATTTTATTTTTATTCAAATAGGCTTTTCCAGGAATGCTGCTAAAATTTTAGGTATATAACTCAGGTGACTTTTTAATGAGGTGTCTTGATGATGCTCATATATATATAATGTTAAGCGGCCATAGTGAATTGAATCGATTGATTGCAGGTAACTGAAAGTGCGTGGCGTATCTGTGTACATGAAGCATTAATATGGGCATTCTTGGAGATGTATAACAATCTGCATCTTGATCGTCTCTCATCTGATTCACCAGTTGTTCAAGTTGACCCAGAAATCCGCATAGAGTATGCTAACTCCTCCTTCCTCTATTCTGGTTAGGGTAGTTGATGATATGCACCAGATGTTAAAGCTTTGATCTTAGTATAGTTGACAGAAGCAATGTTCAACCATGCTTTTTAGAACATTGGAAGTATTGTCTAATTAGATGTTCACTGTTTTAAGTCAGCTCTACTAATTTGTGACTATTTTCAGGACGTTGGATGTTAGTGAAGTACGATTAAAGCTTTCAGTAGAAGCAAGTCCAGATCAACGGCCTGAAGGAAAGCTTGGCATCTGGGGTCCTGCGGTTACCACGTTAGGCAACATCTCAAAAATGCCGGTCAGTATTTCCATCCGGATGTAATTTACTGATGCTTGTTTTACCATATGTTTTTATGGTAACTATCGTATGGTGATATTTTTCGCAATTGAATACTAGAGACTACCGGAATCTCCACAAAATGTCGTGAGTGAAAGCATTTGAGTATTTGATGACCAAACTAATTTAGTCTGTGTAAAGTCGATCGCGATCACAGGAATGTTAACCACCTGCGAGTTTTGAAGTTAGAATACAATAGTTTAGAGGTCAATAGCGTTAAATCTTTCCGACTTCTGCATCAAAATTGATCGAATGTTTCATATTTTGACGACAGATTACCTTTCGCCCTGTATTTCGGGAGAACCGGCGCATGCGGAACAGCCAGGTGCAAGCGCAGGTATTGAACCGAGTGAAACGGGACCTTATTCATCAACCTCTTCAGCTTCTAACAGGTGTGAACGTTCTTGGCATGACAAGTTCTACACTCGGAACAATGAGTCGAGGCGCCGCAAGTTTGTCAAGAGATGATGAATTCATGCGCGTCAGAACTAATCAGGTCAGCATATAGATTCGTGTCAAATTTTCAAATCAAATTTGAATCATGAAGCTGCCATTTTAGGATGTGTAAGAGCACTCTTGAATGACTTCAAAACCTCGATGGTTATCCTTCGAGCTCCATTTATATCTTCAATCCGCATGTTATGTGAAATTGCTGAAGAACCTTCGCGGTGCAGGAGAACTCAAAAAAAATAGAAGGCGTTAAAGATGGCATGGTCCAAGGAACTACATCCTTGGCTCGGGGGGTGGGTTATGGAGTAAAAGGAATGGTAACAAAGCCCGTTGATGGTGTTCGAGATGGGGGAGCGCTTGGATGCATCCAAGGTGTTGTTAAGGCCTTGGTTGGGGTTGTTGCACAACCTCTAAGTGGGTGTCTGGACTTCATGTCTTTAAGTGTTAGTGGCATAGGCACCACCTGCTCGAACTGCTTCGAATTTTTTGAACACGATCGAAAGTTTGAACGATATCGCCTTCCTCGTGCTATCAAAGGAGATGGCATTCTTACTCCTTACGACTCTCATGCTGCCCGTGGCCAGGTATTTTTACTTAGTGCTCTTGCTATTTTTACTTAGTGCTCACCAACGCAAAAACTTGTTGAAGACTTTTCGTGACATAATTTAAAAAAGAGATAGCTTAAAGTTTTTACGTTGGTGATTGCAGGCCATTTTGCGGCTAGCACAAAGCGGTCGTGCGATTGGAAGCATGGATGTTTTTAAAACTGCAGGAGTTTTTGCTTTCTCAGACTTTTATCAAGATCATTTCTATCTTCCCAATAATTACATTCTCATGCTGACAAATCGAAGAGTTTTGATGCTGCTGGTAAACTTCTGCGATTGAACTTACTATCTCATGTTAAGAGCCTTGCATTCATCGTTTCTATTTAATCGTATACTACTAAATGGCACGAAGTTACTAGTTGAGAAAGGTTGCTTTTAGGAATCTCTATTTCTCTCAAACGGATTTCTTGCACTCAAGCGGACGACGTGCACTAGCACTGCAGGTGGTTTTATTAACCATCGGCTCTTCTCTGCAATGTTCTGGTTTATTGGTTAGATTTTACAGTCTCATAAGTGGTATAAATATCTTATGACAGACCCCCTCGTCACGTACGCGGGACCCGAACAAGGAGCTGACAGACCCTTGTACGATAAAGTGGGAAATTGAATGGAGTAACCTATTGACCATGGAAGAGTCGAGTGAGTCAAGCGAAGTGGGAACAACTCAGGTCCTGCTTCACCTGAAACACTCCTCAAAGGACTTCACCCAAGTTATATCGTGCTACCCCCCAAATGATTCAGAGACCCCTCAAGCCACCGAAATATACAGATCTGTTCATCAACAATGGCGATCATTTTGTCCAGGTCCCCAAGACCCATCGAAAGCCAAGGTAAAAAATACTATACTAAATAATTGAGTGCATCGAAGCCTACATTCTCGATTCTCCTGCTCAATGTGTCGTCCGTCCATATTGCGCAGTATGTTAGTCACCATGCGCTCTTATCGATTTAGACATATCAATTGATGTCAGTTGTACATATGTTAATAATATCCGTGTGCAATTAATCTAAATTGATATGTGTATACACCAACCAATTCATCTAAATGTATCAATTCAGATTAACCAGACGCAAATATATAAACTGATAATTAATGTGAGCTTTTTCTAATAAATCCTAATTTTAGGCACACAGTACATGTTAACAGTCACACGAATTTGAGGAGAGCATATTCCTTTCAGGTCATTGTCTCTTGTTCTCAGTGGGACCTTGTAGTAGACGGCGGTCTAGTTCTAAGTATATGCGGTAGTAATACATATCAACTTCTAAAGTAATTAATTTAGTAAGTTTTCCTCTTATTTTATTAATTCAGTCTTGGGATATTTGCTTATTTGCTTAACTTATTGAAGAAGAATGTATGATGCCACAAATGACAGAAGCCCAGAAGGTTAGGAAAACGTTCAAAAGCAGGATCAGTATGGGAAAATAGCAAGAGAAGCAAGAATATCCAAGAGAATTCTGGCCGTTCACATCCTGAGCATTCTGATGCTTCCGAATCTTCTGGACAACGATGGGAAGTACAGGGAGCTCCAAAGGCTTTGGGTGATGACGAGTTTCGGTGTGAAATTTCTTTAGGCAACCTAATTTGGAGTTTCAAAAAAAATAACGGTTCTTGTCTGGTAGGAACTACCCTTTTCTACACCCGATCATTCTCTGCAATAAGGATAACTTGAAGTGCCATCGCATTGTAAAGATTTTATTAAATGCTTTTCGAAGTCCTGACTGAGGTAGCCTTTGCATGGTCTTTGCACGTGTGTATCCATGCTCATTGATCTGTTCCTCCTTGTGTTGCAGGGATCTGATTGTGTTACTGCAGCGGATAGTATTTCATTTTGGCGTCCCGATCCGCCACCTGGGTAAGTTCCTCCATTTTTAGACCTGATAAAGCAGTAACCAAGTAGTGTTGGAACACGGGAAACTCTTACTTGGTTTACTAATAATAGTAATAAAGTAGCTCTAATCGGTTTACCTGAATTCGTAGATGTTCAGTACAGGCCATTGAATGAACAAATCAAGTCTCTCAACATTGAGTGACGAACATCCTCACAATACTCAATAATATTATGTAGTCGCTGAGTTGGTTGGAGCTTTTGGTGGACGCTGACCTCTTCTATTTCGAATTAATCTTCTTTGTAGGTACATATCCCTTGGAGATGTCGCGTTCGTCGGAGATTATCCAGACAACCAGACTGTGATAACCTATAGATACGATGATGACAGATTTGAGAGGCCTTTGGACTTCGATCTGGTACGGTTGTGTTGATGATATTTCCCGTTAAGTTGATTTTTTTTTGTTGAATTTTCCGGGGCCCCTCAAGTCGATAGACACGCTAAACCCCCTCCTCTGATGCAATCTTTTGTGTCTTACATGGACTTGTTAAGGAAGCTTTGGAACTGGAGGCAACAAAACTAAGTGTGGTTGTTCTTTACAGGTGTGGAGAAACTGGAAAGATGGATCTGGGAGTCCAATTTCCATATGGATGCCAAAGGCTCCAAATGGTTATGTGTCACTAGGATGCGTAGTGTGTGCTGATTTTGAAAAACCCGACCTGGACGTCGTGTGGTGTGTACACAGTGATATGACTGAAGAGACTACCTTGGAGGATAATCCAATCTGGAAGGCCCCAAGCGAAGCTCCTTGGCATTGTTTTGTCTACCCTGTCATTAGTGAAGTAAAAACTTTCATTGCACTGCGAGAGGAAAAGAGTGAGAACACGCCTAAACCTAGAAAAGTAATTGTTTAAACTTAAGGTCAAGCCGCATTCATGGTGTTGATAACACAATGTATTTGTAAACTAGTTCCTGTTCCTGGTGTAGATTTGCGTGATAGTTACCTTCATGTAGAAAATTATTAAATATGTACATATATGGAAGTGATTAGGTGCGTAAGTATTCGTCAGAATACTCGAGAATGTTCTAGAAGCTCGAAGTATGCTAAGTTTTGTAACCAATGTTAACATATGTAATATTCGTAATAAATTGATGTGTTAATTTTAAGTTGATGTTACTGTGCTGTTTATGATAGTGTAGAACTCTCTGGATTCATGAGTTGGTTATGTCTCAAAACATCCGGTTTTGCTACGAGTCTTTTGCTGAAATTGAGAATTGTTTAATTTGTAAAACTGACTAAGTTGTCCTTCGAACTGTAGTGAAAAAGTAGATAAAACATTTTTTACAGTATCTTCACTTTGAAGAACAGCTGCTGTGCCGTCATAGCACCTTACCCAAAATGATCTTCAGAACACTGTTGGAATAATTACAATCCATTATTGTGATCTGAAAGCGTGTACAGGCAATTATAGAAACCCAAAGGTGGAGCGAATGCCGAATTTGTACGGTTGTGTTATCTAACGTATGAAATATTGTTTTATTGTTAAACCTATGGAAACTGTGAATTCTACTTTTTTAACAGAAATTAGTGTCACGATATCAGATATATAAATTTTTTTGTAAAGAAACTGTTGACTTTTTATAAAATCCCTAAGTTTGAAAATGATTATATGTACACATATCTGTATGTGTACATGTATGTGTCTGTATATATATATATATATATATAGACACACACCATATATAAGAATAATGAAAAATAATAAATCATATATAAGTATCTATTTTATTATTGTTGTTACTCAAAAATATAGTAGTAGAAGATCATAATAAAATTGTATTCAATAAAATATATTTGTAATGATTTAAACTAAATGGAAAATGAGTAGAGTTAATTGTTTTTCAGTTTTTGTATTAAATAATTGTAATTAAATAATCATACATTATTCTATAACAATGATTTTTACTTTAATATTAATAATTTTTTAAAGATCTAGAGCAACAAATTATCAACATATCTTTGATGTTTTATTAAAATAACTACAAACTTACTAAAATTGGTTGAAAACTTAATATTAAAAAAAACAACAATAAGAAATACTAAGCACAAGAAAGTCAGTAAGTACACTCAAGAAAAATGTGGAAAAAGAAAAATCTCACTCCCAACACCTTCTACTTGTGAGTAAGCAATACATGTTGATATGAATAGAATACATCCATTGGATATTCCTAGGTTGACCTTCCTAAATCCCAAGAGCCACCAATCTTATCCACTATACAAATCTTATCCACCATAGGACCTAATTGTTTTTTTATCATTTGTTGTACTTTGATTACTACCAATCTAATGTGATAAATACCTCTAGATAGTAAGTTGGTTAGCATTTATTATTTACACATATTTACTTCAACATAAAAATCTAATATTAAAATTTAATATTCATTTTAAAATAAAATTATAAAAACTATAGTCATTTATCTTTTATATTTTGTAAATAACTTATATTTTACTTGTCAAAGTAGAAGTCTTCTACTTCATTGCTAATGACTTATTAATGAAATAAATACCCATATTACTTAAGTAAATAGAAATAAATAGAAGTAGGTAGAAATAGGTAGAAGTAGGTAGAAACATATTGGAAAGATAATATCTTCCTTAAGAAGTTTCAAGGAAGTTTTCTAAACATAGATTGGATATTTAAACTTTTATAAATATGCCACATGGCTATTGAAACTTGTCCCACAAGTTTATTACTTTTAGGAAGTCGTATTGGAAGCAACCTACAACTTGATGCTTCAGTCATAAGACTTGTAGTCTTTAAGAAGCTTTCACAAGACCTTCATAGTCAGTATATGTGGAGGCAAGACTAAGGCCATCTTTAGTCTTGTCAATATTTTTTTTGTGTTCCAATCTTAGTTCAAGAGTCCCTAGTCTTTTCTATTTGGCAATAGCCATTTTAGTTCTTTTCTATTTTATAACTATCTCTTTTTTTCTTACTTTCTCCTTTCTTTAGTAACACATGAGTATATTATCTTTTGGATTTTGTTGTGATTCATGTTCTTGATAATTAACAATCTTGTTCTTCAAACTAATACATCAAGGTTGTATGCACAAGAAAAAGAGATTAACTTTAAAATAGAGTAATTATGTAAAAATATGTTACAAAATTGATCATAACGTTCTTTGCAATTTTTACAAAAAAATCACATTTTTTGATTTGCTAAATACTCTTCCAATTTCATTTCCTATTATTTGCAATAATTGCATTATGCACCAAATTTATTTCAAAGAAATGTGTTCTAACTAACTTGAATACAACATATCTAAAACTTTAGAACAAATTTTTGGTTTTTATTTTTTTGATTAAATATAAAAAAATAAAAAAATAATATTATTACTTAACAAAGAGTTGAACATGGTTATTAAAAAATAATATAATAATTTATAATTTAGTCCTATTCTAAATTAAAGATATAAATATATCTAAGATATTATTTATATATAAAATAAATCAAGACATAGGTCCTTAATATGATTTATATTCTAAAATAGAACTATATTTAGATCTATATTCTAATATATATATATATATATATATATATATATTTGTATATAAGATTTATTTTCTACTTATATAATTTTGTCTACTTATATATATATATATATATATATATAATTTAAAAATATATATTTTTTTAATGACCAATACAATATGGTGGTTGAATAGTTTATTTTATAAATTATAGTCAAATCTAGAATCTTCATGTATGATATTTTATATCTTAAATAAATTTAAAATTAAAGTTAAGAAAAAACATATTTAGATTAGTTTAAAGATGTTTGATTAATTATTTTTTGTATAGATTTTGTAGAGATAAAAATTTTTTTTCTTTTTTTTTTCTTTTTTTTTCCTAAAAATATTACTATGTGGTAGAAGATTTTATATAATTTTATTTTTAGAATTAAATATTTATATATAGAATTTTTTATATTTATAACTATTGTATAATCAACAAATAGTATATGATCTTTTATAATTAATTAAATTTAATCAAATGGTCACAAATTTTTGGCACACAGCTTTTATGTTATTTTCTGACTCCCATTAAAAAAAAATGTACAAAATCCATTCCATTTCCATAACACACAGAATTTACCACAATGCCACGTAACTTAGGAAGCCATAGATTGGCTTTCATAATGAGAGTGATAAAAACGGGGCTTACATACCCGCCGCGCAGGGTTCTCAACCGAGGATGTTACTCGGGAGAGGGAAACCCTAATCCGGGCGCGGCGGGTGAAGCAAGCTCCGGCGAGAGCTTCAATGGAGGTGAGGTGCGCCCAGCAGTCTCTCTTTCCATTTCGCCTCGTTGTGCCGCTGCGCTGGTCTCGAAGGCTTTCGTTGCCATGGCATCCGCTACGGAGTCAGTGCAGTGCTTCGGCCGGAAGAAAACAGCTGTGGCTGTGACCTACTGCAAGAAGGGCAGAGGTTTGATCAAGATCAACGGGTGCCCCATTGAGCTCGTAGAGCCCGAGATTCTGCGTTACAAGGCCTTCGAGCCCGTGTTGCTCCTCGGTAGGCAGAAGTTCGCTGGCGTGGATATGCGCATCCGCATTAAGGGTGGAGGTCACACTTCGCAGATTTACGCCATCAGGCAGAGCATTGCCAAGGCGCTTGTGGCGTACTTCCAAAAGTATGTCGACGAGCAGTCGAAGAAAGAGATTAAGGATGTGCTCTTGAGGTACGATAGGACTTTGCTTGTGGCCGATCCCCGTCGGTGCGAGCCCAAGAAGTTCGGAGGTCGTGGTGCCCGCTCCCGTTTCCAGAAGTCTTACCGTTAAATGGCGAGGTCATCAATTGTTACGTGGTGGTTGCTGCGGGTTATGCTCTGCAGAGGTACTCGAGTTTTTAGGTTTTAGCGACCAAAAAATTAGGGTTGTGGATTCGAGGTTATCTGAATTCTCTTATCTGCAAATGTGCTTAGATATGTTTGACCTAGTGGCACATTACAGTATTTCCTCAAATTTGGGGCTGGTTTTTGTTCAGGTTGGTTTGCTCACTCATCGGTGACTTCTCGTGTGAAGCGTTCGGTGATTGCTTGTAGCTGAACAATGTTCGAAGGCACATTACTCTTTTACAAGTGAGTGGTAGATTAGTCGATTTTGTTTGGCTTGTTGTGTTTGGGCAGTCGTGCTGACACTTTTGATTCCATTTGATTCTGGTCATGGTTCAGTTTTGATTACTTTGGTATGGCAAGTTGCGCCCTCTGCAACCTGTAGATGTTTTAGGCATCCTCGTTTTGATTACGATATTTACTGCGGGAGTAAAGCAGACGGCGACCATCGTTTTCTCAGCGTCCGCATTAGTCTTAGTTTTCATTTATGAAAACTGATGCGTGCGTAATATATTATGCTTTTATGTTTCGTTCAATGCGAAAGTGAAGGGTTTGTCCGGAATCGAATTTCGCATCACTCCACTCTATTTATTACTATTCTCCGTTCAATTTTGCCACTAATGTTTCGATCAGCGTTCAAGTTAGGGTACTTGAATACGATTAATTGTCCTTGTGTAATCCGAGGTTTTCAACTTAGGGCTTAGTTATCATTGTTGATTAAGTTTTTTTTAATAGTTTTGGCCGTTGTGTTCTCTTGAATCTATCTTGTATTAACGTGCTCAGATTTTAATCATTTTCTAACAATATTTTTGACGTTGCACATTCCAATAGCATGTTGTCAGCATTTTGTAGGTAGCACACTGCCAGTTTAGGTTTATTTAATTTTTCATGTTTTCATGTGATACTTTATCTTGTGAATATCACAAAGCATCAATTCACGGTATACGACACGGGATAAGAAAATGCAGTTCAGAATTCTCCCGTTTAAGATGGGTACCCTGGGAGGACATTGAGCATTCAAGTGTTGCCTAAGTCTCCTGTTCTGATGAAGGTCCATATTTGTCAAAGTGTGATGTGTGCTCTACTTTCATTTTGATACAGATGCTTTTGCATGGATCAATTGGGTCGAACATCTAGCACTTTGTCCTAGTCCTGAGAAAAAGTAAAACTGATTGATTAGGCTTGCTTCGAAAACATCTCAGATTTAGACTCTATTCTAACTTTTTCAGCGTACATGTTGCCCATCATCAGAACATGGTTCTGGATCCTTTTTTACTAGTAATCACTTTTACACAACATTATTTTGGAGTTGTGAACCATATTTTCTTCACAATTTATGCAATGCATTTGGAACTTGGTTAAGTAATATGCAATAAGAACTTCAGTTATGTTATCATCAACATGGAACAATTTTTATATTTCTAAAATTTCAAGATTGTTGCTTGCATTTGTAATTAGTGTACAAAAAATCTAACAATTTTATTAAGTATTATTTAATGCAATGTAGAGCTCTGACCACTCTTCATTAATTAGAATATAACTACAAAATATAGAATTGTATGTTTGCATTAATCGTATTTTAATAAGCAAAAATAAAATGTAGATATATATATTGAAAAATTCAATGAAATGAGTTTATAACTATTGATAACATATTTGTTAATAGACATTCTTTTAAAAATAAGTAAATAAAAATTTATGGTGGATGTATCAATTGAAAGAATTCATGTTTTTTGACTTCAAAATAAAAATTTGCATTGCATAAGAATTAAAATTAAGTATTTCATAAATTAATAGATATAAAGTATTTAGTGTGAATTTAGTATAATTACATGAGATGTTTTGTGTAATTTTAGTTTGTAATAATTATACAATGTAATGGAATAAAAGTCTTGTAATTTATATTTTATTAATAAATCTTATTAAAAGAATTATCTTAGATAAGAATTCTAATACTAATAATATTTTATAATAAAATATATTTGTTTATTATTATTTTATTTTATAAATAATCTTTAATTAATTTATAAATATGTTAATATAAATCATATATGTATATATATTTTTACAATATCACTTGTTGTCAAGGACATGAATTGAAAGAAGATCTATAAATCAATGAAATTTGTGTAAAAAAAAAGCGAAAAAATATAAATAAGAAAATATATGTATTCAAGAAGAAATTGGAATGGCTATTGCTAAAGACTAGAAAATATAAAGACTCTTGAATTAGACTAGAAGCAAAAAAAGAATTGATAAGAGCAAATAAGGCTTCACTCTTGTCTCTATATATATTATCTACCTAAGAGCTCCGTAGTGGCGTTTTATAGGACCTCTAACACATGTCTAATTTACAAAACACATGTCAAACTTGCAAGACAAGTTTCCTATATGAGTGCTATGTATTTAGCTTGTTCCACAAGCTACCATCATGTGTGATATGTGACTAATTTGTTGGCCAAGTTTCTAATTTACCAATCATATATAAATATGAATAAAGATAAAACCGTGTCTATATAGCTTCTAAAAAACTTCTCTATAAGATATTATCAAATTAATCTATTTTTATATACTTCTACATATCCATATTAAATAGATAATTATTGGAATAAATCTTGTGTCCGTAATATTATTCCTCCTTTTAGGGATGAGTTCTACGAGAAGCAGTGATTACATATTGAGAAAGTCCAAGATGCGCCGAATTATATTTGCCACATACTTTGATCTTTGTTCTTTTTGAAGATAGTTAATAGGTCCTCTCAATTATTGATAGTGTCCCATACCAGAATAGGAGGACTACCCTAATATTTGATTGTTATTGAGGCCTTCATAACTTCCTTCAAAAAAACCATTTGGAACACCATCAGAAGTAGTTTCTACCTTTAAAAGTATCACCGAATACAAAAAGTCTCTTCTAAGATCATGATATCAAACACATTATATCTTACTATCAATCTGAAGAAAAATCTGTCGTTCTTCAGGATCTTCATCTCTATTCTATTATCTTAGAGGTTGTAATAGTTGTAATGTCTTGTCTTATAAGTCAACAAATGATAGCTCTTGAGCTAAATTTGCTGATTCTTCATCTTTTTGGCGCTAAAAAATTCAAAAAAATAACAAACAATGATACAAGATAGAATAAAATCTCTATTGAATTTGCTTTATTTTATAGCAAAGATTTTTTTAACTCTTCATCTTGATTTTGATAGATGTTGTCAATGAAACATATTGACTTTTATTAATGTATTTATTAGACTTGGATGGCTCCCATGTATGTTCACTAATATTATATCCATACCAATATACAAGATATATCAACCAATTTTAATATTGCCTTAAATCTTAGACATCTTCTACTTCAAATTTTTTATTGTTATTTATTATTATGAAAGGCGGTGGCATTTATTTTCTTCTTTGTATATCCACTATCTTATATAATTTGAATAATGCCATGTGGAATATATAATGGATCTTCATAAATTCCAATGTTGGAATAGAAAAAGTTTGCCTTAAGAAAGCATTAGGTTACTAGTTGTCACTAATTTCTCAATCAAGTATTAAGATAGATAAAAATTCCAAAGTTATATAAATTGTCTCTAAAAAAGGCCATTACATCAAATACACAAGCCTCAAGTACTCTAAAATCTCCAAAATGTAGCAAAATATATTGAATCATTTATTAACCTTAAGAGAGATTTTTTCTAAATTTCAACAATGCATATTTTCAAATCAAACCATCTACAAGTATTCAAATTTTATATAAAATATTGATGTAGTCTTAAAAATTATCATAATAAATTTCAACTATTAATTCATTGCCAATCTTTAGATATTGTCATAATCCTAACAATAGCTTCAAATCCTTGTTTATAGACACCCTTGTGCTAAATTCTTCATATCTTACAAATTAAATGTCTAAATGCTATAAAATTCTGGAATATAGCTTTTTAACATAATAATTTATATTTTAAAGAATTTTTAGATAAAAATTCATTTAAAAGCTTAAGATATGGTAGAAATCACTACTATCAATAAAATGATCTATTTATTATTTGGAATTTAATATGCTATATTCAACTTCCAATATCTCTTTCTTTCAAATTTTAAATATAATAATTCTTCTACGTAAGATGTAGGTATTAAAATCACCTTTCTAATTACACCTTCCAATCTCCAAAAGCTCTTGTCCAACTCCTTACATTCTTAAAAGAATAATAATAGATACAATTTATATACTTTAATTTCAAGCGCCTACTTTTTCTTCATAAAAATTCCAAATCTTTCAATTTTTATATTAAAATTGTATTAAAAAAAATAAGTTTTTTAATTCTTATCTTTGATTTTTGAATGCTTTTTTTAAAATTTCCAAAATCCTTATTCTCATTATAGACAACCTACTTAAAGCCTATTGAGCATGACCATCAACCAATGAAGATAAAGATCTTCATCTATTATCTTTATTTGTCCATACTTTGCTTTCATCGTTCCAAATAAGCTTTTTAATAGTTTAGTTTTTTATCTTTGGATTCTAATCTCCTCTCAAGTCTTCATATTAAATATTTAGGTTCTATGTAATTTAAATGCTATAATCAAAATAAATAAAAAAATCAAAATAAGTTTTTTTTATACCAATTCTTTTTAATTTAATTTACTAATCATTGTAATACTCATCTAGATTTATGAACATATTATATGTTTTAATTAATTTTTATATATTATAAGTAATTACAATATGATACCTATAGTTGTATGAATAAGCAATTAGATTTATTTTTTCATAAGTTGGAAATAATTCAAGCCTATAATAATCTAGGTTGTCATAAAGATGAATAGTCTTGATATTATGACAAAATAATCATATTTTATGATCTATATGGAATTAAGATTATTTTTTACAATAGACATTTGTATTGATCTTTTGTCATTTTTGAGCTTCTTTTAATTGTGTCTTTATTGTTGCATGTAGCTTTGACAATCAATTCACCAAATCTTTTGCAATAAGATTATCAACTTTTGAAAAGTCAAAAGTATCAAGTTATAGATGATAATCATAATTGATAAAGAATGGAATTTATTGAGTAGAAGAATATACTGAATTATTATAAGCAAATTCTATCAATTGTCCAATCATCTTGATGATAATTGATGGTATACCTCAAATATCACTTCAAAATTTTATTTACACATTCTATTTATCTATCAATTTGAAGATAGAAAGCTGAATATAGTTTTATATCTACCTTTAATATTTTAAAAATAATTCTCTAAAATCTTGATATACATTGAGTTCTTCTATCTAATATAATATTTATTGGTAATCCATGATAGCAATAGATGTTGTTAAAGCAAAATTTAGCTATTTTTTTACTTGTAATAGATTTTATACATGATATAAAATGAGCCATCTTGTTAAAAGGATTTACAATCATGAATATAAAATCATATGAACTTGAATTTAAAAAATTAGTGATAAAATCTATAGAAATAAAAGACCAAGATTGCTCTAATATAGATAATAGTTGAAAAAGTCTATAAGGTTGATGATGAGGAGTTTTTGGTTTTGAATAAAGATCACACAATTGTACAAACTCTTTAAGAATTTTTTATATTTGATGCCATTAAAAATCTCTTGATATTAGTTTCAAAGTCTTGTTATATTCAAAATGTCTTGTTGTAAGAAAGTTGTGATGAGCTTTGAGAGCATTTAATTGTGCTCCACCTTCTGGAACATATAAACATCTTTTGAAATAAAATAGATTATTTTAAGCTTATACTTTGAAGTATCATAAGACTTAGAAGAATTATTCTTAACATCATAAATAAGAGGATTGAAGACATATTTAACTGAACTTACTTGAAAAAAATTAAATCAATAGTCAATGTCGATTTTATTATTTGAAGATGAAATTGCTTTGATTTTAAGAGGATCATTTTTTATTAATAAAAAGTTGCATATCCTTCTTTTGGTATAAGATAAAAATATCTAGAAAGGACATTGGATAGAGCGTATTATTTTCCTAACCGATATGTAATAATAAACTTGAATCTTGACAAAGACATGCTCTAATAAGCCTAACAACAATTCAACACACATGTTGACATGAAGTATTCAAAATTCTTGTGATGTGTATATACAATGATTGGACTAGAAGTGCTTTCTAAATAATGATGTTGTTTTTGAAAAGAATCCACAATTACAAAAAGTTTTTTTATCATGGATTTTTTAACTGATCTTTGTTATTGAAAATTTTCTAGAATAAAAAGCTACTAGATAGAATTTATCATCTACTCCCATTTGTAATAATATCATATATAAGGCAAAGTCTAATATATTTGTTTCTTAAAAAATATCTTAAAAAAATTGATATAATAAAAGATTAGTACAGAAGTAAAAGTTGTCTTCAAAGCTTTAAATAATGCTTCTCCTTCTTTATTCTATTCAAATTTGTCTTTACAAGTTAAGCATGTAAGTAGAGTTATAACTTATAAAAAGTTCTTAATGAAGATTCAGTAATAATTGGCAAATTTTAAAAATCATTGCACATCTCTTATTGTCCTTAAAATCTTTTAATCCATAATTGTTTAAACTTTTTTAAAATCTATTATGAGACCATCATTTAAAATGATATATCCTAAGAAGTAGTATAAAATACATATCTTTCCATCTTGGCATACAATCCCATATTTTTAAGTTTTTATAACACATGACAAATATATAATTTATGTTCTTATATAATCTTAGAATAGATTAAAATATTGTCTATATAACAAATAAAAAAATTATTTAAGAATTCACAAAAAACATCATTCATGAGATGTTGAAAAACAGCTAATACATTTGTAAGTCCAAAAGCATAATACTATATTCAAAGCATCCATATCTTGTTCAAAATGCAATCTTCTATTCATCTTTTTTATTTTATGTAGATTAGGTTATATGCTCCTTGTAGATCTATTTTAATATAGATTTTAGATTAATTAAATTAATCAAAAAATCCAAATATCAAAGATAGAGAGTATCTATTTTTGATAGTAGTCTTATTAAACCCTCAATAATCTACACACATTTATAATGATCCATCTTTTTTCTTCACAAACAACATAGGAATTTTTGTTGGAGATTTTGAATGGCATATAAAATTCTTGGCCAAGTTTTCATCAATATATTCCTTAAATTTAGCCAAGTCATTTTGTGAAAATTTATAGATTGTTCGAAATAAAGATTGAGTTTTTTCTTTGAGATCAATTAAGCAATCATATGGATGATGTTCTAAAAGAATATCTGCATTCTTTTTTTCAAAAATGTCTTGATAATCTTGATACTAGCTTAGAATGTCACTTGAAGTCTTTCTACCATCAAAAATTGATGTAGTATAAATAACAAAAGGTGATCTTTCTTTTATTGCATTCATAAAAGCTTTTATATCTATAAGTACGGATTTTATTATATTAGGTTTATATCTTTTCACTTGATTAATAAAACTCTTAATAATGCTCTAAAAAAAATCAAGTCTATTGTTAAGAATGAAAAATAACAAGTTAGCAAAAAAACAAGGAAGAGATTGTGGAACTAGAATAATTTCAAGAATAAAGAACTAAATAGACAAGAACAAAGAATTAGATCATTGACAAGAATAAGAGACTAGATTGATATCAAGAATAAGGCAACACTTTGGATTACTCCAAGATTTGTATTGATAAAATTGAAGTGCACCTTGATCTTACCTCTTATTTATACTACATGGCCTATGTCCTATTGAACCTTCTAAGAATATCTTAAAAGATTTTAGAAGCTTGAAGAAGATTCTAGAAGACTAAAGTAAGTTTAATAAGACTAAAGAAGATTTTAGAAGATTTTAGAAGGCTATGAAAGATTCTAGAAGATTAAAAAAGATTTTAGAGGGTTCTAAAAGTCTATAGAAGATTTTTAGAAGACTAAAGAAGGTTCTAAAAAGTTTTAGAAGATTTTAGAAGACTACAAAAAGTTTTAGAATGTATTGACTTAAAGTATATCTATGAAATCACCTCCCCTTCTAGCAACAAGTTCTACGAGGAATTGAAGTGATTTGATGATCAAATTATATATGCAAGAAATTTAGAATTTATCAAAATAGAGAAAGAACATATTTTGTCTTTTGTTCGTTAGTTATCAATTCAATAGGACCCTTGAAGAAGCATCAATGATCCTCAAATATAACCTTTGTTGTACTAACATTCCATCTAAGAATTTGCTTTTTATTGTGACCTTCAAAACATCCTCCTAATATAATTTCTGGTCTATTTGGAATCACCTTACCAATCTTAAGGAATATTACCAAAGCTCATGCATTTCAATCAAGATTTTTGTGATGTGGTCGTATTTCCAAAGACTCTAAATGTGGCCTTATTTGATATTAGAATATTCCTTCTTTGCCTTATTTATGATCTTCAAATCCAATAGATTGTGAAAGTTGTAATGATTCTCCAACTACTTGTATGGCAAAAGAGTCTTCTGACTCTTGTTCCTACTATTTCCTTAAAATATAAAGATTTGATAAAGTAACTAATAAGCTTCTAGCATGATCTATTCTATCTTAAAAAAAATGCTTATATATAAGTGAAGGTCTTGGTATGGTTCTCCTCTTTTTTATATTGGTCTTCTGTTGTTGATAGAAAAGCATCATTTAGAAGCCAAGAGATGTTGATTTCTACAAAATCTTCAATGGCAATTGAATCTAGGTTTTTTAGGATATTATTGATGGAATTTATAAATTTTTTGAAGTGCATTTCTAAGGTTATTTGAAGGTTTCCACATTTTTTTGCTAACTCCATAATCCTTCCAATGAATGAAATATTTCAAGCGTCCATGTCTTATACGCAAATCCAATATTTCATCTACTTCATATTTTAACTCTCAATTAACTTCAAACAGGGTTGGTGGTAGAAGAGTTCTTCCAACAATTCTTGATTTATAATAGGTTTTTAAAAATAAGACATGGAAGACTGGATATATATACATGCTACTTGGTAATTCAAAATAAAAACTTATTAGATTTATTTGGTATAGAATTATAAATGGTCCAAGTTTTTGATAGTTTAATTTCCATGATAGTCAATCTGTTTGTATATTTTGTCAAAGTAGCCAGACACAATCTCCTATCTTGAACTTTAATTGGTTTTTGTGATGAATGTTTGCATAATCTTTATATTAGTCTTAAGCCGTTTGAAATTGGAATTTTAATTCTTTATGGATGGCTTTTAAATAGGTAATTTGATTTTTTATAGCAAGGCTTCCCACATCTTCAATTTTGAATGGATCCGCTCTAAGATGGTATCTATAGTTTGAAAAGAATGGAGTTTGTTTCATCAAAGAATATTCATAGTTATTATATGTAAATTCAGCCAATAGTAGGACATCCATCCAATCATCTTGTTGGTTGGTTTATGCTACAAAAAAGATATTGTTCAAAGATCTGGTTCATTTGTTCTGTTTCACCATCAGTTTGTGGATGATAAGCTGATGAAAGATTGATCTTGACTTTCAAAAGGCAAAATAGTCCTCTCTAAAAATTTGATACAAATTGTGATCCTCAATCCAAAATGATGTAATTTGGAAGGCCATGTATTCAATAAATATTATCAATAAAAAGCTTGGCTATTTCTTCCCTAAAAATAATATTATTATACAGGATGAAATATGCCATCTTGGTAAGACAGTCTACCACCACAAAAATTGAATCTTTTCTATTTGAAATCAAGAGGTCTATAATGAAATCTATGGATAATGATTGCCACAGGTCTTTAGGAATTGGAAGTGGTTGGAGAAGTCCATATGGTTGGTATCTTGGGACCTTTGCTCGAGCACAAATTTTGCATGATTAGATGAATTTTTTTACCAATTTATACATTTGAGGCCACCAATAGATTTTTGATATTAATTCCAAGGTCTTATTGAAGCTAAAATGTCTAACTGTTGGAAGGTCATGTCGTGTTTAAAAGATTTGAAGTCTTGTAGGACTTGGAGGGACATACACAAGATCCTTGAAATATAACAATCCGTCCTCAAACTTAAAATTATTATTTTCTTCTATATGTGTATTTTTTAGATGTTGCTAAATGCTCTCTGTAAATGGATTTGTCTTCATTGTTCTTTGGATTTCCATCTTAAGAGCTATATATATATATATATATAAGTAGATATTATCAATGTCTTCAATTACGAATTGGACAGCTTTAATATGACTATTTTTTGTTGATCTAATACAATGTCTCTTATTCTTGGTGCAAGATATGATGATCAAGAAAGGGCATCTAGTTTCCCTTGAAGTTTTTTCAAATAATATGTAATCACAAAATCAAACCAAGACAATGACATATTCCATTGTGCTTGTCAGTGATTCAAAACTTGAATACTTATAAAATATTCTAAGTTTTTGTAGTCAGTATATATTATGATCTTGTATTGAGTCCCCTCTAGCAAATGGCGCTACTTTTCAAAAGCATCAACAATTGCCAATAGTTTTTTGTTGTAGATTTCATAATTGATCTCTGCAGCTAAAAATTTTTGAGAGCAAAATACTATTGGATGTAATTGACCATCATCACCAATTTGAGAGAATATAGATCCAAGTACAAAATCTAAGATATCCATTTCTAAAATGAATGGTTTTGTTGGATGTGCGTGGATAAGTATAGGGGCTGAAGTAAACAATTTTTTTGGCTTCTTGAATGCTTCTTCAACTTTATTATTCCAAATAAATTTCTCCTTGCTTATAAGTTGTATTAATTGAGCTATAATCTTGGAATAATCTTTGATGAAGATTTTATAAAAATTTATAAATTTCAAGAAACATTGTACATCTCTGATTGATGATGATTGTTTCCATTCCATAACAATTTGTATCTTCTTTAGATCTATAGAAATTCCATTTTTAAAAGCAATATATCTCAAAAACTTAATTGATGGTTGATGGAAAGAGCACTTCTCTAATTTGGAATACAATATATTTTTTTGTAGGTTTTCTAATATCATACATACATGATGTTCATATTTTTATTTATTCTTAGAAAAAATCAAGATATCATTTAGGTAGATGACTACAAAGTTATCTAAGTATTTATATAAGATATCATTCATCATATATTGAAAGACTACATGTGTATTTGTAAGTTCAAAAGGCATAATATTGTACTCAAAATATCCATACTTTATATGAAATGCTATCTTCCATTAATTTCCTTCTTTAATCCTAACTTGGTAATAAGCACCTCTCAAATCAATCTTTGTAGATCTTTGTTTGTCCTAATTATTCAAATAATCTTAAAATTAATGATAATAGATAGCGGTTTTTTATTGTTACCTTATTCAAACCTTGATAGTCAACTCACACATATAAAGAACCGTCCTTTTTCTTTGCAAATAAGATAGAGGCTCCTATAGGTGATTTTGAATGTCTAATAAAATTCTTGGCTAGATTTTTATCAATATATTTTCATAAGGTTGTAAGCTCCATTTGTAAGAGATTGTAAATTGAACCAAATAGAAGTTGAGATCCATCTTATAATTTGATTGCACAATCATAAAGACAGTGTTCTAGTAAAATGTCTGTTTTTTTTTTTCAAATACATCTTTAAAGACTTGGTATTGACTAGGAATATCTTTTTTTAGTTGCTCAATTGGATCTTTTATTGAGATAGCATATAATGCAAATACAATTTATTTTTATTTTTATTGCTTGCATAAATGTTTTAGCTCCAAGAAATGAAGTAATATCTTGTTTCTTCTTTTGATATTTGGATCTTAGAAAAATCTTTTGTAAACTCCAATCAATATCAAGATTATGTAATTCAAACCAAGAAAGTTCAATGACAATAGGATTTGTTGGACATTGAATGATATTGAATATAATGCGTGATACTTGATTTCTTAGTATCACTTTCAATGGTTGAATTTCTTCAATAACATCTCTTGATGCAGGATTTCGTCCATAAATAACTTCAACAGGTGCAAGATGGATCTTCTTTATAAGTGTTAAATTGTTCTTGGTTACAAAATTCTTATCCATAAAGCATACTAAGGCTTTAATATCTAAAAATATTTTAACCAAAATCTCTTGTTTTAAGATTCTTATATGTACAAGAAATATGAAACAAGATATTGGATATGGAGGTAGGAAGAGACTTTTTTTTGGTACTTTAGATTTAGAGGTGTCCAATTGCAAGGTTCCTATTGTGGTTGGACATCTTCATTTTTTGACCTCTCTAATTTAGATGTTATACCTCGTGCCTTGAATTTTCTAGTCTTATTTCAACAGTTTGTTGCCTTATGATTAGGTCTTCTATAATATAGATATAGATTCTCATGCCAATATGTAATCTTTTATGTTGGTGTTAATGGCTTAAATTGAGTTGCATCAATTTACATGGGTTCAGGATATATTAATGGCTTCTTTGATATTCTTGAGGATGTAGCAGATGTATCTTGATAGGTATTGTTGAAAATTGATGGTCTCTCCTATTGTAACTCAAATAGGCAATTGTCACAAGTAATAGTCTAAAATATGAGTTCTTCTAAACTTTCAACTCTTGACATTATGATCAATAAATTCTTCACATGGTCTTTTAAGCCATAATAGAATCAAGTCATAAAAGCCTTATCATTCCAATTAAGATTACAAATAAATTATTGAAATTTTGTAGTATAAATCGCAGTTGAATATTGTCCTTCTTGTAGGTTTTGAATCTTCTTTTTTATGACTCTCTCTGAATCACTATCTCCAAATATAATAATAAATTTTTCTATAAAAGCTTCTAAATTATATAAGATTGGAGAATTCTTTTCCAACAATAGAGCAAACTATAATCAAGCACTTCTTGATAAAAAGGTACCTACAAAAGCAACTTGAGTGAATCCATCTGGATAACGAGAAGGATATAGTCATAAGTAAAGTTATATTTGTTACACAAACCTTCAAAAATTAGATCTTGTTCTATCAAATTTATCAAGCATGCTAGCCTTTGGCTCTTTCATGACAATCCTTGGAATTTCTAAAGAGATTATGTGTATAGCTTATCTTTCGCTATCGTGTTGTGCTTTGGCTATTATGTAAAAAAATTGTACATGTATATTTAATATACAATTTACTACTTAGCTAAATAAAAGTCATATCAATGGATTTTATTGGTTATAGGATGTGATTAGGTTGCTAATTTAGAAAGGATCTATTAAAATGATTATTATTAAGATTTATACAACCTTATTTTCTTTCTAGTAGTGACTTTTGAAATTAATTTTATATTGATAGTAACTTATATATATCTTAGGTCACCTATGTTAGACATTGGTGATCCTTAAGATTTTATTTACTTCTTTTATTTGGTGCTTAAAGCACCAAGTATGTAAATCTTATAAGAAGAAGGGTTAGAAAAGGGTTTTTAGTGTAAAAAGGGTAGTTTGGCCATCCATGTGGATGAATAGAGATGGATGATAGAAATCTCTATTCTAATTGGCCAAAAATCATGTCCAATGGGCTTCAAGGAGGCTGTCCGAGGGTTTATTAGGAGTTAGGGTTTATTTTTCGAGGGGAGTCGAACATCACAGGCTAGGATCATAAGGTTTAGGTTTTTGGATCTGGTTCAGGTGCAAATTTTGTGTGATTTGCACTTTTTATGAAGAAGTTATAGGCGCCCAAAGTTAAGGTGTTGATTTTGGACCTACTGTCACTCTTTTGAGTATAACTCGTGCATACAGAGAGCAATCAAGGATCGCCGACTAGGATTGGAGAGAACACTTTCACAGCTACACTTTTTATGTATGGCTTGATAAAATCCAAGCTAAGGTGAAGGAGATATCGGGAGTTAAAGTCAGTGCTTACAACCTTAAGGGCAGTAAGTAACCCGCTTACATAGTGGTTACATTTTGAGCTATATCTTAGGTAATTTGATAGATTTTTGGCTCAAAATTTTCAAGAGTGTATATGCTTATGTCACAAGACTATGTGCAAAAATTTTGTGGCATTAAGATTTTGGGTTTGTGAGATATAAGGAAAATAGTGCTTGGGTGTCTTTGAGCTAGGGTTTCAAGCACCTGCTAGGAGTTTTGAGATATCAGACGATCGAAAATGGATTTATGGTTGATTCTTTCTTTTAATGAAACTTAAGAGAATTAATTTGCACTTTGAATGAAATTTTATAGAAACTAAATGGTTGGATCTAGAGTTATTGGACTCTAAAGTTCAGCAAGAAATAAGTCCTTGCGGGTGAATAAAGTTTTGAAGGGTTTTTGTGGAAATTTGAACCTTTTTTGTACAAATTTACTTGAATACAAGAGGGTTTATATATATAACTTCTCTTTTGTGAGGTTTTTGTATTATTTGTCATTTTTATTGAGGACAAACGACTTGTTGGATTTTGCCATCAAATTTCAAATAAACTCTCCACAGCCAAGTACCCAGTGTATTCTTAGATAGAAGGCCACGTCATACGACACCGCTTGCTTCTCTCAATTGTATGATTTATTTTTGCAAACTATGAATTTCTTGCTTAGTTTCTTTGGATACTTGTTTTATTTACAGTTTCTTATTTGAGTTGCAAAAGAATACTATTTTTTTCATAAAATATCTAAAAGAGCTCAAAGATCTATAAGAGTTGCCACTCTATTCTGTATTTGTGAGGATTCACCTCCCATGACTTGATCTAATTCTATATTGATAAAGAAAAAATCAATAGGTCGTTAGAGTAGTATTTTCTATACTAAAAATGAATATTTTTAAATAATATTAATTTAAAAGAGAATAATCTGTAATTTCTAAAATACATTGATATATCTTAGAAAAGAGGTAATCCACTCTTTCCAAAGAAAGATCAAACTGCAACAAGTAAGCATATCAGTTTAAAAGGGGATAATTTGTATTCTTTTAAAGCTTAATAGTATCTTCAAGAAGAGGGGTAATCCATTCTCTATCAAGAGATCAAAGCTTTGATATGATTACTTAGATAGTCTTACCAAACAATCAGAGATGCAAGATAGCAGGTTAGCAAAGAAACAAAAAAAAGATTACAAAATTAGAATAATTTTAAGAATAAAGAATTGGATGGACAAGAATAAAGAACTAGATCATTGACAAGAATAAGGGACTAGATTGATATCAAGAACAAGACAACACTTTGGATTGCTCTAAGACTTGTGTTGGCAAGATTGAAGTGCATCTCGGTCTTACCTCTTATTTATACTACAAGGCCTATGTCCTATTGAATCTTCTAAAAATATCTTAAAAGATTTTAGAAGCTTGAAGAAGATTCTAGAAAATTAAGATAAGTTCAAGAAGACTAAAAAAGATTTTAAAAGATTTTAGAAGGCTACAAGAGATTTTAGAAGACTATAGAAGATTCTCAGAAGACTAAAGAAGATTTTAGAAGATTTTGGAAGATTCTAGAAAACTATGGAAAATTCTAAAAGATTACAAAAGATTCTAGAAGACTACAAAAAGTTTTAGAATATAGTGACTTAAATTATGTTCGTGACATCTATGAAAAATCCAATCTATTCAAGGATTATATTTTTTTAGCCATGATAAATCTAAAATGGTTGAATTAGAAGAAGATTTAAATATATTATCAATTATATAATTTTTATAACCATCTATTATTATATTTATAAGAAATTTTTTATGAATAACATCTTCAAAAGACAATGGACAATCATCTATGATTTCTACATATATGAATTTGGTTTTCTGTATTAAAAGTATTTTATGGCTTTAAACAAACTTTTCATCTAGAAAACATCGTGAAACTCTTGAATCTAGTAAAACAAAGGCTTTGTGATTTTTAGATCTCAAATACACATCTATTATAAAATAAAGAGAGGATTTTGAGATAAAAATAAGACCTTTACTAGAAATTATATAAGATTCCAACTGCATGGTCTCTATTATAGCTGGACAAACTTATTTTCCAATATATTGTCTTTTTTGACAACCATACTTTTTATTTTGTAGTTGCATTATTTTTTTAGATAATGTTGAATAATGTGCTTAGATTCTCCATAGTATAAGCATAATCTTTCTTGATGATAATTAATATTTTTTTATTTAGTAAGAAATTTAAAATATATTGCGTCAATTTGTATGTCTTTAACTTTCAAATATATGTATTAAAAAGACGTCAGTATTATCATTGAATTATAATAATATTGAATCTTCCTTGTGTGACTCTCAAATCAAAATTCTAAAAGTCGATTGTCACATTTCACAGCAAAATCAATTGCTTAGCTCAATGTCTAAGGATCAGGTAATTTGAGCATCAATTTCTTTATCTCATATTATAATTTATAAATAAATTGGCTAATGAGTGCAACATCATCCCACTTGATATGAATTGTTAGTTGTCAAAACTGTGAAGCATATAATATCACTGATTGATTGTCTTGTTACAAGATACAAATCTTATTAATTATAAGTTTTGATCTATATATGAAAAACTTGTAATACTTATGTCTTATCAAGAGAAAGAAATAAACCACTTTTAATCAAGAAAAGACAAAACTTTGATATTATATATATACAAGATGTATAAACTAGTGAAATTTGTATAAAAATAAAGGAACAAAATAAAAATAAAAAAATATATGTATTCAAGAAGAAATTGGAATGGCTGTTGCCAAAGAGTAGAAAATATAAAGACTTTTGAACTAAACTAGAAGCAAGAAAGGAATTAACAAGAATGAAGAAAGCTTCACTCTTGTCTCTTTATATATTATCTACCTAAGAGTTATGTAGCGGTGTTTTATAGGACCTCCAACATATGTCCAATTTACAAGATACATGTCAAACTTGCAAGATAAGTTTTTTATATGTGCACTACATATTAAGCTTGTTCCACAAGCTACCAATATGTATGATATGTAGTTAATTTTTTGATCAAGTTTTTAACCTATAGATATGAATAAAGATGAAATTACATCTATAAAGCTTCTAAAAAGCTTTTCTATAAGATTTTATCAAATTAATCTATTTTTATATATTTCTACTTATCCATATTAACTAAATAATTATTAGAACAAATCTTATATAAGATTATTCAAAAATAATATCTTTATTTAAGGTCCCTTAATTTTTATAATTAAAGCCACAAATTTTTTGTAGTGGTGATTTAAAGATTTATTTTTGTTTTATTTCAAAATAAAGAAAAAAAAAAAAAATAATAATAATAATAATTTTTTTTATTAAAAATATAAAATTAGAATTAAAAAGTTTTAATTTTTTAATTTTTAATTTTTTTAAAGTTTGATGGTATAAATGACAAACATTTGATAATTATTTAATCTTAAATATAAATAAAATTACTTAAATGCCATCATTGTGTAACAAATGCCTATATCACTTGGATGAATAGAAATAAGTAGATGTTAGATAGATAATATCATCTTGAAGAATCTTTGAGAAAATTTCTTTGATACAAATTAGATATTTAGACTTTTATAAGTATGCCATGTAACTATTGAAATTTGTTCTACAAGTTTTTTACTTTTAGAAAGTTATATTAGTAACAACCTATAACTTGATACTTAGGTCACAACCCTCATAGTCCCTAGTAACCTTCTACAAGACCTTCCTAGCTACTGTATATGGAGGCAAGATTGACGCCATTTTCAATCTTGTCAATTCTTTTTTTATATTCTAATCTTAGTTTAAAACTCTTTAGATTCTTTATAATTAATAATAATGATTATAATTTTTATTTGTCTTAAATCTATATCTTATTTGACTACTTTCTCTCTTTCAATGATAAAAAAGTGTATTGTCTTCTCAAAGCTTTGTCCTAATTTATGTTCCTAACAATTTGACAAGACTACTAACTTCTTATAATTATTTTGTTTAAGAAGTGAGTGAATTACTCTACTTCTTAAGAAGTATTGTTGTATTTTTAAAGATTGTTGATTATCCACCTTTAATTTATTTTATAAATTAATGGTTATCCAAAAACATAATAAATTATCAAGTCTATGTTTTTGGGTAACCATTTCAAACCATATATACCGCCATATATATTTACATGTACATACATATATACATACATACATGTATATGTCTTACACCTTCGTATTTTACCGCCATCGCAGAATAAGTTGAAGTTGAATCATAAGATAAAGATTGTTCAGTTCTTTAATAAGAACAATTTGTGCAGATACGAGGAGTCGTGGGAGTCGGAAGTGGGGAAAATAGCTGACATTAAGGTCCGACCCAAGATAATAACGGAATTTGGAAGCATGGAGATTCTGGAAATCGATTTTACGAAAGGTCGATTAGGAGGTTCTATCGCTACCCCAACCGGCTTCAGTGGAGGCTTAGTAGATGGGCTTTGGATTGGTGTTATAACTGGCCATATGATGCAGGGTCGTCCCTCTCTCATTGATTTTTCTTCTGCTTACAATGTCTATTCCAGTCTTGACGAATTGTAACCAGATCAATCAGCCGATCCATCAACCACTGATACTGTGTAAACAGATTATGAAAGATCCTAAATTATTTTTACTTGATCACCATATCTTAACGGGAACACACAGTTCTACCAATTTCATCCTACGTCATTCTTCAGATCATGTTAGGTTTTCAAAATGTCCCATTTGACCTCCTATTCAATTTTTCTGCCCGCTTGGTTGTTACTGAAGTAATCAATTACTGTTATTCTTTTATATGTTATTAAGTTCAATCAAGTTGTCAATCTGACAGAAACGAGTCAACTT
Organism: Physcomitrellopsis africana; assembly: GCA_036785485.1. Taxonomy (NCBI): domain Eukaryota; kingdom Viridiplantae; phylum Streptophyta; class Bryopsida; order Funariales; family Funariaceae; genus Physcomitrellopsis; species Physcomitrellopsis africana. The sequence continues at coordinate 519,964 of JAWRVF010000084.1, read as the reverse complement.
TTATCTTGTAAACAAAACACTCATCACGAACCATGACTTTGGATGACTTATCAAATCCCTCTATCAGCGAACTCCAGAAGTGCTCTCTTCCAGTATTCTGTTGTGAAGAGATTCTTCTTTACTCAAATTCGATGTTTCGATTCCATCTCGCTAACTCATGCCAGCTACCAATCGGTTTCAAGAACCTCCGAATCTTTGTTACATACCTCCCACGTTTGATCACTAATCAACCGAAAGAGTACGGCTTAAGCCTTAAAACCACACGGCATGGAATTCAGGATTTCAGAAATCTAGGGAACCCGTAGTTCTTTTAGGTTCGGAGTGGGATGGCAATGGATTCAAGCGTATCTACCACCCCAATAGATTCCAAGAACTGCCTCGGCACCATACCGGCTTAGGTGCGGTGCTTCTAATTCCGTTTGAACTTCACGAAAAAGTGTCGATGATTCAATGTTTGAGCGCGCGCTAGTTGCCACAGCGCCAATTCACAGCGGCGATGTCAGGATTTGAGCTTGAGTGGCGCTTGTGTGCGGAAAGTATTTTGCGCTCAGAGTGGCGAGTAGCTCAAATATCGATGATCGTCTCGTTGTGTCTGCAATTCGCGGTATGGTTTTTTGCGGCGTTTGCCTGTATCTGATGCCACTGACCGTCTTGGTGGGGGAGCTCGCGAGGTGGATTGGGAATGAACATGGACAGAGTTTGGTGCTTAGATGACTTGATCACACGGGAATTTTCCTTGTGAGCATCGATTGATATCCTCTGTGTTTGTTGATCGTATTTATCTGCGTCAATCGCCTTTGCTCTGGTGTTTCTTCGGATAATTCCCGTTTAGTATTGGAAGTAGTGACCTGACTGCCTTTTGAAGTTTTTCAATTTCTTGGCTAGTGATTGAATGGTGACCTCCCGAGTATCCCGTTAAGTTACGGAACATATTTGGTGTCTTTATTGGCCTATTTTTATCCAGAAGAACTCCGACCTACTCTGAATTCTCAATCTAAGCAGAAATCTGAACAGAATGTTAGTGTTCCTTCTGTTCTCTGTCAGGAGAATTCACGTCAGCTTTTGCTCTTGAATGTTTCACAGCATACAGGAACTCATTTGGTCGGCACCGCACAAGAATCCTTTTCCCCTGTGCAGTCGCAGGTGCGTTTGTTTTGTCATTATGTACTCGAGGATTTGTGTTGCCAAATATTTATTCTATGCAAAATATCTCTCATCGTTTCACCGTTTCATTGAACTACAGTATCTTGTCGAAGCTGAAGAGTCTAAGTAATGAGTGGCGAAATGCTTCTTCAATTACTCAACTGTCAGCTATGAACCTGATAGCGATACTGGATGTCGACACAAAAACTCTCATAGAACTCCGCAAACGGTATCTCGAGCTGCTGGCTCGGAAGCGTTCTACTGGAGGTAAACTGTTCCTACCAAGTTCAAAGCATAGAATACCTTACACAGGCTATACTCATGCAAAAAAAATGGTTATCAGTTCCCTTTTGCATCGAGGGATTAACTTTTTGCCTGTTGGCAATATACAAGCCATCTTCGACACTGTATGGTTGTTGCGAATTTTTCCATCTGCTTATGTCGTGTTATTTTTGAGTGGCGCTGTTCATATCTGCGTAATGCCTTCTGAATGAACATTGTGAAGGCATGATGGTATGTAACTTCCAGATGCCTACTCAAACATCATGGTCAGTCTGGAGAAGAAGGTGGATAGCATCCTTGCTCAGCACATTGAAGGTGCCTGGTAAGATGTTCAACTTGAAGGATACCCCGTTTTGATCATAAATGTCGGTATCCATCTTTCCCTTCTGCTCGACTTACTCCTTCTTCGTGATCAGGAAGGAGCTGAACTTGAAATCCACAGACGTGCATGCTCAGCGTCAAATGAAAATTAACCAAGATGGTTTGACTGCTGATGTTCTACAAATTGTTTTCGAGGATACTATTCAGCAATCCGAAAGTTGTATCAAGGACGAAACTGCAGACGTAATATCCAAAATGCAAAGAGCTAATTACCGAGACATGGATGTAAGTTATGTATCACGCACGTGCAAATAAATTTTTTACGTTCCAAAAGAGGACAGTCATAGTTGTTTGAAACACTTGACGGAATTGTGCGTCTAACCACCACAGAAACTGGAGTCTAATATGGTCCTCTGAATCCTCTCCCTGGTCGCTGCATTAGTTCGAGTTAAAAATATTTTGCACTCCTCTATTCTCTGACTGAGTCTCTTTCAACCTCATTGATCATCCTACTTACCTGACTTGCTTGGCACGCAATGCAGGCTACTGAAATTAGTACTAAGTGTTTTTCAAGTCCACTTCAGAGCGAGTCCTCGTCCCCCGGAGATGAGCTCTTCCCAGCGATTTCTGGCCAGAAGCCATGCTTGCCCACCATCGTAGTACCTGTGAGAATCGAAGTGCCTGATGGACAATCTACGATTTCAGGAACCTCACACATCACCACACTGAAGGAAACGGCCTCTGCAATGCCCGAAGCCTATGAAAATCCCTTGCCAGCGTCGATTGCAGAGAGAAATCTGTGTGTTACATCCCGAAAGCCACTCTTCATTTCTATCCAGGCACAGTCTGCAGCCAACGAAGGTCAATATTCCACATTACCATCGGATGAAGGGCCAAATCATTCCATATTTCCTTCTGAGGTACCTGAAGACGTTGGAAGACGAGAATCTAATGACCCTTCACAGTGCAGTTCTCCAGCCGATCGCGAATCCACGGCAACCTTTGACGCTCATCGATGCAAGAAAGAAATAGGAAATTTTGTGGAAGATGCTGCCGAGGACATCACACAACCTCATAAATTGATTTCTGCCATTGATGAATACTATTCAGCGAGTTCAGATGGTGAATATGATGCTCCAATTCAGCCAGTAGAGACCAAACATTGTGTCGATGCTGATTTGCGACTTGCCATGGTCGCCAATGGATCATCAGCTTCGCTAACTGGGGAGAATAGTTCCGAGACAACTGAAGTACAACGTTTACCCCCAAGTGCTGAACCTGGGTGTCCTGGAAGAATGCAGGCTTTCCCCAACAACACAGACATCAATGGAGGAGTCCAGAAATTCGATGAGCATGATATGTGTCACTCCCCTGTCTGTGGGAACGCTGGAGTCAAAGATGAGTTTGAGAGTAAATCTATGGAAGAATGCTCAAGAGACGAGGAACTTGTTGAGGTGGAAATGACCCTGAGAGCCAAAATTTGTGAACCAGAAGGGGAGGAACCTTACTGGCATGTCATTTTTGCTCTCCTCAACCATAGTAACTTCAAGATCAGCGTACAGAAGCTGGAGTATTGGTCCCTCGACAAACAGGAAGATGTGAAGTGTATACACTGGCCTCCAGGAGAGATGATACTTCGTGAACAGCCCTCTTTTCTGTGCTACAGCATCAAGCTGCCCTGCTGTGCATTGAATACCTCGCCACGACTGGCGTTCAGCTGGCAATACAGGTAACCTATTACCGGCCGTGAATTTCCCTGGTCTGTATGTATGGAACAGAATATAGCTTAGAGCCACGGTGTTTGCTGTGTTTAACCCAAAGCGAAGTTGGCAAGACTTTCAATTAGCTCAACATATCAAGACTCTAGTTTAGAGATAGTGTTAAAGTTTGTTCCAATGCTGGTTCTATCCAAGCTGGCCCATAGCTATTAGACAACGACACAAATTGAATGTAACTGTTCAGGCCTAATTTCTTTCACTGTGACTTCTTCAGAAAACTTCCAGAATGGATTCCTACGAAAGGTGGTAAACCCAAGTTAGAGGTATGTGCCTTCTCCAAGCAGCCAGTTGTACTATTTTCGACGTCTGATCATCAAACAGTTTGACTTGGTTCCGGGTAAATAATAGCAGCAAATGATTTGGTGAGAAATATGTGAGAAAATTAGAAACGACTCTCCATGCACATGGGACTCGGATTTGAGTGTTGCAACGCAAGTGCCTGTAAATATACTGCAGCCCAATGAACAATTCCAAGCCTAAAAATCATCCTCATTTGATTCTAAAATGTAATGCCAGAATCACTTCAGCGGCAAGGCAGCATCATCTGAGACAGAGAGGGCACTGACATGTACATATTGCTTCAAATTTTATGCAGGAAGTAACCATCCGAAAGCGTTTCGGAGACATGCTGGGGTTTGGAGATGCTCAGAGTAAGCACAAGCTCGACAAAGGACACGTGAATTTTAAGTCAGCCAAGAAGCGGACAGCGTGAGACTTGAGGCAGCACCGATGATCAAGGTTGCAATTATTGCAATTTCTAGGACATTTGGTCTAGGGGGTAAGCAGTAGCATTTGAACGCACAACTGCTGAAGTATAAAGCGGGTTCCAGTGAATAGGAAAAAATTATAAATTAGCAAAAAAAAAAAAAAAAAAAAAAAAAGCTAAACGAAAAAAAACAAAACAAAACAAAACAAAAGAACAAAAAAGAACAAAAAAACGAAGTATTAAATGATCAGGAACTTAAGGACTCATAATTCGTCGATCCTAATTCGCCAATTTTTCTCTCCGTCGCCATCTGATTTAGTGGAGGATGCCACTTAAGATCCCTTAACCAGAGAAGCCAAAAACACCCATTGCAATTCACTCATTGACTACAGCTGAATATTCACTCGCTGAAATCACTGAGCACGCATCATTGTTCGCCGCTCTTTATATTCGCAACCTTGGCGCTGCCTTTCTCCTGTGTGTGCTGGACGTTACTTTTGCACGTGTGAGTATGGGAGAGATTATTTGGAAGTTTTTAGTATCTAAGAAACATTATGATTTGCACATCAAACTCAAAGTTTCCATAAATTTAATGCTTAAAAATTGATTGGGATCATTTATAAATGTTTTAAAAAATGAAAAGCATGTTGTGCTCAGGATTTTTGTTACTTATCAATACTATAACTAGGTGCTTAACTTTTTAAAGTGTTGATTTGGATTATCCTTCACAATTCAAAATTGCTCAAAAAATCTCTTTTAAACCTATTTATATATATATATATATATATATATATGTATAATCTCCAAATAAAAAAAACTAAATATCTGAATCTGTCATTTTTAAAATAATTTTTTAATTTATTATAAAAGTGACCACAAATGCCAAAAAAGCAAAAGTATCAACAAGAGATCTACACACTTAAACAACTGTATGTGTGTGTACATATGTCTATTACAATAGTATCTTATAAAATATTTTAAATACTTTAATAATTCAGATTTACACACCAATTTAGAAATAAAAACTTCAGAAAAGTTAGAAATTTTACTCAAACTATTCATTTTAAAACTTTAAATTTTCTTACAAAAGATTCTATGTATATCTGAGGGACATTTTAAGAAATTTTGAATAAATTCTAATTGATTGTTAATACACTTCAATATAATTTTGGTAACAAGTCTAAATCAATAAGCTTTTGCAAATATATAATATTCTTTAAAATGAACTTATATGCAAATATAATATATTATGTATATATATATATATATATATATATATATCATTATAATAGAAGCAAATAAGATTTGAAATTACTCTTTGTATTTTTATCCCTTCTCTTAGATCATATGGATTTGACTTCCAAATGCTTTTAGTTTAAAATGGTCATTTAAATATTTTCTAACTTTCAAAATCTAATTTAATTATTATTTATTGATAAATATTTATATACATAGTTTTTAAAAATTATTATCTAAAACTTTATTCAATAAATATAAATCTTGAAGAATTATATTAATATTAATACTTAGTTTTAATACACTTCAATATAGTTTTTATTTATAAAATTATTTATTTATTTATTTATTTATAAAAAATAGTTTAAAATTTTAAAAATATCTATGTATTAGAATTTAAGACTTACATAAGAATTTGATTTTTAAATTAGGAATTCATATAATTTTAGGAAGAATATTTAAGGAATTTTTAAAAATAAGAAATATTTATAGAAAAAGAATAAAACTTAATAAATTATATATATATACATAATTATTATTTTTAAAAAATATACCTAAGTAATAGAAACTAATAATTTAGATTTAAAAAATCACTATAATTATTTTTAGAAAAATAGATTAAAAAATTTATTTAAATTTTATTATATGAATGAATATCTTATAAAATTTTATTAAAGATAGGAAATTAAATATTTAATAAAATATAAAGATATAAATAAATCATATTTAATAAGTTTTATATTTATTATAATTTTATTAATAGTTTTTGGTTTTAAAAAAAATTATCATATAAATAAGATATTGGATTATTGACATTATGAATAAATATATATAAATTATGGACGATTTTAAAATAATACTAGTAATGCTATCACTAAACTTTTTTATATATTTTATTTAAAAGTAAAATTTGTTTTTTAGTCCAAATCATCAAAGTAGTCTTAATTTAGATTTTTTCTAAATATATGATAAAACTATAAAGCATATATAAAGAAGCAAAAAAGAAGAAGCAAAGCAAAAGAAGAAGAACAAAAGAAATATACATTTAAAGAAGGTACAATTTGTTTGTTAGATTTTTGAATAACAAATGATAAAAAATTAAAATGATTTTTTTAAAATTTTAAATTAAATTTTATATTTTTAATAATACCACAAACATACAAAATAGAGTTACTATAAAGAAATTATAATAATTTATAAAATAAAAGATAAAAAGATAAAAAAGAAATAATGGTGATTACCTCAAATATAACTTGTTTGATCGGTCAAAGATTTGAACTTAATCAATTCTTATAAGTAGTGTAAAAAAGCCCTATACAAGTCTTAAGGCTCTAGTATTATTCTCTTCTTTACCTCCAAGGTGTTACAATCCATATGAGACTAATACATCTAAATATTTACTAGCTGCTAGTCATATTATTTTAATATAGTAAAATTTTTATAAATTTGACTTTACCATGGTATTAAAAAAAATATCTAATTAGTCCAAGAACCTCTCAAAGTCTTTAAATCTTGTTCTAATTCTTTGTAGTTGTCTCTACAAGTTGATAAATTATTTTAATAAAAATCCTAAAAAATATTTTAAAAAATTAAATTAAATTAAATTAAAAAAATTTAAACTAATTATTTGATGTTTTCAAAATAATAATATCAAAGTATGATTATTTTATCATATTTTGGTAAATTTTTATATCTATTATAATAATTTGAATTAACTAAAAAAATTATCAACTTTATAAATCATTCAAATGTCATTATATCTTCTCCTATGCTTCTTCTACCTACTAACAATTATATATAAGTTTCCACTAAAGAAAATAAAAAATTAAATAAAAAAATTTATATTATTTTAAAAAATTTAATAAAAAATATTATATAAAATAAAAATTTATAGAAATTCTTAAATTAATCAAAAATAATTATATTACCAAATGATAATAAATTCTTTTATTATACAAAATTTTATTTAACTTAACTTTGATCAAGACATAGAAGGTAAAAATAAGGTAAAAATAACATAGATACTATAGATTACACAAGTTGCTCAAATGGAACTTTGATTAATAAAATAACAATGATAACAAAGAAAAAAATCTCTTCAATATGGTCCCACTACAAACTTATATTATTCCTATTTAATTATAGTGATTAATTATCCTTGTTTAAGCAACTACTTCTTGTCTTATTTTAATTTGATGTAATTTGGATATGTAGTTTATAAGTGGATTGGATATTTATATCTTTTATTAAATTTTTATAATTTATAGTTTAGATCTTAATCTAATTAAGATATTCAAATCTTAGGTGGATTAGATGTTTTTGACCCACATTAGATTTGTTGGTTAGATTTTTCTATTATGGTGATCTTATTGGTTCAAATCTACTACAAAATTAACTAAGCCAATTAATGAGCATCCATAGTTTGTTTCTCTTCTATCCAAGTAATAGACAATACTTGTAAATACACAAGTCAAATTAGAAGAAGATAATTTATTATTTCTAATATCAAATAAAAATTTCTAAAAATAGAAGTAATTTATTACTTTAAAAGAAAAAATATAATATTAAAAAATATAAATATTAATTTGAAGGTGTAACAGATATCTATACTATTTAAATAAATAGAAGTAATTAGAAGTAATTAAAAACTTCTTAGAAAGATAATATCTTCTTTAAGAAGCTTTGAAAAAGTTTTCTAAAAATAGATTAGATATTTAAACTTTCATAGATATGCTATGTGATTATTGAAACTTATTCCATAAATTTTTTATTTTTAAAAAGTTATATTGGAAGCAATCTACAACTTGGTATTTGGGCTACAAGCCTTGCAATTCTTAGGAAGTTTCTATAAGACTTTCTTTGTAGTTAGTGTATATGGAAGCAAGATTAAGGACATCTTTAGTCTTATCAATACCTTTCTTATGTTCTAATCTTAATTTAAGACTTTTAAGTATCTTTGTATTTGGCAATAGCCATTTTAGTTCTTTTCTATTTTATGAGTATTTTCTTATTTCTTTCTTTTCTTTCTTTGTAGTGACACATGAATATATTATCTTTTAAATATTATCATAATTCATATCCTTCACAATCTGACAAGACTACTAACTTGTAATAATTGCTTTGTATAAAAATTTAGTAAATTATTCCACTTCTTGAGATGTATTTTTGTACTTTTAAAAATTATAAGCTACCCATCTTTAAACTAATATTCATATTTTTTAATATTGATTTTTTTTTTTTTAAAGTAAGTATACTATCTTTTTTTGTAAAAATTTCTATTTGATATAAAAGGAGAGTGATGTAAAATTAGTGGATTATTTTCTTCTAATTTGGCTTGTATATTTATTAATATTATTTATTATTTAGATAGAAAAAAAAAAACTATAGATACTATACTTGTGTCAAGGATATACTTATTAGAACCTTCTAGAACATTCTAGAAGTTTCTTAGAATTCTCTAGAACCTTCCAGAGCCTTCTAATATCTTCCTAGTGTCAAGGACATACTTGTTAGAACCTTCTAGAACATTCTAGAAATTTCCTAAAACTCTCTAGAACCTTCCAGAGCCTTCTAATATCTTCCTAGTTAGTAAAAGTTGCTTGAGAAGCTCCCTAGTTGGAGGAAGCTACTTGAGAAGCTTCCTAGGTAGGAGTATATATTGGAGTCGAGGCTGAAGAGTTCTTTAGTCTTGACAACACATCTCTTGGAGCTCTAGCTCACCTCTCTGTTGTTATTTTTGTACTCATCTGATTAATCTAGTTCCTGCCAGTTCTTCTTGAACTTCTTGTTTAGACTTCAAGTCTATATTCTGTGTTCATGACAGTTTGTCGAGACTGCTCTCATCTTGGATATCAGAGTTAGTTCTTTCTTGTTGGAGTGTGGATTATCCTTCTTCTTAAAGGTACACTAGTATTTTAGAGGTTGCGGATTACCCTCCTCTAAACTGATATCTTTTTGTCATAATATTAGAGTCTTATTCTTCTTAGAGAGAGTAGATTACCCCTCTTCTTGAAGGTCTTAAGGCGTTTTAGAGGTTGTGGAGTACCTTCTTCTAAACCAATATTTCTTCTTTGTAGAAACAATTACTTCTTTTCTCTTAGAATGGTTGGAGGTCAAGACATTAATATGAGTGAAAGTTTGGAGTCTAAGATGGATGCCATTATGAATGTTCTTGCTACGTTATCACTGAGAACTACGGTGATAGAAGGAATCTTTGCAAGACTTTATAATGATAGAGCATCTGGAATAGCACAATTTGGGCTTCATCAGCCTCGAGTTTTTGCACCAGAAGAAGCAGTTTTACCTATGGTTCAATGAAAACCATTACTTCCACAACGAAAGGAATCTCGTATTAGCCTTCCAGACAAGTTTGATGGCACACGCTCCAAGTTTCGAGGTTTCATCAATCAAATCAAATTAATAACAGCTCTACAACCAGAACATTATCCGACGAAGGAATCATGCGTTGGATTGGTTGGAACTTTATTTATGGAACAAGCTTTATCGTGGTTTGCTCTTCTATTTGAAAAATGATCATCGATTTTGAACAACTTTGAGACTTTTTTGGAGGCATTTGCAGAAGCATTTGGCGAGCATGACAAGGCTCGGTGGGCTACAACAAAAATTCAATCACTACGACAAGGGACTCGCTTTGCATCAATCTATGCATCGAATTTCAGGCAATTGGCATGCGACATCAATTGGGATGAAGAAGCATTGATGAGCCAATTCTATTGGGATCTAAGGGACGACATGAAGGATTTGTTATTATCTCTTCCTGATCCACGAACGCTCAATGAAAAAAAGAAGCAGCGTATAAAGAAAGATTTGTACTTTTATTGCGGTAGAGAAGGCCATAGAGCTGGAAATTGTCCGAAGAAGAAAAATGGACGCAGCATCAAGAATAGAGGCGCATTTGTTCAGGAAAACGAGGATGCCCAGCCACAATAGGAACCATGCGGCTGGACAAATCAAAACCAGGTTCCTCTCTTTCTACTCAACCTGCCCGTTGTTTTACAATTCTTTTATCTTTTGGTCCTGAAAAACTAAAAACCTTAGCCTTATTAGATTCAGGAGCATTTGTTTGTTTCTTAGATCAAGAATTTGTTAAGCGTCACAAAATTCCCCTAGTACAAAAATTCAAACATGTTCACATAGAAGTAATAGATAGACGACCTTTATTATCTGGTAGTGTCACTTATGAATCAGAACCTATAGAAGTGATGTTTAAAGACCACAATAGTTATATTGTTTTCAACATTATTAGCATCCCGTCAAATCCTATTATTCTTGGTCTTTCTTGGTTGGAAAAATATAATCTATCCATAGATTGGAGATTGCGGAGGATAACATTTCCCATAGAACAACCTGAGGACAAGCTTGGAAGAAGATCCCAAACCAAAAAATCCTTGTTCATTGGAGCAAGAACGTTTGTAAGATCATGCAAAGAAGGTACACCATTAGTCATTTATGCGGCTCCAACTAGTGGAGAGCAGATTTCAATAGCAGGAATATCGGAACAATATAAGGATTTTGAAGACATGTTCCAAAAGAAGAATGTTGACATACTATCAGAACATCGACCATATGATTGTGCCATAGAATTGCAAGAAGGAGCACAACCACCTTTTGGCCCTATCTACAACCTATCGCAGACGGAGTTGGTTGAGTTGTAAAAATACATTGATGAGAACCTAGCCAAGAACTTCATTTGTCATTCAAAATCGCCAGCTGGAGCACCAATCTTATTTGTGAAGAAGAAGGATGGCTCACTATGGATGTGCGTGGACTATCAAGGTCTCAACAAGGTGATAAAGAAGAATCGCTATCCATTATCTTTGATCTCTAGTCTTCTAAAACAACTTGGACGTGCAAAGATCTTTACAAAGATTGATCTAAGGAGAGCTTACAACCTTGTACAAATCAAAGAAGGAGACAAATGGAAGACAGCTTTTTGTACAAGATATGGTCATTTTGAATATAATGTCATGCCATTTGGTCTTACCAATGCTCCGGCGATTTTTCAACACATGATAAACAATATTTTTCGAGAATATCTAGACGATTTTACTGTCATTTATCTGGATGATATCTTGATGTTTTCTGAGAATGAAGAAAAGCATGAGAAGCACGTTCATTTGATACTCGAAAAACTACGCGAGTGAGGACTCTACGCCAAGTTGGAGAAGTGCTTATTTCACCAAACTGAGATGGAGTTTTTAGGATTTGTTGCAACTACGAAAGGCTTGAAGATGGATCCTAAGAAGGTGGAAGCAATTGTGTCCTGAGAAGTTTCAAAGACGGTTAGAGACGTATAATATTTTCTAGGCTTTGCTAACTTCTATCGGATCTTCATCAAGAATTATTCTCAAGTTGCTGCTCCACTCACTTGATTAACATGTAAGAATAAGCTAGAATGGAGATCTCTAGTGGAAAAAGCATTTCAAAATCTTTAAACGGCATTTACTATGGCTCCAATCTTAGTACACCCAAACTTTGCAAAGGCTTTCTATTTGAAAACTGATGCTTCGGATTTTGCTTTAGAAGCTGTACTTTCTCAGATAGGCATCGACAATAAGCTTCATCCGGTTGCATTCTATTTACGAAAGTTTTCTGCGGCTAAGATCAACTACGAGATTCATGATAAAGAACTCCTTGCTATAGTGGATTCTTTCCAAGAGTGGCGTCACTTCCTCGAAGGAGCTGCGCATCCGGTGACCGTATATACGGATCACAAGAATCTGGAATATTTCATGTCTGCTCGGGTTCTAAACCGTCGTCAAGCTCGATGGAATATGTCGCTATCTAGATTTGACTTCGTTATTACTTATCTGGAAAGCAGCAAGGACTATCCGATGCCTTATCAAGAAGATCATATCTTGCGCCGAAGATTGGAGAAGCAGCGCTTGATCAACAGTGTACGACATTATTAAAGCCAGAGCAATTCAGGATTTGTGCTGCTGTGGTGCCAATTGATGCTGACTTCCTCAACCAAGTACGTGCTGCGACCATTGAAGATTCAATAGTCCTTGATATTAAGCAGCGTATCAATGATGACAAGTTTAAGGTTGAAAGAGATCTCTTATACTTTGAGGAGTGGCTGTATATCCCAAAAGGGCAACGACGACTTGGAGTCCTTCAATCTCATCATGACTTTCCAACTGCGGGACATTTCAGATTCAACAAAACCTTGGAACTCATTTCCCGAGATTTCTGGTGGCCCCAAATGTGGAAGGATGTGAAGGATTTTGTCCTCTCTTGTGATATTTGTTCAAGATCCAAGAACCCTCGACATCGCCCTTATGGACTTCTACAGCCATTGTCCATTTCGTGTCGTCCATGGTCTTCAATTTCCATGGACTTTATTACAAATCTGTCGCCATCAAATTCATTTGACAGCATCTTTGTTGTGGTGGATCGATTTTTGAAGATGGCATATTTTATCCCTTGCAAGAAGACATCGTTAAGCGAAGATACAACAAGGCTCTTCCTTGATAATGTATATTGATATCATGGTCTATCAGATGATATCGTGTCGGATCAAGGAATCCAATTTGTATCAAAGTTTTGGAGATCTTTTTTTAAAATATTGAAGGTGGACATCAAGCTTTCTTCGGCATTCCATCCTCAAATTGACGGCCAAACGGAACAAGTGAATCAAGTTTTGGAACAGTATTTACGATGTACCATCAATTATCAACAAGATGATTGGACTGTATATCTACCGCTAGCCGAGTTTGCATATAATAACACCCTTCATGGGTCGACTCAGAAAACACCATTCTTTTCCAACTATGGGTACCATCCAAAGCTTGATCTATTGAGTCCGTCAGCGAATAACAACCCAGCAGCTGAAGGATTGGTGCAGCAGCTATCAGAGCTTCAAACCACATTGAAGCTTCAATTGCAAATTGCCCAAGAGTCTTACAAAGCATCCGCGGATAAATTTTGGAATCAGGCACCTAATTTCAAGATTGGAGATAAAATATGGCTGCTCCGACGGAATATCAAGACCAAGCGGCCATATGATAAGTTGGACTACCAAAGATTGGGACCATTTGTTATCTAGAAGCAAATCAATCCTGTGGCGTACCGCTTAAAGTTACCAGCTGCTATGAAGGTACACCCTGTCTTTCATGTTTCTCTGTTAGAACCTTAACGAGAATCGTCTTTTCATGGAAGAGTGCAATGTCCGCCACCTAATATAGAAATTGAAAACAACGAAGAATATGAGGTGGAAAGGATACTAGATTCACGGCAAAGATGGAATAAATTAGAATACTTTGTGCATTGGAGCGGCTACGATATTAATGAAAGAACATGGGAACCGCCAAAAATCTTGCCAATGCATCTCAAAAGGTACGAGAATTCCATCGACGATATCCTAATAAACCAAAAGCTGGTCATTAACGAAGCGTGAAGATGAAGCCTTCTCTGGAGAAATGAATAGAAAAGGGATCCAGGTCTCATCAAAACATAACTCGTTGTATTTCATAGTCTGAGATATCTAATATCAAGGTGTATTTAGATATGGCTAGTGAGAATGTAGATACTGTACTAGTGGTACCATCTCAACTGAGTAGCTCACGACATCGACCTCGAGACGAAGAATTAGAAGAGCCAAGAAGACATCGAAGAATACCAAGCAGCAAGTCACTTGTAATTGTCTTTGAAGTTGAACCAACTCATGCAAGTAGTGGCGAAGCGATATTTTCAGGTCGTTTCCATAATAAAGATATAGAAGTTCAAGCATGGTCTCAAGTAGAAGGTATTGGTCATTATCAATGGCTACAAGGACCCATGAATCATCTGCCTCGTGAACAACAGCTGGAATATATTACAGAGACTATGCGACAAATTTTTGATTTCCTACGTTTGTGAGTATACATCTCAAATGGCTTCTCGGAGACCTTGAAGCTAGAGGAGGAGGTGATGTCAAGGACATACTTGTTAGATATCTTGTAGAATATATTAATTTCTAGAACTCTAGAATCTTCCAGAGCCTTCTAATATCTTCCTAGTGTCAAGGACATACTTGTTAGAACCTTCTAAAATATTCTAGAAGTTTCTTAAAACTCTCTAGAACCTTCCAGAGCCTTCTAATATCTTCCTAGTTAGTAGAAGTTGCTTCAAAAGCTCCCTAGTTGGAGAAAGCTGCCTGAGAAGCTTCCTAGGTAGGAATATATATTGGAGTTGAGGCTGAAGAGTTCTTCACTCTCATAAACATTCTCTTTGCTCTCCAGTCACTTGTTTTTAAATTTTGGACAATCAGCCCCGCCAGCTCTTCTTCTTCGACTTTTTAATTTCTTTCATATTCTCAGATCCATGACAATGCTAAGAGAAGTGAAAATAGATTTGTAACGATTGCAAATCTTCACAAGTTTTTTAATATTATTCAAGAAAATATATTATATATTAGCAAACTCAATTGTAGAAGCACTATTCCTATGCCTATGGAAGAAGTCAATAATAAAGTCTAATATTTATGCCAAAAAATTGTACAATTGAAAAAAATAAGTATAATTGAATCCTAAAAGTCTTATTACTATAAGTATAAAGGAACCAAAGATTAATATGCTAAAGAAGTTTGATGGAACAAGATCAAAATTACAAAGATTTCAGCAATAAGTTAGGTTTTTTTTAAAATTACATCTTTCTTGTTACTTTGACAAAATCATTCAAATAGTATTTATAGATATATTTTAATTGGAAGAGATTTTTTTTGATTTTTATTTTTAATAAAGAAGAATTTTTTATGATTTAAAGTTATTTTTAGAAGTATTTATAGCTACTTTTAGAAAGAATAATTAAAAAAAGATAGCAAAAATAAAACTCTAGTCTTTGTAACAAAGATCATATATAGCTGCAATTTATACTATTAAATTTCAACAACTTACTTATAAAGTAGATTGAAATAACAAGGCTCTTATTAATTAATCTAGATATGATTTAAAAATCAATATTAAAGATTTATTATTGATAATATCAAAAGTAGATTTATTTAAATAATTTATTACTAAAATAATTATATATAATAATCAGTGCTTTGAAAGGAGCCAAGAATAAAGATTTAGTTGGATAGGAACAAATCAAGTATTGATAATAATTTCCAAGTCTTCAAAAATCTATTCATTAAGACTAAAATCTATATAGATTCATACAATTCAATTTAAGTAGTTAACACTAGAAGAAAAAAATAGATGCTATCATGAAAACTTATATTTATATTGAAAAAGCATATTACAAGGTACAAGATTGTTGTATCAAATCAACTAGATTCATGGCAAAGTGCACAAATTTAAACATAAAAAAATTAGAAAACAAAGCTAGATCCTATATTTTGTTTTAAACTTCTTATATTTGTTAAAATTTATAATTGTGAATTTTTAGCTCAAACACTTTTAGACACTAGAGCTTAAACATGTTTTATAGATAAAGACTTTGTATTGCAATAAAAATTGATATTCTCAAAGAAGATTCAACCAACTCTAATAGAAGTTATTAATAGAAAATTACTTATATTTAAAAATATTATAGAAGAAATTGAACCATTAAAAATGACATAAGAAGATTAAGTATCTAATATTATTTTTAAAATCATTTAATGTCCATCAAATCTAGTGGTACTTGGCCTTTTTTCATTTTAATTATATAATGTTGATATTGATTAGAAATTATAAAAAATCACTTTAAGATCTAGTTCAAATATTAGCAAACCATTTTGATCTTTATTTAGTGAAGCTAAGATATTTATGCAAGCTGCATAAGAAGAAAATCTATTTATTATTTATATAATATCAAGTCTTCATTCAAATGAAGGTTGCAATAGAATCTCGAAGCAATATAAGGAATACTAAGATGTCTTTAAGAAAAAATATTGATATATTATCAAAACACTATTCTTACAATTGTACAATCAATTTTCAAGAAGGAGCTCAACCACCATTTGGGCCAATTTATAACTTGACTTAGATCAAATTTACTGTTTTGAAGGAATATATTAATAAAAATCTTACAAAAATATTTATTCAACATTCAAAATCTCTTGTAGATGGGCCACTCTTTTTTGTGAAGAAAAAAATAAATTATTGCAAATATGTATAGATTATTATAGACTCAACAAATTGACCATTAAAAATCAATATCCTTTGCCTTTGATATTATGGCTTTTTAATCAATTGAATGAAATTAAGATCTATATTAAAATAGAACTATAAAGAGCGTATAATTTGATATATATTAAAGAAGGGAATGAATAGAAGAATATATTCTAAAATAAGTATGGCTATTTTTAATATAATATCATATTTTTTGGACTTATAAATATTTTAATTAATTTTTAATGTTTATTAAAATATATATTTTATAAATTTTTAAATAATTCTAATTAATATTATTTTTCTTAATGAAGTTAGAATTGTTGGTTAGATGACTTAATTAGAAGCAAAGATGTGCTAATAAGACTGCCATATTCCTTCATTTCTTATAGCACCATAAATCACATATTTGTGCTCCTATAATCCATACTTGTTGATATTATAATGTTGGTCGAGACTTCCTCCACAATTACTTTAGCCTATTAGCAGTGTTTGTTTAATCCAACATTATTAGTAGTTCTAGTAGCTAAAAGTCAGCTTTGGCTTTCTATGCTAAGCATTTGTGTAGTCTACATCACCTTTTGCTACTCATGGCTGACAATGAGATTGGTGAAGTCAATGTATCCATCTACTATTGATTTGACCTTACAAACTTTTTAACTTTGTGTCCAATGCTTGAAATACTTTATTATGTAAGAAAGATAAATTTTATTTTTTAAATGTTAATACCACCTTCTATCTAATTTCTAAAAGATTTTATTTGATATAATGTAAGCTAAGCTAACAAGATTTGTATAATAAGTTGTACTTCTTTGAACAAATTTGTATGCTTCTCTTTTTGCTAAAAAATATATAAAAACATATAAAAGATAAAATATAAATATATGTACAAATGTGGAATGGCATATGAAGATCCTTTTTATTTTTGATATTAAAAAAACCATTTCAAACCAATTAAATCATAGTCTAAATATTTAATTTAATTTTTTTATAAATAAAAGATATTTTAATATTATATTATGTTTGATATTTTAATAACATAGATATAACAACAATGAACATTTAAATATGTAATCAATATTAGAAACAACAATATCTTTTTATTGATTATGCTCCATATATATAATTTATCAAAAAATATTTATAATAAATATTATTATGATAAATATTATTATAATAATATTTATTATAATAGAGTTTATTATAATAATATTTATTATAATAGAGTTTATTATAAATAATAGAAATTATTTATCATAATTATTATTTATCATAATTATTATTTATCATAATTATTATTTATCATAATTATTGTTTATCATAATTATTATTTATCATAATTATTATTTATCATAATTATTATTTATCATAATTATTATTTATCATAATATTTATCATATTATTTATCATAATTATGATTTATCATAAATACTAAAAATATTAAAAGTGGTTCTAATATTTTAATTTTTTTTCTAGAATTATCATTTATAATAATATTTTTTTTTAAATAAAAATTGATTGAAGTTAAAGAATATCAAAGATGTATTATAATATATACTTAGATAAATAGAAGTAAATAGAAGTAGGTAGAAACATATTAGGTAGATATTATCTTTATTAAAAAATTTCTTAGATGCAAATTAGATGTTTAGGATTTTATAGATATACCATGTGGCTATTTAAACTTATTTTATAAATTTATTGCTTTTACAAAGTTGCGTTGGAAGCAACTTACAACTTCATGCTTAGATCACAAGTCTCACAATTCTTAGGAAGCCTCTAAAAGATCTTCATGGTAGTTAATATATATGGAGGTAAGATTGAAGCCATCTTTAGTCTTGTTAATACATTTCTTGTATTCTAATCTTCATTTAAGATTCTTTAGTTTCTTTATATTTAGCAATAATATTTATAATTTTTTTCTAGAATATAAAATATAAAGAATTATAAAGAATAGCTATAATGAATTATAAAGAATCTAGAATATTTTGAATCAAGATTGGAACACAAGAAAAGCATTGACAAAATTGAGAATGGCCTTATTTTTGTCTCTATATATATTAGCTACTAAGGTCTTATAGAAGCTATCTAGACATCACAAGACTAATACTTTAGCTCAAATTGTAGATTTCTTCTAAAGCAATTTCTTAAAAATAAAAAACTTACAGAATAATTTTTATTAAAGACACAAGAATACAGAATAAGAGACTTTAATTGGAAAGAGGTTTCAAGAAGAAACCAAGAAGGACTTGAATTATCTATATGAATACATGAATAATACCAAGAAAGATGAGCTAGAACTCTTCAACCTCAACTTTAATATATATCCCTATCTAAGAAGCTTCTTGAGTAGCTTCCATCAAACTAGAAAGCTTTTTGAGTTCTTTCTACTAATTTGGAAGCTTCTTAAGCTCCTTCCACTAACTATGAAGCTTCTCTAGCTACTTCCACTAACTAAAAAGCTTCTCAAGTGACTTCCACTAATTAAAAAACTTCTAGAATATTTTAAAAGGTTTTGTGAACTTTTAAAGTGTATATTCCTAATATCACCCTCTTTTTCAGTGACGAATTTCAAGAGAAGCTCATATCTTCAAAAATCTTCTTATATATATAAAAAGTTGAAAATGCACTGCACCAATAAAGCTATATATTTTTTTATATTTTTAGATAATAGATTCTATTGGTCCTCAAAAAAATTACTTATGACCTTGAGCTAGTACCTCCATTGTTGAAACATCTTTTTTAAGGATTTAATCTTTATTGCAGCCTTCAAAACATCCTCCAAATAAGATTTTAAATTTAAGAGAATTTAGCTTTCCAAGTTCAAGCAATATCATTAAAGCTCAAGTATTAGAATCAAAACATATATAGTTGGATATTACTCCTAATAGCTCCAACTGTGGTTATACTTGGCATTTAAATATATCATCTTCACTTTGCTCAATCAAAGGCTATAAAAATTGCATTGATTTACTCAAATCTTGTATAATAAATGAATCTTTTAAATCTTATTTTGCTAAATCTTTCAACACTTAAAGGTTTGACATGGTAACTAACATGCTTCTACAATTCTATTCTATCTTTGAACAGATGATTACATATTGGTGAAGGCCTTGATTTGACTCTCCTCCTCTTATAGGTATTTCTTAAATCTAATATTCACCAAAAAGTTATCATCAAATATATTTGGATTTATAAAAATAGAATTGATGAAATTCCTATATTTTTTAAGACACATTGGCAAGATTTTTGACTGATTCTCATATGCATTTATTGATATCATAGTCGTGCCATTGATTCTAATTTGTTCCACCTTTACCATAAATCAAATACCTTTTCAACCTTGTATTCTTTATGAATTTTGATTTTGATACTAACTAGTAATTATTATATTCTTTTTAAAATATGTGGCTCTCTATAAGGCTCAAAAAGAGAGACATGAAAAATTGAATGTACCTTTATAAAAGATAGTAGTTCCAAGCAATATGTTGCTAGATTAAATTTCTTATAGATGGAAAATGATTCTAACCTCCAATAGTCCAATTTATTGCATGGCCACTTGATCTTGATGTATTGTTAAAGAAACCATATTTTATTTCTAATATAAAAAGCAGGCAATTGATTTTTGAATTTATCTACAAATGTCTTGTAAGCATCTTGAGTTGTTTGTAATTGAAGCTTCAAAGTTGTTTGGTGTTACGATAGACGCTTTGTAAATCTTTTAGCTGTTGGATATTAGTTCCTTAGCATATTCTATAGATCAAGCTTTGGATAATATCTATAGTTGGAATAAAATGGTGTTTATTAAGTTAAGGCATGAATAATATTATTATATATAAATTTTACAAACAATAGATACAAGATCCAATCGTCATATTGATAGTTGATATTGTATCATAAATACTACTCTAAAATTTGATTAACTTATTTTGTTTGGCAGTCAATTTGAAGATAGAAAGCCAAAGAAAGTTTAATGTCCATCTTCAATATTTCAATAAAATATTTTAAAAACTTAGATACAAATTGGAATCTTTGATCGGATATAATATCATCTGATAGGCCATGATATTAATATATATTAACAAAAAAGAGCCTTATCATTTCTTCACTAGAAATATTTTTCTTACAAAGAATAAAATAAGTCATCTTTGTGAATCAATCAACCACCACAAGGATGATTCACAAAGGAATAATGTTACAAAGAATAAAATAAGTCATCTAATGAATTAGATGGCAGTAGATCCCTGATGATATCTATCAAGATAGAAGACCGTCATCATCTTAGAATAAGCAAGGGCTATAAGAATCCAAAAGGATAATGTTGAGGGTTCTTGGACTTTGAACAAAAGTCATAAGAGAGTACAAAGTCCTTCATAGCCTTCTACATTTAAAACCACCAAAAATCTTAGAAAATAAGTTTCAAGGTCTTATTAAATTCAAAGTGATTTGTAACTAAAAAATCATGGCGAGATTGAAGAACGCAAAATTGTATTGGTCTTTCTTGGATATACAAACATTCTTTAAGAAATAAAAAATTTTCTTCAAGCTTAAACTTATCAGCATTTTTATTGAAGCAACCCTTAATATTAACAGCCAAAGCATCATTAATGGTTGTATCACATACCTCATTGAAGAAACTAGAATCAATATATGCCAATATAATAGTTGCACAAAAGTGAAATTCCTCCAATTTCAACAAAATTGCATATTGTTGATCAAATGCTGCCTATCTTGCCTTTGGTATAAGATATGATTTTTTTAATAAAGCATTGAACAACCTTTGTTGCTTCCTAGGTCAATAAGTGATAATAAAATAAAATTCAGATAATAACATATTCTATCAAGCTTAACAGCAATTAAGAATTCAAGTTAACATAAAGTATTCTAAATTCTTGTGATCTATATATACAATTATAAGATGCATTGTTTTTTCAAGAAAATGATGTCATTTTTTTTAAAAATCCATAATAGCAAAAAATTTCTAATCATAAATTTTATAATTAATTTTAAAAATAAAAAACTTTTTAAAATAAAATATAATAGGATGGAATTTATTGTTTATACTCATTTATGAAAGTACGGCCTTAATACAAAATCCAAAACATTAGTCTCTATGTAGAATACTTTTATAAAATTTGAATGCACTAAGATTAGAATTACAATGAATATTGTTTTAAGATCTTGGAATGCCTTCTTCGCTTGAGGCTTCCATTTCAACTTGTTTTTGCATCTCAATCAAATAAGAGAAGCTTCAACTTGAGAATAATTTTTCATGAAGATCTAATAGAAGTTAACAAATCCAAAAAAACAATGTACATCTCTTATAGTCTTCAGAATGGCCCACTGCATAATTGCCTCTATTTTCTTAGGAACTATTATTAAATCCTTAATAGATATGATGTATTCCAAAAATTCCATCTTTTATTGATGAAATATATTTTTTTTTAACTTGGTATACAAACCTACATCTCATAGCTTTTGTAATACTAACTTTATATGTTCTTCATCTTCTTCTAGATTTTTTTGAATAGATCAAGATATCATCAAGATAGATCACCATGAACTTGTCTACGTGCACTTGAAAGATGTCATTTATTAAATGTTGAAAGATAGCAGATGTATTTATTAATCCAAAAGACATGACATTATATTCAAAATGTCCATACCTTGTCCAAAATGTAATCTTCTATTTATCTTCTTCCTTAATCTTTATCAAATTATATACTCCATAAAGATTTATCTTATTATAGATCTTAGCTTGGCCAAGTTGTTCTAAAAGTCTTGACATTAACAATAGTGGATAACAATTCTTCACCATTATCTTATTCAATTTCCAATAATCAATGCACATATGTAAGAAACCATCATTTTTTCTCACAAAGAATATAAGTGCACATGTTAGAGATTTTGAATACTTGATAAAGTTTTTTATAAGATTTTTATCAATATAATCATTTAACATTGAAAGCTTGTCAATAAAGTCATATCTTTTTTAATTAAAGTTGTATAAATAATAAATGATATGCCTTCTTTGGCCAATCTTATAAAAGTCCTTGCTCCAATAAATAAAGGCTTATCAATTGGTGATTTTTTATAAATTTTTCTTGTAAGGATTTCTATTGGAAATATCATTTTTTGTAACTTCCAATCTATACATGGATTATATTTTTTCAACCAAGAAAGTTGAAGAATAATAAGATTTAAAAAATTCCTAATAACATTAAACACAATTTGGCTGCTATGGTGTTCAAATAATACTTCTGTAGGCATTATTTCATAGGTAACATTACCAAAGAATAAAAGTCGTCCATCTATAAGAATCATTCATCTATGTAAAATAAGTTTGGATTTTTGTACTAGAAGAATTTTATGAAGTTTAACAAACGCCTCATCTAAGAAATAAGTAGATGCCCTTGAATCCAATAAGACAATTGTTTGAAGCTTTTGAAGGCCAAAACATAAAAAAATTATAAAATAATAAGCAAACTAAGTAAAAAGAGAGGAACCTAAATAATTTTGAGAGGTTGAATTATCCAGCTCCATAATCCCTATTGTGGTTGAACATCTTTGTTTTTTAAATGATTGTACTCCTAATTTTGGTGATGTGTTGATTTTTTTTTTCAAACAATTCTAAGCCTTGTGGCCTTTTTTACTACAATACAAACATAGACCTTCTTCCATTTGATCTTTCTTTTCTTGTGGACTAAGAAGTTTAAAACGTATCGCATCAAGTTCCATATCTTCTACTTCTAAATGTGAATTTAGACTGTTTGTCAATATAACAAGAGTATATTGAGTTGTATATTGTGTTGCTAAAACCTACAAACGCCGATCTTGACAATATTGAAATAGTTGATTATCACATTTCATGGCTTGGCCAATGGCTTCATTGAATGATTATGAATTCAAAAGAAATAATAATAAATCCTTTAGATTGTCTCTTAATTTTCAATAGAATTGACTCTTTAAAGTTTTTTTATCCCAATTGTATTGCACGCTAGTTGCTTAAAATAAGATGCATAGATTAATGCAAAGCACGCTGTCGTATGTCATAAAGTCTTGCTTGAGAATGCTCCGAGTACTTGGTTATAGAAGATAAAAAAGAAATATATAATAATAATTAGTCTTAATCTCTCTAATCAATCTCTAAATAATCCTTAATCAAATCTTACATAAATCCTAATCAATCCTGATCAAATCTAAACAAATCCTAAAATAAATCCTAAAAATATTAAAACAAATCGTATCTAAATCCAAATCAATCTTGGTCAAACCTTAACAAATCCTAAAACAAACCCTAACTAAATCCTAGTCAATCTTGGTCAAACCTTAACAAATCCTAAAACAAACCCTAACTAAATCCTAGTCAATCTTGGTCAAATTCTAACAAATCCTAAAACAAATCCTCACTCAATCCTGACCAAGTCCTAAGCAATTCCTAAGGCAATTTTAGAACCTCAATAACTATTGACTAAACTATTGATCTTGCTTAAAAATTTACACACTTCTTAAAAACTAAATTAATAGCAAGCACATAAAATTTGAAGAGGATCAAATTTACTAGCAAGAAATTCAATCCAAAATTTCGATTAAGTATCGGCTAGCCTCCTTCTCCTACCTTAATGCTAATTGTCTAGTATCAATATCTCCTTCTTACATCATTTAGTTGCTTTCAAACTTCATATGTATGTAGAAAATTAAGTCTTCTACACACATATATAAATTTCACTCTAATCTAATTAATAGATTGTTAGAAATCTTAGAAAACCTAACTAACCCTCAATTCCCAATTTATGAGACCCCAACCCATATAAACTTCAATAATCTTTGATTGAACTATTAGATCAATCTCAAATTTATAGCACCCTACAAACACTATTGTATACACCAATCTACAAAATATCACTTATAGATCTATAATCAATCTCACAAAATGATTAAAAATATAAATCCTAATATATTTCATAAAATCAAAGTCACCAAACTCAATCCTAACTTTGCAAAGCCATTACAAAGTCATTATCAACTCAATTCACTCCTAACTAATGCTCAAAGAAAGATCCTCTAGTTTTCTCTCTAGTCCCACCTTTTGATCTTCAAAGGGCCTTGGATCCGCCATAGGCACGCGGTTTTGTGCCTCAAGGTCTGATTTTGATCCTAGCTCATAGCCGATCCTTTCTAGATATCTATTTTGAGATTTTTGTGGTAAATTTTTTTGAAACCTATTCTTAATTCCTTCTTATATATGCCTATATAATTTTATTTTCCAATCTACTTTGTTTTGCCTTACTTATGGCCCTACAAAATAAATAGAAGCTCATTTGTAAAAAAGGTAGCATTAACACCCATTAGTTTTATTCCCTTTTTACTATTATCTATTTTTCTAAGATAATTTGCTACAATATTTTGAACTAAGATCTTCTATAATATACTATTTCTACACTCTTTCACCTAATAGTCACATTACATCATGACAATGCCCCTTGTTGCAATGCTTAGATCTTGGTTGTTGTCCAATAAGCCTTGTCATGTTTTCTAAATGCTTCCACAAATGCTCCTATGAAAGCTTCAAAGTTGTTTAAAATTAATAGTATTTTCTTAAACAAGGGTGCAAACCACAATAATGCTTGGCCTATAAGCAAGGTGCCAACCAATCCAATCCATGATTCTTTTGTTAAATAAATATCAGATTGTAGAACCATTATCAATCGTATTTGATTGACAAACCCTTTGAACTTTGAACATGTACTATCATATTTCTCCAAAAAAATTAATTTGAGGCTCTTTATGTTATTGAATAGGTAAATTTTTTTAGCACAATATAGGTAATAGTATATCTTCAAGTGCAAAAGTCAAAGACGGCTGCAGTCTAGGTTGTAATACTTTAGATGTGATATCATTATGAAGTTTTACAACAATCCCTTTAATCTCAATAATTTTAGCAAATATAGTAATAAAAATACTTATAATAGCATCTAATTTAGCCTCAAGAGATTTGGTCATACTAATATCTTAACCTCCAACCATTCTAAGAAAAAAAAGAAATGAATCTATAAGAAGACAATATTAATTTAGAGGAGAGTAATTGACAACATCTAAAATACTTTAAGATCTTTAAGGACAAGTGTGATTTACTCTCTTATAAGAAGGATAAAGCTCCAATATTGTGATGAAAGAAATATCAGTTTAAAGAAAGGTATTTTATAATCTCTAAAACACTAGTATACCTTCAAGAAAAGGGATAATTCACTCTTTAATAAAAAGGATCCAACTCTAATATTTAAGGTGAAGTCAGTTTCAACAAACTCTCAAAGATACAAGAATACAAAATAAGAGACTTAAATTAGAAAGAGATTTCAACAAGAGATTTCAACAACTTGAATTATCTAGATGAATATATGAACAATACCAAGAAAGGTGAGCTAGAACTCTAAGAGATGTGTTGTCGAGATTGAAAAACTTTTCAACCTTGACTTCAATATATATCTCTATCAGGGAAGTTGCTTAACTGACTTCCATCAAATTAAGAAGCTTTTCGAGCAGCTTCTACCAACTTAGAAGCTTCTCGAGTTACTTCCACTAATTAGAAAGCTTCTCAAGCAACTTCTACTAATTAAAAATCCTCTAGAATGTTCTAGAAGGTTCTATAAACTTTTGAAGTGTATGTCCTTGACAACTTTCAATAGCCATATAGCATATTTATAGACAACTTATATTTTATAAATTATAAAAAATTATATTTTATTGAAATAAGTCCATGATATTTTAGAAAGAAAAGTAATAGAATATAGATTTTTTATATCATATTTAATTGATTATACCTTGAGAAAAAATCTAAATTTAAAATATGTACAACTTAATTTTTTATTGGTTCAAACATGATATATTTTAATTTCTCTTTAATTTTTTAATCAAAAATTTAAATTATATTATATAACATACATGTCAAAATATTATAACAACCATAACTTAATGTAAAATTATTTAGATAGTTTTGTGCATATGAACCAAAAGATTATTAAAAATATATTAATTTTTTAAAATCTATAAATAAAGAATATTTTGCTCAATTTATTGTTTGTCAATTGATGTCATTTCTACACAATATTATGATAATTTATTTCTATAGTAATTACACTAAAAAAAATAATGATGTTGTACATAGATGTATGGATATTATTTCTATTCAAAGAAAAAATGAAGTAGATCTATAAATTACTAAAGAACTTAGAAATTAGATAATTAATTGTTTATAAAATGGTCTTAGTGCTAAACATGTATATTAAGAGCATAAACAAGTATGATTGAATAAATTGATAATAAACAAGAGATATTTTAAAATTAATATTTAAAAATTTTATAATTAAAATATTATAAAATAAATTCAAAAGAAATCAATAGCATAGATATAAAAATAATGATAAAAATAATAATATCATTAATTATAAATATTAATTTATTATTATTTAATATTTAATATTTAATATTTATAAATCAAAATAATTAAATAGATATTTTATATATTATTAGAATTTAGACTATATGGTAGAAAAATATATTTTTTAAAATATAATATAAATACATAGAATTCTATATAATTCATATTTGATACTAATAACCTTATATACTACTTATTTACTTTGATTGTATTTAATAAGTTGCATAAGAAGGTTCAATTCAACTATCAATCCAAATTATAAATAGTCTTATTTTTAAAATATCTCTTAAAGAGATATACCAAGGCTTTAGTCTTATCCTCCTACTTTCTTCTAAAGTGCTACAATCTATATGAGACTAATGCACCCAATTTCCTATTAGCTATTAATTACACTAATTTTTCCAAGTAAAATTTTTTTTTGTTTTATAAAAATTTGAATTTCAAAAACATCTAATTAACTTAAAAATTCTTAATCAAGACTTCAAATTTTGCTCCAATTCTTTATAATGGCCTTCAAAAATTGGTAAGATCTGTTTTATAAAAATCCTTAAAAAGCTCTTTAAATTTTATTAAATTAATTATAAATTAATTATAAAAAATATAATATTTTTAGAATAATTATGTTAAATCAAGGCTACTTCATTACACCTTGGTAATTCTCTATAAAAAAATAATAATTCAAATCAACTAAAAATGTTATTCTTTATATAAATCCATAAAAAGATATGATATTTTTTCATAATTCTTCTAATTATTAACTATTACGTATAATCTTTTAACAAATTATATGTATATATATATACACACATATATACAAAAGAAAATTTTAAATATTAGTTTCAAGAATTAAACAATAATAATGACAAAGAAGAAAAAAATATAAAAATATTAGACCAACTAGGATAATTGCCTCTAAGACTTACTATGATTCCAATTTTAAGATTATTTTATTAATAAGAATATCATTAAACTCTATAAACCAATATTTTTTTATTTTAATAAAATTAAAATATCATTTTTTTTTAATCCAAAAATTAATATATATTAGTGAATTTCACATGGTATAATGGCATATCTATATAATAGATTATTACAATTCAACAAAAAAGAAGAAGACATATATGATTGATTGTGAGTTCTTAAAGTTTTTATAAATATTAAACATTCAACATGGACACCATCTTATTTTATTATAGATAATGCAATTGAAAAAAAAAAAAAAAAAAAAAAAAAAAAAATCCAATAAAAGTAATACATAACAAAATATTTATAAAATAAAAAAATATTTAATAAAATATATTATATAATATTTTTTAAAATATATTATAAAAAATAGAGGAGAATAATATTATAAGAGAAAATAAGCAACAATAGAATTCTCTTAACATTATAATGGTCCAATAATGAAGAAATGTATTTAAAAAAATTATTCTCAAATTTATAATAAGTTTTAAATATATAAAAGTTTATTAAATTTATTAAATTTATTCAAAACATATGAAACTATAAGTCTACAAAATAATAAACATATTAACAACAACAAACATAGTAAATACCACAAAATTAAATAATCATACACAAAATTTTATTTCAAGAACTTTAATATCATGTGGCTACAAATTCAAGAACAAAATAAATCATTGGTTTTATTGGTTTATGATTATCATAAACCAATTTATCATGAACAAAATAAATTATTGATTTATGATTATTTTGGCAAGCTTACAATTTCATAATCAACTTAAATATAAATAAAAATTTGTTAATATATACAAAAAAGTTAATATATATCAAAAATTATATATATACAAAATATATATACAAAAAAGTATATTTTTTTGTATATATTTTTTTTTATATATTTTTTTTGTATATATAATTTTTGTATAATATATATTATACAAAAAAATTATATATACAAAAAAATATATACAAAAAAATATATACAAAAATTATATATATACAAAAAAGTGTATATTTAAGATATTGGAAACATAATTAGAATAAGATTATATATATCAAGTGTATAGAAGAAACAAATTATGTCCATAAGAGCAACAATCTTTGTACATTGTATTTGAAGAAGCATCATTTAATGCAAAAACAACAAGTTGATGCATGAAATAATCTTTCAAGAGTGGACATTCACTTCTTGAATATATGATTGCAAATGCATTCAATATTTATAGGGTGTTGCTAATACCACCACAATTTTTGCTATTGCCACCACAACCCACCACCCACTCAATATATTTCTTTAGTTTTTTTTTTAATTCCAATCAAAAAAATTGTTAATATTTTTCAATATTTTTTTTTTTTTCAAATTATATAGAAAGTAAATTTAATTTTAATAAAAAATAATTAAAAAGTTAATAAGAATAAGCAAAAACTGCACTGTGAGGCAAGATTATAACAAAACAATCACTCATGATTACTCAAAATGGGCACTGCACATACATTAATCTAGCGGAAATGTAGTCTGCAGAAGACATAGATATCATGCCTTCCATACAAACTTCAATGCCTTCAGCAATCTACAACCATTAGAATAGTGGTCATTTACACAAAAATAACCCACACTTTGTAGCCAAGCGTCGTTAGAAAAAGTCGTCGTAAGAAAACATATGTTATGATCAATTCACACCAATAGTGATCATCCTCCTAAAAATTCTTGCTACAACCATTACTATCTTGATGTCCAACAACCTACAGCCAAAAATACTAATCACAACATACGGGGTGGACGTGAATACCGTAGTCCTCCACAGATCCTTAAGTACACTGATGCCAAGCTGTGCCCCTATTTCTTGCGCTTTGCTGCCGATGTCGCTTTTGGCTCTTGTGATTTCTTGGATGACGTAGGCGTCTTAGGTTGGCTGGATTTTGTTGTACCTCTCCCACGACCTCTTCCTGCTCCTAATGCATCCAGAAATGAAAATCAAGGTAAGTGTACTCAAAAACTGAGGCGCCAAGACAATCTAGTGCCGTGACCTACTAAAGTGTGATGATTTTATAACATTTTGACGTGCCATGCAAATATGAAGGGCCTACCATTACAAAGCACACATGGACGCATGGCCAAATAAAATGTAAAGAAGATAATGCTCACCTGGTTTTGGTTTTGGATCTAGTGTCACAGTCATTCCTGGTCTTGATTGAGTCAGCAAGGCTGTACAAAACATCAACAGCATGGTATTGGCATTATTGATTCACTCGGTTCTATCACATGAGAGCACTGGCATTTAAATGATTCACCACTTTCAATACGAATCACCACAATGTACCGCAAAACTGAATCATTAAGCCAGCAACTCACAGACCCAAAGGGTAGAACGGGTTCCAAAACATTCAGAAGGAGAAGGTAGTAGGAGAAATAAACCTAATGACTTTTCATCCGCTCCCTCCTCATCCTCGTCCTCATCATCATTGTCTTCATTTACTGTCACATGTTGTAGATTGAACATAGGTTAGGAACCACAAAACTAGGAAATGGTAGATCGTTGCAAATTCCTGAAATAAATACACGTATTTCTCACACCAAAATTTGAAAGTACGGCATGCATGTACATGCAAACACTACTGGTGAAAAGGAAAGTTTTGATTAACAAACCAGCGTCAACGGCATCTTCAAGAGCCTCCATGCTTTCTTCATCCTCAGCTGCCATAAAGTTCATGCGTGCAGGCTTTTTGGCAGCCTTTTTGGTACCAGGTAAAGACATAACTGGTAGCAAGTCTGCAGATCGTACGCGGCGATCACTCAGTCGCTGTTTGTAGGTTTTAGTGAGAGCAGTTTTGGTGGCAGCTGGTACACCTTCAAGTAGTCCCTCTCCACCCTGCACGTAATACCCATGATAACGTTACTCTGAAGAAAGTAAATTGCCATGAAATAGAAGAAAATCATATTTGAGCATAGTCCTTAGCAATTCTCTCCACCAAATCCCAAATGGCTTGAAAGGAAACGATGCATCCAGGATACGACTGCAGGCGCAATGGTCTCTTTTATCAGTTAAAGAACAGTTATTCGACAAAAGATAAAATCTACTCTGGCGTCGTGTTCTACATCTGAGGAGACAAGACTTAAGCTACAAATTCATACCTTCAATGTAGACATACTAACAATAGTATCCATATCTTCTTGGTCCAGTGAATACTCTTCCAACAGATCTACCACTTGCTGCACTGCCTCATCCTGCCATACATATTCTCACAGCCAACATATTAGAACTACTGAAATTGATTCGTTATGAACCGAAGAAAAACAAAATGTCATTGAAAGAGTTGGAAAGCAGAACTAGACAATCTATATCTGTGATTGTAGCGTGAAACAGCACTACAGCTGAACAAAATGAAGCACAATATATGTTGAAGATTCAAGAATAACTCCCACAAAGCTGGATGAATTAGTTAGTGATCAGATGTAGAAGCCACATTAGACACTAATATCAAGCCTAAGAAACATCAACTTATTGAAACTAAATACATGAATATTAGCCAGGTAAACTCTTGAAAAAGAAAAGGTGCTACGAAGAGAATTATTGACCAGAGAAACCATATTTACCTTCGGCAAGGTGTGCAGAGGCTGAGTCAGATGCATCGAGATGAGAGGCAAGTAGTCTAATCGAACAGCCTCTCTGCATCAAACAGTTTCAGAATGGAGCTTAGAGATCCATCTTATCAACAACCAGAGTAAAATTAACCGTTCTATGTACAGTAGAATTGTACTTTCTCACCCCATACCGTACAGTGTCATGTTATTTAAAATTAATATTATCGCGCTTATACAAGTCCTCCAGATGTTAAGAACCTAGAACAATAAAGTAAGAATAATGATACATATCCATTAGAAAGGTTGCTTGGATTGATGATAAAGAAGGGATAAGTTTGTAAGTGTACCTGGTGGGTTCGCAGATTCGAGAAGCCAGAAGATGGACATGAACATCCTCAAGGAGACGAGTTTTTTTGCCAAACGTTGAGTTCTTTCCAAGCCATCCTCCAAATCTATTGAAGTTACGTTCACCCTGCATTTAGTTTCAATTCGGTCATACATATGTCCACTAACAAACAGAAGCAACCATCGGTATTTGATTGTGAGTGAGATGTCAGGAACTCTGACGTCAGCATCCTTTTCCGTATGATGCGTGGAATATAAACAACTGAATACGCATGACCATTAAACTACAAGTAAATGTTTGCTTCGCCATACCTGCACCAGCACCTCTCGCCGGCCATGTATATACGCAGCCCTAACAGCCCCAGTTACCACACCCACACATTCAGGAATTTAACTCGGCGAACCAAAAAAAGATTTTCAATACATTACATGAAATCGACGAGGCCGTATGCTTCCACATAAATCGTGAGGGTTAACCACCAAGTAGCACAAGAAAGTGTAATATAAGCTGGCAACTTACTGAGACACAGATAGTATAAAAAGTCCTATCTCACATGGTTCACTGCAATTTTGAACCAAACTATTGCATTTCCTTGCACTTGGGCCTTGAATAACAAACATGGATGCCAAACCCAAAATCTGTACGTACAGAAAAGAAGTGCGGAATGGGAGGTTGAGGTGTACATACGGGATAATGGAAGACATAAATGCACCCATCTGAGCATGCTGCCACTGTCGAAATCTACGAATTTGAACATTTACTATGTCACCTTCTGCTATGCTCAAGGCAGTCCGCGCTATGGCATCCATACGAGCAGTCCCGCTATCATCCCGACCACCAGGCCCACAATAATTCAAGTAATTCTCCTGAAATTCACACGGAAAATCAGTGCACGTTTGAATTCAGAAATCAAATACGCAAACAACACAAGGGTAATCCAATTATTCCTGGATACCAAACCACCATTCCGCAGAAGCTGCTTTAGTTCCAAACCAAGGATACTAATTGCAACAAACTGGACAGAACCCAGTACGATGTGAACCTCAACCAGAAAAACAAAACAAAACAAAAAAAAACAAAAAAAACAAAAAAAACAAAAAAAAAAAAAAGCTTCACTCTGCATAATAAGCTACAATGGAACATCTATTTCAAGCGTACAACATTTATACTATTTAGAGTCTTCGATTTGGAGTCGTGAGTACCGCAGCTAAGTAATAAAAGAGATTCCAAATTCAGTAAATGATACCACTGGGAATAAGATAGGACACCTGCACGAGGAGAGGCACAAGGTCCATATCTGACATTGCTGCATCGATACGCTCATCCATTCGTAAACGTCCTCCTTCAAATCCTAATAATCTAAAGCAAAAATTGATTATAAGTCTCATGTCTCGTCCTATGAGTGCGCCATACAAAATATGGAATACTTCTTCATAAATCCATATTCAACTCATCTTTGTTGAATTGAAAACCACCTCTACTTGCACACATTCAACTTTCCATTCAAGTTCAAGAAACATTAAGAGAATCGAATATAGATTCGATTTTATCAATAAAGCTGAATGGTCTTCATAAAAGATTATAAGATAAGTATATGTGTAGTGTCTTGATACCAGCATTAATATTGCATCATCTAAACAAATGAAGGACTGACAAGCAGGTGGTACTGACTTGTCAACAGCTGAGAAAGGAGTAACATCCTCATCTTTTGCACTAGCCATAAGCCTTGTCCGCACATCTGAATACTTGAGAGTCCGTGACCTTAGGCTCATATACTGTAACTGATTCAGAGCCATTCTCATGTCTCCATTCACCCTCTCTGACAGCTCCTCCAAAGCTAACTGCACATCACTTCTTCTTCAGTCCTCCTCACATGCTCATTAATATGGACCGCTTTTTTCCATACAACCCATTGCACATACTAAAATTTAAAACGCTAGTAGTTTTGCCAAAAGAGTTCCTGTCCGCTAGCAGCAAGATTGAAAAGAGGGCATCTCCAGAACTAGGCCTATCAGCATTCTAAGTATGTGCAAAGGTACATATGTTTCATATTAATCTTGACGACATTTGTTATCATCAGATGACATAGTATGTCAGACCAAGTATTAACCTAGAGAAATAAGCTGCTTATTATCCTCATTCAGGATGCGAGAAAGTACAATAGAGCTGAAGGAATGCACGTGGGAGAACTTTAGAATCGATTGATGTAATTCTAGGACCTCACAAAACTTACATCGTCAACTTCAAGTCCTTCAGATTTTGCAATTTGTTGCAACCTCTTGGCCATCTGAAATAGAAATACAATTAGAATAACTGTCAATTTTTTTGTGGATTACTGAATTTGATTTTCGTTCTTCAATAGAAATTACGTGTGACAATGTAATGAAGCATCTAGAAAATAAAATTTTGCTTCACAACTTCTGAAGATTGGCAGTACCTGTTGTTTCGTTGGCTTTCTGAACGGTAAAGGCAGGCAATAATTTATAAGGCTCTTTAACTTTTGACTGTACTTGTCATTGCAAATGCAGATAATGGGAATGTGGCTGGATTTAATGCTTAAAATAAGATCTGCTACTCCACCGCGATCACCACCCGACATTCCATCCACTTCATCCATAATCAACACAGCCTTTCTGCGCACAGCACAGCACCAGTCACAAACTCTAGGACAACAGAATAGTTGTTCCAACAATTCAGCACATAAAGTACAGAGATACTGTAAGAATAAAGGGAAAACCAACAAAAAAATAATAATAATAATAATAGAAGAAGAAGACCACACTTCTAAGCTTTAGAAGAAACCCAACCATCCACTTCACCAAGAAACCCCACAGAATGAATGTTGTTTACCTGTCGCTTTTGCTGCCAAAACCCAATGACCTATTGCTTATCATTTCTTTTATGGTATTACTGGTTTTACCCCCTATACCGTTCTTTACATTGGAATCGGACTTTCCACGAGTGTCACTAGCATTTACCTGTTGCATGAACAAACATGACAAAGCAATTACTAATTTCATCTGACATAATTACATACAGAAATGCATTTCTGAATGATATTGTTCATCAAGCGAGAGCAGTAAAAGCAACATATTTCACCTCGTTTGTAACAAGAAGCTATTAGGAAAGTCCAAACATACAGCAGAAATCATAAATACCTCCAGAGCTTCGTAACCGAGTAGTTCACAAACAAGACGCGCGGTTGTTGTCTTCCCAATCCCCGGCGGCCCACTAAGTAGCACAGCCTTCTTTTGAGAAGTACTGCTGCTTCCTTTCTTTCCCTTCACTGCATTTCCATGATGCTTCTCCCATTGTACGAGCCAGTCTTGAACTTGTTTCACCTATCGTCAAATAACTATGAACAAACTATGGTGTGATTTTGACAGAGACCAGCACCAAGAAGAGGAGAGGGGGACCTTAAAAAGCAATCAGTATTCAAAAAGGATGCTTACTGATTAACAGAGACAGAGAGAACGCCCAAAAATACTTGGACACTCTAGACAACTCATACAAGTGAAACTGGCCCAGTGGGATAAAGGTAAGACACCGTTGACAGTGAAGGGTGACACGGACTGCAGCCAAATTATATTTCTTTCCAAACCTGCTAACTAAAGCAGTCATCTGGTCACCTTCAAAACAGACCTAGAAGAGCAAGATGGACCGGGTTTTCCGGATCGAAAGATGGAGTTGAGATAAGTTACAATTGACTGGTTGCCGATGATGTCATTGATAGATTGTGGTCGATGTTTGCAAGGCCATGACTCTGCGCCAGATGCTATAGACTTTCCATTGCCCACTGATGATGAAGCTCCATTTACAATCTTGCCCTTCACGTTCCTAACATCGTCTGTCTTTGATATTATTGGTTTTACCACTTCAGCAGCTGAGACAACGAAACAACAAGACCTCATGTTGCAGTAGAATACAACTTTT
This sequence comes from Physcomitrellopsis africana, assembly GCA_036785485.1. Classification (NCBI taxonomy): domain Eukaryota; kingdom Viridiplantae; phylum Streptophyta; class Bryopsida; order Funariales; family Funariaceae; genus Physcomitrellopsis; species Physcomitrellopsis africana. The sequence continues at coordinate 484,139 of JAWRVF010000084.1, read as the reverse complement.
ATCGTTCCTAATTGACGTCAGAACAAAGAACCAAGAAAAAGAAAAGCGACAATAGAATAATTCAAAGCCACCAATATATTAGCGATTGGGTGGAAATTATGTCAAAATAGAACTAGCTACACTACGTACATCAGCTACTACAGACCTTTCTGAGGTTGAGCTGGCTGAGATGGACGAGGTGCCTGAGATGAGGTTGCTGGAGACTTTGACTTAGTTTTGCGAATCATGTCGAACAAGCCGTCTTCAGTAATAAACTTCACCCTGCGCATTAAACAAGTGCTCAAAATTAACGATTCTCCACTTAGCCAGGCACCGAGATTTCAAAAGAGGCACGACATGCATTGAGGAAGTCGGCTATCACAGAGAACTGACCCGAGCTCCTTCGCCTTCTGTGATTTGCGACCGCCGATATCTTCATCCGCTAACAAATAGTCCTGACACCATCAAAATACTAACATTACAGATTCTTCTATTACAGTCAAATACAAACGTGATGTCTGGTGGCAGAATGAACATAGACCACTAAGTGAAAGAGCACAGAAAACTGTGATTTCACAAGACAAAATCTAGTGGAAATAAGGCTCATTAAAAAAATAGGAATGTAAAAATACGTACTGTTTTCTTGCTGACAGAGCCTGTGACCCGCCCACCATGAGATTTTATCAGGTGCTCGGCTTCCTCTCTCTCTAAACTGGCGAATAACATCAAAAAGAAAAAAACAATCAACCACCCAAATGCCGAACACACATGTACGAGTAATAACAAATAAAGAAGCAAACAACAACGATCACATCCAAAGCTCAGGATTCAATGAAAAAAACCAAATATACCTGTCCAGAGTCCCACTGATAACAAAGGTTAAGTTCGCCAAAGCATCGTCTGCGCCTTGGGGAACCTCCTGCTCACCACATTTTGAGCATCAGAAGAAGTATAGAACTAAACATCACATTATCAAGTCCCCCTACACCCTAACCTGACAGTCAGTTTATATATTCAGGAGGAATCGTCTACGCGTTAAAGCCTACAAAATTTCAAATTAAAAGAAAAATCCTTTCGGAAGGGTTGAAATCAGACGTCCCATAAAAATATGTTGAGGTGGCAGATGCGAGTAATTTAAAATACCTTTTCCCCTTTGTGAGGAGGAGCCTCTCTGGCGCCAAAATTGAAACCACCCCTTCCGCCTCCTCCTCCACGACCTCTTCCAGCAGGCGCTGGTTTGGCATCAGCTTGTGATGCAGGAGGTCCCCCTCCACCCCTTCCTCCTCGACCGGAAGGCTTCTTTGGAGAAGATTCGAGATCTTCATCTACAGATGTACTAGCACCAGGTGTATCACTATTACCTCTTCCTCTACCCCTACCTCGCCCTCCTGTGGATGTTTTAGCAGGAGGAGCATCAATATCCATGTCGTCAGTTACCTTGGCATTTGATTCTCCTCTTCCCCTCCCTCTTCCTCTTCCCTTTCCCCTTCCCGCTGACGACAATTTCTCATCGCTTACCTCCACATTTCGTGTTTTTTTTGTGGGAGGCTTTTCGAATTCGTCATCTTCAGAACCCGAATCAACACCCTTAAACCTTTTACTGGAACCAGCACTGGCCTTTACCGACAGTGGCTTGCTTTCTTCTTTACGGCCGTTATCCTGACTTGCTGGAGAGGAGCCTGGAAAGAACCTGCTGGTGGACTTATATTTACCCGTAGTGCCATTCTTCTCCTCATCTTTGCTAGTGTCCTGAAAAGATTGACCAGCAGAAATTCATAGTTAGAAACCTAGCTCAAATCCACCACAGACGAGGTGAAAGCTCACAGTATTGGTGAAGACTGCACATTGCCAAGACAGAAATTGAGAGATGTACTCACATTGCTTGCAGGCGTTGCAGCTGGGGTAGACTTGGCAGGCTGCTTCATGAACCATTTCCGTATGTCACCCGATGCCATTGCTTCGAAAGTCTGTCCCCCCAACTTATGGCGTCGTCCAACCACCTACCTCAAACCTAAAGTTTTTGAAACACACGAAAGAATATCTGAATGTTAAGGCTGCTACCGTAGAAGAAAACGCACGTCCATGTACGCTATATATACAAATGATCTGACAAAAACTAAAATTAAAAACTGTCACATGGATATTTTTGTCAAAAAAATCTCAAAATGCACTTGATTTCAAGAAATGAAATCGATTGATCCATCCGCCCAAAGAAAAATAGGGAATAACGCGAAATAAAAGACACTCCTCAAAGCGTAAAGAGACATATCAATCAAATTCTTGGAACGTTGCGAACATTACTGCAGGAAATCGTTATAATATAAGCTGAGCCAAGCTGCAATTCCATCACTACCGCCAAAATTTGTTCATTTTAGCAACCTAAACACAAGAAACGTCATGAAATAACTGTGACCAAGAAACCCTTGCTGAAAGCCCGAGAACTCACCAGTTGCCAGTGAGATTAAGTGGATGATGCTGGAGTCGCCAAAGCCAATGATGCGAAAGGTACAAACAAGCAAGGACTAGTTTCCGCAAGTAAAGTCCAAATCCACATCCAAGTTGCTTCCGCCACAGTGGTGTACACCAATGTTGAAGACCATGGCGTAAAAACCGATGTCAGACTTGTTAGCGATAATGGTCCCAAATTTCATCAAGCCTCGGTCCTTGAAAAACGCACCTCGCACAATGGCCGCGACTCGACTCAACCAAGTCCAATCAACAACACCACGCAATGTAATTTCTAAAGGAGACTTTCGTGATGCTGCATCGTTCGGGTTGGCGGAAAATGCGTCGGGCAGAGGCGATGGCGAGTCAGGCCACAGCGACACAGGGGAAGAAGAAACGCGGGGCAGCGCAGTGCCCAGGGTGTGGCGCCTGCAGCTGTTGAGGTTTCCAAAGCTCTGCGTTGCCGAAGGTTTCGAGGGCGAAGCAGCTTCCGCGAGAAGCGAGAACGAATGCTTGCGCATGGATCCGGATTTCCACGCTGTCCGCCACGTCGTCCAATTTTCCGGTTGCTCTGACCACGTCGGATCGGCAGGTTGAATCCACGAAATTGCCCATCTGACCGTAACCTGAACTTGTATTCATCCACGTTGCTCCAAATTTCATTAGTTTGTGTTATTATTAGTCTAAAAACTTGTTCAGTCTCTTCTACTTCCAATTATGGTCAGCATGTTTAGCTAATCATGCTTCGATATTGGAATTTCAACAAATGACTTTGCAAACTATTTTTTAAAATGGACAAGAAAGTATAAGATTATAATTGAGGTAGTTTCAGAAGTTGTATAATATATTAATTGATGTATATAAAGAAGATCAAGGTCTATTTCAAGTTGGAGATAGATTATGAGATTTTTGACACATCATAAAAATCAATTAACTCAGACCATTAAAAATTGGTCTATATACTCTCTTGAAGAAAATCAATCATTTAGTTTTCCATTTGAAGTTGTCAACATAGATTCCAAAAAAAATAATAATAACAAAAATGTGCTTTCATCTATTTGCACAACATAGTTTTATCTATTTTGTACAACATATTGCAATGTTCTTTTAATATTTAATATTTTAAGAATAAAAACATATCACTAAAAATTTATTTTAAATAAGAAAATAATCTCTCCTATTTTGCAGTTACATGAAATATTTAATATGTCTCAAGAATTTATTGTGATTGTTAATATAATAACAAGATACTTAAGTTTTATGTTTACACATTTCTACTCCACAAGTTACTTTAAACATAATTCCTTTGGTTATAAACATATTTTGCTTTTAAAAATCAAACTAATATAATTACTCAGTTTTTGTAGTCTGTTCTCACAAATTCCTCTAAATATTAATTCACAATTGCATTTACTTGATTGATATTCTATCTATTTAACAACAAAGTATAATGCTAAACTAAAATGGCTCTTAACCTTTTTTTTTTAAAAATAATGCCAAAATATACATATTAATTTTAACCCTTAGTTTAACACAATTACTTTGATGATCAACGATGTTTCAATGAAGTAGTGAAAAAAAAATTATGTAAATTTATACATTGAAATTATTCTATTAATTGGTGCCATATAGAATACTTTACTACAGTGGTCAACCATCATCAAAATTGCATCATATCCTTGCAACTTTAGAAGATTTGTAACAAAGTTCATAGATATACTCTACATGTATCCAAATGCATAGGCAAAAAGTTGTTGCAATATATCTTTTTTTTGGTAAAGAAATATTATTAGGTTAATTCTTCATATAAATATTTACAAAGTTTTGAATATGTTTTGAATATTGTTTTTATCCTTGATGTTGAGTCTTTGTGTTTTTCTTATATAAATTTGCATTCTTATATAAATATCCATATATCAAAAAATACCATAATATGGTATATCAATGGAAAAAATACTTTCTTTTCATTAATAATTTATAAAATAATTAATAAAAAATATGATACATATAAATTTACTTTTTAGAATTTATAATGAAATAAATTAAGAATTAAACTCAAGCAAACAAGTTTCTATTTTCCTGATTTTAAAATATATATCATATACAAAACACATATGTATATACATATATATATTTACATCCGTATACATGTGTATTTGTGACTTTTAATATAACAAATAAATATGTTTAATATAAATTATATACTATTAAAAAAAAATTAACAAATTTTGAATTTGTGCAAAAAATTGACATATCTATTAAAAGAAATGTTATATGTACATATATAGTATTCAAATAACATGATTTGATTGCAAAATATTTATCTATGCAAAAGATATGAATCATTCTCTTACATATGTCAAATGAATCAAAGTTCTAGTGATTTGTGCCTCAAAGTTTATTTCACGTTTGTATATTTATGTATGAATGCATCAGAAATCATAAATATATTACTGGTTTTTTGTGTGTAAACACACACACACACACAATGAAGTAACTTTAGTGCAATATGCTCTTTATTTTATTCTTTTAATGTTTCCCTCACAAACCATTTCCCACTCTAATCATTTTATTACCCACGCTAATTATTAATTTGAAATGCCGGCACTGTTGATTCTTCTCTGCATACAAAATATGCCCTCTCACGAAAGTTTTCTTTCTGGGCACCCTGCGAGACAATGGTTCATGCGAGGACAGGCAAACGGGAAAGAAAACCGGGTTGTGGAAAGAAAACTGGGCCGTGGAAAGGAAACTGGGCTGTGGAAAGAAAGACGGGCTGTGGAAAGAAAACTGGGCCGTGGAAAGGAAACTGGGCTGTGGAAAGAAAGACGGGCTGTGGAAAGAAATCAGGCCGGAAGAGAGAGAGGCGTTGCGAGGGGAGTTTCTTGCAAGTAAGCAAGCAAGCCAATGCACAACAGATTCCTTGTCGTGGTCTCGTTCCGAAGCGTCTCAAATGTGCGCCCAATGTGCACCCCACGCTGAGTCCTGCCACACCCACAAGCTACATAAGCCGAGAGTTGGAGAGATGCTGCGTTCCTTGATGCCTTAGATACCATGTACCAGCGTGGTTGCCAATCTGGGTGTCAAGAGAGGTGCTGATCCGTCGTTGGAGAGGAGTGTCAATTGCCAGACTCGCCCGCCTGGATGGATCTGCAACGGAAAGATTCGGACCTGCAGGATGACGTGAGCGAGCTCGATTTTCGTGGCGTGTTGCTTTGTGATGTCGATTGAATGCAAATGTCTTGTGAAGAAAGCTTTTGGTTGAGTATTTGAGTGACTCTCTCGTCCACTCTCTCTCTCTCTCTCTCTCTCTCTCTCTCTCTCCCCCCATTGCTAGTAGCGTTTGTTAAATATTTTTTTATTTTTTACTGCAATTGTATTTGTTCTTGAAGATTCGAGCGGTGTGTGTGATTGATTGCACCACTGCAGTCATCAACCATGAAGTGGAGGTCTTCGATGACTTCTGCTGCTGAGCATTGGATGGAGTTTAGGGGTAGGATTTTTAGGCGGTCCTCGCAAAATATTTAGCGTGACGTATGTTGTGGATTTGGAGATTGGCTTGGTAGCTTGCCTGGTACTCAAGGGTCACAAAGTGTTTGTGAATTATGCTATGATGTGAATCATGACAATGTTGTGGTTCCGGCAACAGATGGAGGGTTTTGACGACTTTACGATAGCGTCGCCGTGGGAGAGGTAAGTCCAAGCTCACGATTATGAATTTTAAACACTGTCTTGATGTGACGCATTTGGATCCTGAAATTCTTACTGCCAGTAGGTTCCACGTTCAAGGTGGCTGTTCACGAGGGTTCACTATACAATTCTGCAATTTCCATTATTAAGGCTATTCCTTCGTTTTTTAGGTTTATTGCAAGAACAGAGGAAATACTACGGGAATGGCAAACCGCTTCTGTCTCCGAGCTTATGGTGAGTAACAGTAATACTTATAAGTAGACTTTGCAATGTAAATGGCGACTCAGACTATGTAGAATGCAGACATTTGAGACAGCCCGTCGTTCTAAAAACTGATGGATTGACTTGAGAAATGTACCATGTCTACGTTGTGTGCCAATGCAATCAAAGATCTGAACATGTAGGGCTACTTGTCACGTCTGGTACTGCCACTAAATCGTGTCTAGATTTTACTTTACCAGGACACTTCAAGATTTTGACTTCAGACCTTTGCATATCTTTGGTGGAATAGCATTCAGGTATAGAGGTCGAAGGCGTACATGGCCTCCATAAAATTCACGAAGAGCTGCCTTACGGCTCCAAAAACTATGGCATTGATTTCTATTTCGAGTCTGACGATCAGAAGCGTGAGTGTTCAATTCGTGAACTTGTGTGATAATGAGTCACAGATGCAGAAATATCATATTCAATTATTTGAAACGAATTAAGCGGGTCGCATGACCATTTATCACACTCCTAATCAGCACAGATCACATCTAACTGAGAACACAGATTTCCTCCTCTTATAACTCAGGTAGGCAGATGATAATGTGATTTGGCCTGGTATTTGCAGGTAGCAGGGAAGAATGGACCGAAGGTTTACACCCCTTGCAACTTTCTTTCGGAGTTGTGGATTTTTTGGTTAGTCTCTTATTTCGTACTCACTAACTCCATGCTGAAGTGGTTGGTCACCTTGTACGTGTAGTGAGGGCTGTCAAGTGGTTCAGCTACTAATCAAGTTATCGTCATTGAGTAACTGCTTGCCACTATGCATCTCAAACATACCCTACTGCTGAAGTGGGACTGTGGGTAGAACCTAGCAGAGATTTTTTCTGGAGCACAAGAAGATGAGCGTCTGACTATGTTACTGGATGCAGGTTATCTCACCCATGAGCATGAGTGGGGTAGTGCTGGATGCTCCAGAAGCGACCCTTCTCTTGAGTAGTTTGGCTATCGCTCTATCAAATTGTGGCAGGTACTTCTCGACCCATAATCCCTTTTACAGAATATCTGGATATAAAACTGCATATTTATAGTCCTTCTTGAATTGGTCATCTTTAAATTTGGGCACCGCAGAGGTAACAATTAGGGTTCCACCGTATGAATTTACAGATACTGATGAAATTTCATCACTGCAGCTTTTAATCATTCTAGTAGTCTTAGACTTTTTTTGAATGCTGCATGTGACGATATTTTGGTCTCCCTATGGCTTTAGTAATTGCAAAATCCGTGACTAGTGGTTGCCCAAGAATCTGGTGCATCGTTTTGACGCTTTAAGAGGGTTAACAGTAGTAACAGAGTGGTTTGTCTTGGCAGTGACTTGCCAGCTTTTGTCCCTGTACATGACCCGACACGCAAAGCGTATTATGGTATCAGGGGAACCAAAACCTTCAGTGTGCGATATGAGACAGACCGTCTGGGGAGCCGAATCCCAGTCGAATATATGCATCTAGAGGGTTTATATAATATATTCAACACCAAAGTGGTAAGAAATTACCAATTGCTTCGTGCGTGCGCCAAGTCCCTGTCAAGCTTCAAACTTCATTGACTTAGACACAAGCTCGTTCGCTGCAATTTCTGCTTTTGTAAGGATCGTGGGATGTGTATGCGAACCATCCAAGTGAATGATTCTTTTACTCGTTAAATCCATCTTGACTTCTTGAAATGTCTTCACCTAATATTGGCATCATGTGGGTGTGAAGGCGTTCGGAGCACGACCTGCAGACTTTTCTCAATTTGATGTAGAAATTACTATGCAATTAACATATAGAACACCCATGCCAGGCTTCAAATTTCTTGAAGCAAATGCGGAGCCCATTTTGAATTATGATGGAGATATGCTGGAAGAGTTGGCTTGGGATGAGGATTGTGCCTGGGCTGATTGGCATTCAGTGGAAGATCCTGTTAAAGGTATAGCTTTCAACTATGGTTCCGTTTCCAATTCTTACGCTCCATCAAGCACCAGAGAAGGGTTTCTCTTTACGCACACTTTCCACTGTCAACTTTTTTAATATGACCATGAGACACACTCTTTATGTTGACATTCGAATTTGAAATTGCTATGCATGGAGTGAATAGGATATGAACTGATTTGCACCTGGAATAAACGAAGTCTAAAGGATGCCTCGGAGGCAGCAGAATTTGAAAAGCTATCAGCTACACAAGCTGACAAGTGGGCACTTACTATTGTCAAGCATCAGTAAGTAAAACATTTTTGTCTTAGTATTTAGTGGCAAAGGATATGAAATTCGGTTTCTCACGAACGCATTTTTATGGTTTTGTTGATTGACAATGGACAATGTTGCGACGGAACTGTATTAGCCCAACATGTGCTTTGTATTCTAATTTAATGATTTGAATTCCCAATTTGTTTTTGGGAGTAAATCGAAATTGAGATGCTATAATTTTTTAAACTTTGTCTTTCGTCTAACTGGGACATTCTAATCATCAATATTGAAGAAGCGGTATCTTCGCATCTTTTAATTCATATTCAAGCCACTGTTCTGTGGTTGTCTCAACATGATGGCACGTCATTTAATGCAGTTCGCTTTATTTATTTCGTTTTTGTGCAGGACAGCCACACAAGAAAATGATTCCGCTGGGTTTACAGGACGTCTGCGAGCTCTAGTCAATGCCTTTTATGTGTCCTCTCAAGCGCATTTTGTCGAAGATTTTGCAGCTGGTGCAAATACTATCCTTTTGTCAGTCATCTCGCTGCAGTCCTCATTGTCTGCAATTCAAGCCGTACTTGAGATTATAACAATATTGGAAATTTCATTAAAATCGAGGTGCTATTTACATTGCATAGAAGTATTTACTTTTCGTTCAGCTGGAAGTCTTCAAGCGCTCATCCTTCCTCTCCAAATGTGATCTCTCTAATCTGACCAGCATAGGTTCCAGTACACTATTGGATATCGACGTGCGAACCTTGTTATAAGCAGACTTTTGTATTCAGAATTTTTTTTATTGATATGTGAAAATCAATCTAGATATTGGCACTAACAGATCTTCCTGGCTATTGCTGTAGATGCAACATCGGTCAAACATGTAACACATCATCACATGGTTCCACCACCAACTGTTTTGGAGCGTGTCATTAAGGATCTATTTGAGGACGGTAAGGGGCTTCCTTGTGTATGAACCATGGATTGTCTGCGCAGTGAGTATTTTTTGGCGTCAATAAATGACAGATGCGGTTAGCATTCAGTATATTTCCGTGTCACGGTAAAATGAAGTCGTGAAACTTATTTTGCATACCTTTTTGATCCTGAATAAATGTACTTTGGTCAAAAGCACCATTGAGCAAACATTGTTTGATAGCTTATTTTCGCATCCACCTACCATTCCAGTAGAATTAGTAGCTGAAACCGTGATATTTTGGTTTTATTACAGAATCCTTTGAAGATCAACATGAACAAACCAATCATAGAAGCATTCTTGGTGTTAAAGCAGCACCTGCAGATTCTCTATTTTCTCGGTTCTGTCTTCATGCTCTCCGATTTGGCACTTGCAATATTCGAGGTACATTTTTTTCATTTGTCATTTTTTTGTTTTTTTGTTTTTAATTTTTATTATCTTTGAGATGTTTCCGACATGGCACTGCTGTTTATACTCTACCTAATGCCAGTTTAGTGAAAGCGGTTCTAATTTGTCTTCTACAGTTTTTCTTTCAAGTCCGTCTATAAGATTTTAATGAGTGCATCGTCATGCAGCTATAGCTGTGTTGTGGATTGACTTTGTTCGAGAAGTGCGCTGGTGCTGGGACGAGGGGTATCGGCTGCCCAGAGTTTCTGTCGTGGATAGATCTCCCGATCTGGAATCTTGTATATTGCACCAAAAGTTGCAAATGGTGATGCTGTGCAGACAACAAATATTTATAGAACTGATGCATTGCTTAGAACATTCTTATTGCTTGTGTAGAATGTTGTTAATGAAGGTATCAACAAGTTCCTTGCACGCTTCACAAATAGTTACCTATGCAGGGGTGACTGTTCTTAATGCTGGATTCGTCTGTGTGCTAATGAGATACGTGTTTCCGTTACCAGCTTGCGCTCTGCATTGAGGAGAAAGCATTACAAGAAGGTGTTAGTGAAAAGGTTGACAACAGTCATGCTGTTCAGGTGAATATTTTCTTTGATGCATCAAACTGTGTACACTTTCCATCAGTGGTGTAGAACCTCTTTACGAACCTACAATGTTGGCTGATGTTACAGGATTTGACAGTGAACGGAACGAAAGAGACAGGTACGAAGATAGAATTGATTTCTGAAGATCCCGATTCAGGAAGGAAGGGTTCAGCTGGACCCGTGGGCAAACTGATGCTTCTTAAAGCCAATCGTAGTTTGCATGCGCCTCTCACACAGGTCCAAGCTCCTACTACTCTTAATTTCTAAACTGATGTATAATGTTATTCTAGATTCTTTTTCATAATCGAAATTATGGATTTTAGGTCTTCAATGGAGTGTCTGGTAGTAAGTGGTACAAAGCACAAATTCCTAAGCTTTGAAAGTGAGGACAAACGTTATTCAACACACAAACTGATTGTTAGGTTGTTTGAAAATGTTCGAAGCATGGTAATACCAAATTATTGAAGATTTTAGCTGACAAGCTGAAGATATGTGACTGAAATGGTATTTGTTTCAGAAACTTCCCGTCTTCACAGAGGACATGCTGGAGGAACGTGAGCAAACCTTATCCACATTACGAAATTGGGTATGTTTGATTGGTTGAGACTCTTAAGAAATCGCATTTTTTTCTCCTGCAAACCTGGCCTTTCAAAGTTCGTAGGTCTGCTCGAGTGCTGCTTCATTTGTTGTGATTGGAATCGAAAATACGATTGGTACATGCTTTAGTTATATCGTACCTAATACAATTGTGCTTGACTACAGGATAATTTTACAAGGATTCGTCATCAGCGTAATGTACTGGCTTCAGGTTAGTATCACACGATTGGTGTGCGTTCTATCAATACTATGAATGTAGTGTTGAGATTCAGCAAATAGTGCTTTTGTTTCCTCTCTTTGCACTCGAATTGTGTGTCAAACTTTTGAGCTTTTGGAAAATCATGCGATTAATGAAAAAACTTTGTATCAACTTTGATATATTTGAACTATGTCATCCTGCATAAGATTCTTCTAATCATTAATATGGAAAAATTTCTAGATATGGCTGCATTCAAAGCAGCGAACCCAGGAGCCGTATTGGAAGACTTCATGCAGTGGTATTCTTATGAAAAGGAGCTTCATCCTGTAGATTTCGGAGAAGAATACCTTTCTGGGTTCACAGAACAAGATGAAGCTGCTGAGAATGGGAAGCCACTCAAAACTATGTCTCATCCAGACAATGTTGAAATCTGGGATAGTGTCGATGCTTGTGCTGCATTTGACCAGAAACCTCTTTTTGACTACACACGTGAAGCTGAAAAGGTAAGCTGCTGCAACGTATGAGCTCTTCCTCAAGTTTTAGAAGCATTAAGTTGATAATGCTATACAATAATCCTAGCTTTAACACATTTGTAATGATAAAGATTTTGTGGGAAACCCAAATAAGTCTGCAGTATAGAAGTGAACGTGTAGTGTTGGTAGTAACGTTATTAAGAATCGCATGATTTGCAGGTTCTGCATTATTTGGAGACAATCCGGCCACATTTGTTACTGGCACAGATGCTAGCTTGTTCTTTTGCTGTAGCAGCCCATACATTGGACCGCAGTGTAAACAACTTGAGGGTGGCAACCCTTACCTGGGAGCTGGAAGAACTGTCTGCTTCTATGGAATCTGTATTACCATCTCTAGAAGACTCTGTTAAGTTTGGTAAGTACTGTCAAGAAACAGTTATAAATTATCTTCTAAAACTATCACCTGGTTATGACAACATTTTTGAGTTATGCATCTCGATCACTCCGAATGAAATACATCCAGCAGGGTATTTTTAACGAAGTCATAATTGGTCATTGATGTTGGATTTCCTGAACAGGTTATAGGACGCCTGAGGAAGCAGCTGATTGGCAAAATAAAATTCTGCAATTGTGTGCAGTATTTCAAAGAGTAGAAGGGAATGTGATTCTTGCAGCATCTTTGGGAAAGAAATTGAGTAGTACTCCAAGATTGCTTGCGGCTTTAATCAACCACCATATCGAGCCACACAAAGTTCCTGTTGCAAGGGTTTCTGTAGAGAAGGGGATGACTTCAAATCGGTGGAAGGTTTGTGATGTGCTGTATTTGTAGCAACTTCCAAACCCTGTTTCAACTTGTTGCAGAAGTTCACTTATCAGGGTGCTGTAAATTCACACCTTTGATGCATTTATGCATTATTTTACAGCTTGAAATTATGTCTGTTGTTGGCAGGACACCGATTCTTCAGATGAAAGGGAGGTGGTTGCAAGCTTATTTATTTTATTGAACTCTGATGCAAGCTTGCAACCCAGTTCATCAATGGGTCATCTGCTTAATGGGCACGAACCTGCTTTTCGAGAGGTGATTCTATTCTATCCGAGTAATTTGGAAGAGACATCAGCAGACTTGGAAGAACATCAACTTGAACAAGTGTATTCTCATAGAATGTATGTACATGGTACCTTAAATGAAGTACAAGTAGCTCATGTAGTAGCATCCATTGACTAGTTTGTGTCATTGTAAAGATTCTTTCTATTTTAAAATCTGTAATAGCTCAGCAGCACCGCCTTACCAGCTTGTCGTGCGCAGAGAATTTGCAAGTAGGCTCATTATTACCATTTTTTGTAGTATTTGATTAACACGGATGCTTAGTATAATTACAATATATTATTACTGTCCGGAGAATTTAATCACCACTCTCCTGTGTATTGGTTTAGCAATCAAGAAACAAGCGGTGAATCACAGCTTGTAATGCTGTGTAGTTAAATTACCATTACCGGTAGCATTTGTTTTTTCAAGTTACAGTACTGTACATGTCATTTGCAATTGTATTTTGGCTTATATATACTAACTTTTGGTTGTAGCAGTAATGTAGGATTATGTAGATTTGCAAGGTTTGAGAAAAGATAGTGCATTGAATCTATCAGCAATAAATGGTATCCACTCTAACTGAACAAACCATCACGAATTCAGTTGGTGCTGAATGGAAGTGGAAAATTAGAGAGTGTGTTTGTGTTTCTATATTTGAGCAAAGCTTGAGGGATAATGAGATCAAATTAAAAGATGAAAATCCTTCATGGTATGTAGTTGTTAGTTACTTGGTTTTATTAATTACACTATACTAATTAGCATTTGTTGTTATTATTACAATCTTTGCCCCTTCAGTTTTCATCATGATGCGGTTTGAATTAGTAATTACAATTTACGATTTATGATTTAAAAATTTTCTATAGATTTTTTTACATGTTTTATTACATCTAATCCCAACTAAAACAAGGTATTATAGATTTTCAAAAATTATTTCACTTTTACTTGAGTTTCATGCAGCAGTAACTTTTTACACTTAAATATTTTTAACAGAACTACGTTCTGGAGAGTTTTTTCATTTATATTTAATACGTCTTAAAATGACTTGCTGGGTTTTACATATAGAATGGCTTTAGTTTGGTATTCTAGTCAGAATATTCGTAATTCCCTTGCGCATTGATAAAAATCCTAGAACACTGAATATTTTCGTGACTGCAATATGGATATTTCACACTCAGGAGAGAAGTGAGTGAAGAAATGAATAATAGCAATAGAACAACAAATGAACATAGAGAGGAGGATGAATGAAAAACGAATGAACAATCCCATCTGTATGACGAAGCCGCCACGGTCAAGTGAACAGCGTGTCCCTAAGAGACGGTCATGGGAGCGTCACACGGTCAAAGAGAAGGGCATGCGAGACCGTGCCGATTGTCTTCGTCCCCAAACCTTGCTCTGGCTACGTTGCCGCTGCTGCTGCTGTTGCTTCTTCGTCTTCTTCACAATTTTTGCAAAACGTGGGAGCTCGTTTGCATCGCTGCCGTCTCTATGAGCTCCATCGAGGTGTTTTCCACGCCTGGCGAGGTTCTAGGCTCCCTTGCTGTTTACGCACCTGGGCCTGGAACATATGCATGGGGTGGAAATGTGGTGTCTTCTGTTGTCGGCCTCCAACGGGTCGTTCCACCTTCTCCTGACGCTCCCGATCAGGTACCGGATTACGCAATCTGTGGTGTCTCCATCTTCTGAATAATGCGTGCCAACACTGAAAAATGCCAGTCATGGCATCCTTTTAGTGTTAAATATGTGAGGTGCGACGTTTCGTCTGGCTTTTAGGGGTTTAAGGATGGTGGCAGAGGTAAGAGGTCGTTGCATTGGCTTGTGAAGGATTCGAGAGAGGGTTACTGTTTGTACGGGACAAGGTTAGGAGATAGAAGAGAAATTTGCAAGAATATTTCGCCTGACTGGAGACGAGAGGGATTAGAGTGCAGGGGGACAGATATCAAGTTTTAGGTCGTAAGCAGAGTTGTTTTCTCCTAAATTCAAAGTAATGGTCTCAAGTGTAGAATTCTGTGTTCAATTGATAAAGCTAGGTTTGGATTATCGTCAGCTGTAACCAAGGATCGCGAATTTGTTTTGCTATAGTGGATGAAACGTATCCAGTCCATATGCAGTTGATATTGCGAATCACTGTTTAATGAGAGCACACTTAAGGGGTTCAACACCGACTGGAATGCGTTCTATCGCTCATCACGCTTCCATAACATGTGCAGAGGCCAATCATAGAGGTTAGCAGGGAGAAAGAACAAGGAGCAGTACCTGGACCTGGTGCACAGGTCACTGCCAAGGTTTGTGATTTCAGTCTTCTCAATGTTGGTGTCTGATGTATATGTGAAGACCTTGTGGCTGGGTGATCATCTCTAGAAACAGTGTCATCTTGGGATTCTAGACGTCTTCGTAATGGTTGCGGAAATCAAACCACTGAAGAGAAGACCAGCACATTCTCCCAGGGTCTTTTTCAGAGACTCGAGGCGGAGAGGTGAGTTATTACCTTGACAATGATACATGTACGGTGCAGATTAGGAAGGTACAACCAAGACAAGCAATCGCCGACATTTTATGTGTGGGGACAAGGGCAGTTAAGGAGAAATTCAGAGGCCTTATCAGGTATCCTTAAATCATATTTTGAGGTTTGTTTTTTTGTTGCTAGGATTGTTCAAAATCAGGATATAATAATAACAATATTGAGATAGATGACATTTGAATTTATGAGATCAAGTGTGCGGAATACTTCTATGGAACAGTGTACTGATTCTGGATGTAGGCAACAAGATGTGCGAGCAACTGAGATAGATAAGGTGGACATGCACCTATCATTCCGACCTGGTGATATCATAAGGGCGGAAGTTGTATCCTCCATTAATACTGATGTTTTTCCTTTTCTTGGACTCATATACTACTGTCCACGTCGTTGAAACTAATGCAAGCGTGAGCGTGTGCTTCATGCCTTGTTTGTTGTATGTCTTCTGCTATATTTTTCTGGGGCCAGAGTGGTGTAAAATGATCCGATTGGGCATGATAAGGTGTCCTTAACCTTGAAACTCTGCAGCTTTCGCTTGGAGATGCTCGAGCCTACTTCCTTTCCACTGCCAAGAACGAGTTGGGCGTCGTGTCTGCAACTAGCGACGCTGGTAAGCTTGTTTGTTTATTTTTGAGTCAGCATGGTGACCTTATGTAGTCTTATTTATTCGTTTATTGTTGAAAATAAATACATATAAAACCAAATTTTAAGTGGTAATATTCCCCTTTGGCAGTGCTCGAGTACGGGTGGCGATGTAGGTGTACAAACTATAAAAGAAGACTGATCCAAGCACTTGTCTGTGTGTTCAGGTGCACAGATGGTGCCAATCAGCTGGCAGGAGATGCAATGCCCTGTTACTTTTCAGAAAGAGTTTCGCAAGGTGGCGAAGGTAGTATAATATGCATCATGCAGTGGGATTTAAAAGACTTTCTAGCATTGTGTAACCTGTCGTTTGTTTGGAGGACGAGACAAAGTCGAGTATCCTGTGCAAGTAACCATAAACGCCAGTTCCACGAAAGCTGTACTAGTGCTATCAGATCTTGGAGAACCCATGGCAGAGAGAGAGAGAGAGAGGCTCTTTATACAGGAGAACGCTTAGCCGGCCATTCGGTGCTGTGGGATGGAGTACAAGATGTCAACTTGTTACCAATCCTGTGAATTTTGAACCCAGGGTCATCGCTGCATAAGGCCAGCCATGGAATCCTTTAGGCTTGGGTGGAGCATTGACATCAATCAACGCCTTTACCAAAGCCCAACAATCCTGTTTATTTTGGTATGTGCTTTCGAAAACTAAATGAAAATTTATTGAAGATTATCAAAGGTAAAATATATGCTTCATTGCAACCTCCTAAATTAATGCATTGCATTCAATAGTTGATGAAATGAATAAAAAGCATAAGAATCATAATTAAACATAATTGCAGAACTTGCAGTGTGTTCACAATTTGTGTATTCATTAGCACAACGTTACAAACTTCGTTTGATAATAAAAACAATGTCGGTGATTGTGGAATAATTTAGTGTTAATGAATATTTGAGCATGTGTACGTAAATTTGGTATCACAAGTTAGCTTTCATTTTCTTGCATATGTGTTGAGGTGGATGCTGAGTTTCTACTGTAATCGAAGCAAACACAATCACTTTGTTGAACTCATTTTCCAAGAGGTTAAGATGAATGTACGGTTTTAGCAAGATTAAATTGCAGCGACACTAAACATTCACGTAGAGACATGTAACGTCCACCTCATTCTTGAGCATCATCAGATTTACTGTAAACAATGTAAAGGAGAGGTTTCTATATTTGAAATAATTTTATGATCAAATACTAAATGGTATATAGATAGAGTAGTTTTCTAAAGAGTAAACTTAAACCTGTCAATTTTCAATGAATTTACAGAAGTCTTTTTAATAAAGAATGTACTTTGCATGATGCTTGTTTTTAGTGGCATCCTTATTAATATATATTAAAAATAAATGAACCAAACAGTTTATTTTTATGTTTAATGTTATGATGGGGACATAATACAAGGATATTTTCTGGTTGAGGTATATTCTTATTTTTAAATTGCATAATTAGGAAAAGGATAAAAAGATCCACATTTACAATTAAATATTTTTACATCTCATTTTTAAAATTATATCTTAAATTCATATTACACTTATAGACATAGAAAAATAAAAACATTATAAGAGTTATGCATTCTACTATTTATATATCTATGCATTTGTAATCTTTGTTTTATACAATTGTTTTTTTAAGGGTTTTGTTTATATAACTTTGATTGTTTAATATAATAAATATATCTTGAAATAAATTCAAAATCTTACAAATTACTTAAGTTTAATTATTTAATAGTATTTTAGGAATTTTAAGAACATTTTATAACAATTTAAAAACATGATTTTTTATTTAATTTAGGTAAATGTATACTATATATTTTGTCCAAGAATTATACCTTTATACAAGTAATGTAATTTTTAGGATTTTGGTGATACAATAGTTTTTATTTTTTATTTCTTTAATCTGTATTGTAGAATTAAAAAGTAATTATTACAAATAAAAACAAGTTAAATATATAAATTTTAATTATATATTTTTATATTTAAATATTTACAATTAAATGGTGATATATCTCTAATTTAAAGACTTTTGTATAATTATATGTAACAAGATTAATATTGTGAGTTTTTTAAGCATATATATATATATATATATATATATATATATATATTTGTCTAATTTAAAGACTTTTGATTTAATCCTCACCTCTTTGTATGATGTGATCTTCATTGCAACCTTTAAAACATCCTCCAAACAAGATCCCAAGCTTAGAAGGATTCACCTTTCTAAGCTCAAGCAATATCACTAAAGCTCAAGTATTGGAATAGAGACTTGCATGGTTGGATGTTGCTTCTAATGGCTCCAACCATGGTCGTACTTGACACTGAAGTATTTTGTCTTCACTTTGCTCAATTGAAGGTTGTGAAAACTGCACTCGTTTGTTCGAAGCTTATATAGCAAGTGAATATTCTAAATCTTATTTTGCTAAATCTTATAATACTTGAAGGTTGGGCATGGTAACTGTCAAGGATAAAAACTTGATAAAAATAAATAAATATATGAAACTTCTATTAAGAAATATAAGAAAATAGAAATAAAGAAGTATGTATATTAAAAGAAACTAGAATGGCTATTGCCACAAGACAAGAAAACTATAGACTCTTGAAATTAGACTAAAAATAAGAAAGGAGTTAACAAGAGTGAAGAAGGCTTCACTCTTGTCTCTATTTATATTATCTATCTAAGAGCTATGTGGCAATATTCTATAGGACCTCCTACACGTTGTCGTGTTGTAAATTAAAACATAGTGTGAAAAATATAAAAAAATATATTAAAATAAAAAAATTAAGATTAGAAGAAAGGTTGATAGAAAATTAGTAGTAAGAAGATAGAATAGAAATTTACCTTGAAAAGTGAAATTTCTTCAAGTTAGTTCAAAAGAAAAGTTTGAAGAAGTGGAAAAGACATGGGGCTAAGAGGTCTTTTTGACCAAGAGGATAAGGAAGACCAGGAGGGAGATGACAAGGAAGGGTTGTGAAGAGAGAAGAGGGAGGGTTCTTTTGGAGGTGCATAGGATTTTTTTTATAGGCAATATATGTTTTTGTGTGTAGAAGAAGCTTAGAGAGGATTTTAAGTGCCAATTTTTGTAGATTTGCAGTAGACAAGATAAGGAACTCATAGAGATAATTTTCATGTCTTTTGATTAAATATCAAGAGAGATATGAGTCGTCAAAGTTGCAAGTGTCTAAGACTAGGGTAGTAAGGATTACTAAATTTCGGGCCTTGGTTCTTGGAAACCACTTGGATTTTAGTGGCATAATTTGTTGGATTTTTGTTTCTTGTAGAATTAACTACTTTGTGTCAAAATCTCAAGTCAATATGACCTCTGAGCAAAGAGTTATGAGTGAAATTGTAACCAGTTTGAATGAAAAGAGAAATAGAGTGAAAGCAAGGTTGAGAGTTTGTATAGGTAGTGCATGTGTGTGGATTTTTTTGAGTATAAAGGGAGTTAGGAGACGAATTTGAGTGTGAAATTTAATAGACATGATCTATGTAAGTTAATGAAGAGATGAGTACAAGTTTGATACTCATTACTCTTATAAATAAAATGTTATGCTCTTTCAAAAAGACAGGGGTCTATCTCCAAATCAGTGAAGTTTGAGAGAGCATAACTTTGTGATCAGAGTAGTATTTTGAGTAAAATTTATTGGGATTTGTAGATATATGAGTCTATTAAGTTGTTTAAGAAATTGATTGCTATTGGAGTTATATTCGAGGAGTTATGAGGAAAATTGTGGTCGGATCTAGAGTTGTTAGAAGGCAAAATTAAAGAAGAAGGATGGAACCTATAACTCAAGATTGGAGAAGAATTTTGGAGCAGTATTTGGAGGGTGTTTACAACATGAGACAAGCTATAAGCCTACCAAATTTCATTACTTAGGTCTTCTTTAATGAAGAGCAATGAAGGTGTGAAGCAAAGGAGGTCTAGAATCAAAGGCAACATGGAGGGATTATTTTGACAACATGGTTCTCTCTAACTACATAAGCTATAATCCAAAGGTTTATGGGGTTTGCTTCCTTACTTCCTTAAGTACTTTGTGTCCAAATTTTGCTTCAATTGATATGATATCCTAGGATTTATGAGCAAAATTGAAGGTAGGTTTCTAAAGGCAGAAAATGTTAGGGTTAATAAAGTATGTTTTTATGTAAATTCTTCATTTTTATGAACTTTTATAAATCTCATCTTGCATTTGAGAAACTAGAGGCACAAAAGATCTATTGTTTCTTAGGGCTAAGACTTTCACCACGACAACATGTCTAATTTGCAAGATACGTGTCAAACTTGCATGACAAGTTTTCCACATGTGCGCTACGTACTTGACTTATTCCGCAAGCTATCAACATATGTGACATATGGCTAGCTTGTTCCACAAGCTATCAACATGTGCGCCATGTGGCTAACTTGTTGACTAAGTTTCTAACCTATCAATCACCTATAGACATGTATAAAGATGATTCCATGTCTATAAATCTTTTAAGAAGCTTGTCTATTAAATATTATCAAATCAATTTATTTTACTTACTTCTATTGGTCTATATTAATTAGATAAATATTGGAGTAAATCTTATATTTGTGATATTATCCCCTCTTGGGACAAGTTCCACGAGGAGTAATGATTACATATTGAAGAAGTCCAAAATACATCAAATTATGCTTGCCACATACTCTGATCTTTGTCCCCTTTGAAGGTAGTTGATAGGTCCTTTCAGCTATCAATAATGTCCCATATCAAGGCAAGAGGACTATCCTATTATTTGATCATTGTTAAAGCCTTCATAACTCTCTTTAAAAGAAACATTAGGAACACCATCAGGAATAGTTCCTACCTCTAAAAGTATCACTAAACATTGAGAGTCTCTTCCAAGGTCATGATACAAAACACATTGTATTTTGCCATCACTCCAAGGAAGGATATGTCATTCTTGAGGATCTTCATCTCTATTCCGTCGTCTTGAAGGTTGTGATAGTCATAATGTCTCGTCTGGTAAATCAGCAAATGAAGGTTCTTGAGTTGAATCCGCTAGTTGTTGATTCTCTATCTTCTTAATATCACAAATACAAAAAAGCTACAAACAAGGATAGAAAGTAGAATATTATCTTGCTTAATTTGTGTTTCTTTTATAGAGAAGGTCTTCATCTTGGTTTTGATGGATGTCATTGATAAAAAGCCTCTACTTTCTTTGCTGCATTTGTAAGATTCTTTGGTGGTTCCCATGTGCATTCATTAATATCGTATCCATGCTAATGAACAAGATATTCCAACCTATCTTGACGTTGCCTTGAATCTAAGATTTTTTTCACTTCAAATTCTTTATTATTGTCTATATCTATAGGAGGAGGTCATACTTGTCTTCTTCTTGGTATATTCACTATCTTATATGGTTCAAGAAGAAACACATAGAATACATGATGGATCTTCATGGACTCCGATAGGTGTAATCGATATGCAACTCGATTGATTTATACAGAAATAGGAAAAGGTCCAAGCCTATGATAGTCTAAGTTATCACAAGGACGAGTAGTCTTGATATTGTGACAAATTAACCATACCTTATCTCCCATGTTGAATTGTGGTTGTTCCTTGCAATATGCATCTACATTTATTTTTTGTCATTCTTGGGCTTCTTTTAATTGCACCTTCATTATTGTATGTAGCTCTGATAAATGATTTGCCAAATCTTTTGTTGTTAGATTATCAACTTTTGAAAAATCAAAAGTATCAAGTCATGGATGATAATCATAATTGGCAAAGAAAGTTATTTGTTGCGTAGAAGAATGTATCGTATTATTATAAGCAAACTCTGCCAATGGTAAGAGAGTTGTCCAATTATCTTGTTGGTGGTTGATGATACACCTCAAATATTGCTCCAAGACTTGATTTATACGCTCCGTTTGTCCATCAGTTTGAGGATAGAAAGTTGAAGATAGCTTTATATCTACCTTTAAAATCTTAAAAAGCGTTCTCTAAAATCTTGACACAAATTGCATCCCTCTATTTGATATAATATCCCTTGGTAATCCATGATAGTGATAGATGTTGTTAAAGAAGAGTTTAGCTATTTCTTCACTTGTGATAGATTTTATACATGGTACAAAATATACCATCTTGGTGAAACAATCTACGATCATGAATATAGAATCATATGAACTTGAATTTGGAAGATTTGTGATGAAATCCATAGAAATAGAAGATCAAGATTATTTTGGTATAGGTAATGGTTGGAGAAGTCTGTAAGGTCGATAACGAGGAGTCTTCAATCTTGAACAAATATCACATGAGTACACAAACTCTTTAACAGCCTTGTACATTTGAAGCCACCAAAAATCTCTTGAAATTAGCTCCAAGGTCTTATTGTATTCAAAATATCCAGCTACGAGGAAGTTGTGATGAGCTTCAAGAGCACGTAGTCGTGCTTCATCTTCTGGAACATATAAACATCCTTTAAAATAGAATAAGTTGTCTTTGAATTTGAACTTTGAAGTATCATGAGATTTAGAAGAATTATTCTTAATATCATGAATAATAGGATCTGAGGGCATATTTAAGTGGATTTGCTTGAGAAACATTAAATCAACAATCAATGTTGATTTTATTGCTTAAATATAAAATTGCTCTAGTTTCAGGAGGATCACTCTTTGTTGATCAAAAAATGCATCTCTTTCTTTTGGTGCAAGATAAGATCATCTAGAAAGAGCATCAGACAGACCTTGTTGTTTTTCTAGCTCATAAATGATGATGAATTCGACTCTTGACAAAGACATGCTTCAAAGAACTTGACAATGATTTAACATGTGTGTTGACATGAAGTACTCGAGATTCTTGTAATCTGTATACATAATGATTGGATTAGAAGCGCCTTCTAAATAGTGGTGCCATTCATGAAAAGAATCTACAATTATAAGAAGTTTTTAATTGTAAATTTTGTAATTGATCTCTGTTGTTGAAAATTTCTTAGAATAAAAAGCTACTGGGTGGAATTTGTCATCTCTTCCTATTTGTGATAATATTGCATCCAAAGCAAAGTCTGATGCATCTGTTTCCATAAAAAATACCTTAAAGAAGTCAACGTGATACAAGATTGGTATAAAAGTAAAAGCTATTTTCAATGCTTCAAACAATGCTTCTGCTTCTTTATTCCACTCGACTTTGTCTTTACAAGTTAGACATTGTCATATTACATTTACATGTAGTGTGTAAAAATAATATATATCTTGTATCTATTGTTATTACATGTGTGAGTGTTAGAGGTTATTTTAGAAGATATTATAAGGAGAGGATTTATTATAGCCACTTAGTTAGTAAATTAAGATGGCTATTTGTTTTGTTCCTACCTTACTTATATCCTAGAATAGATTCTTTTGTAATTAGAAGAAAGGTAAAGATTGTTTTATCTTTCTTGTTGACTTTTGAGATAGAATGGACCTTGTGAGGGATAAGAAAGAAGAGCACGGGATGAATAGGGCCTGTCTAATAGGATTTGGCTGCCCATGTGGGCGTGTCATAGTCTAATAAAGAAGGAAAGGGAGATATACTGCTCTTGCTAGACCTAGGATTTGGACAGTTTTGAGTGGTGAACTTTGGAAAGAGATAGCTCTGAGGATATAGAAGGGTTTATAATGAAAATTGACGTGTGTGCTTTTTGAGTTTTGAGAATTCTAGGACCTACTTACTTGCTTGTATTGGAATTGTGAGCAAATAGTTATGCTTATTTAAATAGAGTGACGTCTGCTGCTATCAAAAAATGACGGCAGAAACTTTGATCTGCCACTGAAAGTTTGATTTCAAGTCTTTTTTAGTGAAATTTATAGAGAGTGTGGAAAATTGTACTAGCTTTCTATCAAGACATTTCTTGTAGCATTCAAAGTTGGAAAAGAAAAGTTGTGAGCTTGAGAGTGGAAAAGGATTTATTGCCACATGATGAAGAGGGGTAGAGACTTTTTTTAATCACCCAAGTCGGAAAATCTCTTCAATCTTTTTGATATTTTAGATGCTTATAGTAGGTTGTGTAATATTTCTATAAAAACAAAAATCAATACATTTGGAGCTTTTATGAAAGTTTTATGAGCCGTGAAGTGTCAAGAGGGCAAATTATTACTAGGATTTGAAGAGTAGAATCAACTAGCTATAAAATCTGGAGTTTGAGAGGCATGCATGCAAAATTTTAGAAAAAGTTAGATGATGAAGTGAGCTTTCTAAAAAGCTATTGCATGCCCAATTTGAAGAAGGGAAATAATCACATTAAAGGCTGAAGTGAAAAGAAGCTTTGCTTCCTTTGCATTTGCTAGGAAATTTTAGTTTCTATTTTAAACGGTAAGACATCTATTTGTGAAATTTTGATATGTTTCATAATGGATTATTTAACTTTTTATAGGCTATAAGCATGCTTAATTTGAACTTTAGATGGATTTTTAGTGATTTATTTAGTTTCAGCTTGTTGTATAATTTGTATTTTTTATATGCGGTTGTATTTTGAGATATACTTGGATACATACGCACTTTGCTTATACTTATTATATAAGTATATATAATTATATTTATATCAAGTATTTATATAAGTATTCTATAAATATTATACACAATATTTATACAAGTATTTATATAAGTATTTATACAAATATTATATCAAAGATTATATACTATTTTATATAAGTATTATATCAAGTATCATACCAAGTATTATATAAGTATTTATATAAGTATTATACAAGGGTTTATACTTTATAATTATACAAGTCTTATACAAATATAATACAAGTATAATTTGAAAGCTTGAACAAATATTGTGCAAGTATAGAAGATACTTTCACGGCTTTCTTTCATGTTTCCTGCTAGTTCTAGTAGCAGCTAGGAACCCGGCGTTTTTCCAAAGAAAATTCTCTGTATCCGACAACGTATAAATGGAAGTATAATTTTAAAAAAAAATTTGATAAAGATTCAATAGTAATTGACAAATCTCAAAAAGCATTGCACGTCCCTTACTGTTCTTGGAATCTTCCAATCCATGATTGTCTGGACTTTCTTAGGATCCATCTTAAGACTATCATTCGAAATGATGTATCCTAAAAAATCAACTTGAGTAGTGTGAAATACACACTTTTCTATCTTGGAGTGTAATCCGATATCTCTAAGTTTTTGTAATACATACAGAACATATAATTCATACTCTTTTATATCCTTAGAGTAGATTAAAATATCATCTAAGTAATAGATAATAAAATCATCTAAAAATTTATAAAAAATATCATTCATGAGATGCTGAAAAATAGCTGGTGTATTTGTGAGTCTAAAAGACATAACATTATATTCAAAATATCCATACCTTGTTCGAAAAGCAGTCTTTCATTCATCTCCTTCTTTAATGCGGATCAAGTTGTACGCTCCTCATAGATCTATTTTTGTATAGATCTTAGCTTGATTCAATTTATCCAAAAGTCCAAATATCAATGATAGAGGATATTTATTCTTGATGGTAATCTTGTTGAGTCCTCGATAATCTATACACATCTGTAGTGATCTGTCTTTTTTCTTTACAAATAAGATAGGAGCTCTTATTGGAGATTTTGAATGACGTATAAAATTCTTGGCTAAGTTTTCATCAATATATTTCTTGAATTCAGCCAAGTCATTTTGTGATAAGCTATATATTGGTGCAAATAGAAGCTCAACTTTTTCTTTGAGGTCAATTGAACAATCATATGGATGATGCTCCAGAAGAATATCTGTATTTTTTTTTTCAAAAACGTCTTGATAATCCAAATATTGGCTTGGAATGCCACTTAAAGTCTTTCCACTATCAGAAACATATGTGGCATAAATAGCAAAAGTTGATCCTTCTTTTATTACGTATATAAAAGCTTTTGTACCTATAAATACGGATTTTATTATATTAGACTTATAGCTTTTTACTTGGTTGGCAGGATGCTTAATAATGTTTTGAAAAAAATCAAGTCTACAAGAATTCTAATCTATTTGAGGGTTATATTTTTCTAGCCATGATAAACCTAAAATAATTGGATTAGACAAAGATTTAATTATATTAAAGATTACATAGCTATTATAATCATGTATTGTTACTTTTATAGGACAGGTTTTATGAGTGACATCTCTAGAAGACAATGGACGACCATCTATGACTTCTACGCATACAGTGTCGTGTTGTGACACGATTATATAGTGAAACTATGACTAAAAATGATTTTTTAATTAATATTCTATTATCTTAGTTTGACAAGAATTCAAAATATTTTAAAAAGATTCTTATGAAAGCCTCTTAGTTTATTTTCTTCACTTAATAGTTAGTAGATAAGAAATAGTTAGTGATTTTACCTTCTAAGCTATAATAATTCTTTTATTGCCTTAGGAAGGCCATAAAATGGTAAAAATATAGTAAAAAGGATAAATTACTAGCATGATTGATATTAAAGTTAAGTTGAAGGTAGGATCAGGCTATAAAATTCTTAGGATAGGTTAGATTGATATTCAGAGGTTGGCCGTTTGTAGGACAGGGTCGAAATCAGATCTCTGGCTACAAAAACGGCCGCCTAGGACAAAGTACGGGGGTTTTTTTCAGATTGGATTTTTGAATTGGATAGCTAGCTTGAAGCTTGTTCCAAAGACATTAAGCTTGTTGCCATAGGATTTTGGATGACTTTGCAATTGTTGTTCAAAGTCAATGTTTGTATTGGTGTTTTGGGTTTTATATACAATAATGATAGTTTGTACTCTTGATTGATTTGTACAATTTGTATAGCATCTATAGTTCAAAATTTGATATTGTCTAGATTGTTGGATGTGCTAAGTATGTACAAAATTTTGTATTAATCTAATAATACAATCAAGAGATATTTGGGCTTTGATACAAAAGGTTGTCGGAAGTTGGCAGTTTAGGGTTGGATAGGGTTTCTATGATAACTAAAGATCTACAAATTGGATCAATGTAAATTTTGGCAGGGTGATAGAAAACTTAGAGATCAAGCTACATAACAAGTTTGAATTGAAGTTAATAATTAAAGAAGGAGAAATCACTACTAGAATTTTTGTATCAATTTTCAAGTTGGCAGTCGAGTGTCATTAGTGCGGTTTTTGGGCATTTTCTTGCAATCTGTAAGTTGAATTGGGCTGAATTTTTCTAAGCATATAGAAGGCTTATATTGACATTTGTGTGCAAAATTTCACACTAAGTGGATGGTTGGATTAAAAGTTATAGCTTGTCAAAGCTCACTGGTTAGAATTAGGACTTGCAAAGAAAAATAAAAATTGCTTAATTATAAAAGAAATAAGACTATTGGGATATATGTATGGTTGATGTTACTAAGAGCAGTGTTTTTAAATACTTTTGAATTGAACTTTGAATTATATTCTTCATATATGGATGAAACCTATTAAGATTTTTATTTTTTTATTTTTTATTTTTATTTATTTTTTTATTTGCAAATATAACTTTATCTTCTACAGCCAAGTGCCCAGTGCATTTTCAAACAAGACAACACGTAATACGACAATGGGTTTAGTTTTTTGTGCTAAGATATTTTATGATTTTTAACAAATTATTCATCTAAAAAGCATGCTGAGGCTCTTGAATCTAATAAGGCAGAGGCTCTGTAGTTTTTTGGTCCTAAATATATATCTATTATAAAACAATGAGAAGGTTCTAAGGAGAGAATAAGACCTTCATTAGGAATTATACAAGGTTCTAGTTGCACTGTCTCTATTATAGCTAGACAAATTCATTTTCCAACATATTATCTTCTTTGACAGCCGTACTCCTCATTTTGTAATTGTATCGTTTCTTTGGACAATGCTGAGTAGTATGCTTAGGTTCTCCACAATATAAATATAATCTTCCTTGACAACATCAAATCTTTTCTTATTCAATAAGAGGTTTAAAATGTACTGCTTCAATTTGCATGTCTTTTATTTCTGAATGTACATTTTATGAAGACATTGATGTTTCCATTGAATAATAACGTTGAGGCTCCCTTATACGATTCTTGAATCAAAACTCAAAAAGTTGATTATCACACTTCATAGCAAAATCAATTGCTTAACTCAATGTCTAAGGATCGGGTAATTTGAGCATTAATTTCTTTATCTTATATTATAATCTATAGAAAAATTGGTTGATGAGTGCAGCATCATCCCACTTGATATCAGTCACTAGTTATCAAAATTGTGAAGTGTATAACGACATTGATCAATTACCTTGTCGTAGGATATAAATCTTGTTGGTTATAACATAGATTGTATCATGTTGTTCATACATAGATCAAAATTCTACTAAAAATGCCTCCAAATTATCTAATATTGGATCATGTCGTTCAAAAAAAGATAAAAACCATGATAAAGTAAAATTCTAAAATAATATTCCAATAAACCTAACTTGAGATCCTTACATAGGATAATTCTAAGGTTGAAGTTCAATCACTAATTGTACCTAATTGATAAATCTTTGAAACTTAAATCTTGTGCCATCAAACTTCTCAAGCAAACTAATTTTTGGTTCTCTAATGTTTGAACAATGCTCCATCATAAGTGAGGTAGTATGGTTTGGTGTAGATCTTGATGCAGCTGCAACCATCTCTATATCTTCACTTCCTGCTAATCTTATTGCTCCTTGTGGTGATAAATTGAGTTGATGCATTACAAGTATTTGCTCATTTATTTGCTCTTGCATTTGTTCCATTGCATTCTTCATTTATGCAAACTCTGCCATGATAATACAATAAGAAGGAAGGTATCTACTCTCACTTTAAGAAATGTAGAATAATATATTTAAAAGAAAAATTTCTAGAAACAATATCAGTTTAGAAGTAGATACTCCACAACTTCAAATATATTTATATCTTATCAAGAGAAAGGGGTAATCTACTCTTAATCAAGAGAAGACAAAGCTCTGATATTATATGTGTACTCTTGTCAATCTGTCAAAGACAAGAATTCAATGAAAGCAGATAAATATATAAAACTTTTATTAAAAAATATAATAAAATAGAAATAAAGAAGTATGTATATTAAGAGAAACTAGAATGACTATTGCCACAAGACAAGAAAACTATAAACTCTTGAAATTGGACTAGAAGTAAGAAAGGAATTGTCAAGAGTGAAGAAGGCTTCACTCTTGTCTCTATTTATACTATCTATCTAAGAGCTACATGGCGGTATTCTATAGGATCTCCTACATGTGTCTAATTTGTAAGACACGTATCAAACTTGCACAACAAGTTTTCCACATGTGCGCCACATACTTGGATTATTCCACAAGCTATCAACATGTGCGCTATGTGGCTAGCTTGTTGACCAAGTTAATAACCTATCAATCACCTATAGACATGTATAAAGGTGATTCCGCATCTATAAAGCTTCTAAGAAGCTATTCTATCAGATATTATCAAATCAATTTATTTTATCTACTTTTATTGGTCTATATTAATTAGATAATTATTGGAGTAAATCTTATGTCTGTGACAATAATTGACTTGCTTCTACCACTCTATTATATCTTAGAATAAATTATTACATATTGATGAAGATTTTAATTTAATTCTCTCCTTTTTATGAGTATTCCTTGGATCCAATCTTCTCCAAGAAGTTATCATTGAATACATTTGGGTTTGTGAAAATAGAGCCAATGAAATTCTTGTATCTTTTGAATCGCACTTGCAAGATTTTTGGCTAGTTCCCATGTACGTTCATTGATATCATAGTTGTGCCAATGAACAAAATATTCCAATTTCTCTCACCTTTGCCGTGAATCCAATATCTTCTCGACCTCATATTCTTTATGATTTATGATTTTGATATTAGGTGGTAATTATTGTACTCTTTCTAGAATATGCAACTTTTTATAAGGCTGTAAAATAGAAACATGGAAAATTGGATATACTTGCATAAAAGATGGTAGTTCTAAGCAATATGCCATTGAATTAATTTGCTTCTTGATGGAAAATGGTCCTAATCTTCAATAGTCCAACTTATTGTATGGCTACTTGATTTTGATGTTTCATCAAAGAAGCCATATTTTATTTCCAATATGAAAAGTAAGTAGTTGATTCCTAAATTTATCTACAAATATTTTATTAGTATCTTAAGCTACTTACAATTGAAGCTTTAAAGTTTTTTAATATTGCGATAGATACTTTATAAATCCTTCAGCTGTTAGATTGTTATTCTTTAACGTATTCCATAAATCAAGCTTTAGATGATATCTATAATTAGAATAAAATGATATTTATTAAATTGAGGCATAAATAATATTATTATATATAAATTTTGTTAATGATAGATATGAAATCCAATCATCTTATTGATAGTTGATGTTGTATCATAAATATTGTTCCAAAATTTAATTAACTTGTTTAGTTAGGCCATCAATTTAAGGATGAAAAGCCAAAAAAAGTTTAATATCTACCTTTAATATTTCAAAAAGACATCTCCAAAACTTAGATATGAATTGAGGTTCTTAATCTAATATAATATCATATTTAATTAAAAATGTTGTCCAATGAATTAGATGGTAGATCCATGATGAAATCCATTGAAATAAAAGACCATGACCATCTTGAAACAACCAATGACTATAAGAGTTTATAAAGGTAATATCGAGGATTCTTAGACCTTGAACAGATGTCACAAAAAGAGCACAAAGTCCTTCTTAGCCTTCTACATTTGAGGCCATCAAAACCTCAAAAAATAAGTTTTAAAGTCTTATTGAATTTAAAGTAAGTTACAATTAGGAAGTCATAGCGAGATTAAAAAATGTGCAGTTGTGTAGGTTTTTTTAGGATATACAATATTCTTAAAAGTACAAAAGGTCTTTTTTAAGCTTAAACTTGTCAACATTTTTATTAAAACAACATTTCATATCAAGAACCAAAGATTCATTAGTAGTTGCAACATGCACCTTATTAAGAAAATTAAAATCAATAGGTATTGATGTAATAGTGGTATAAAGGCGAAATTACAATGGCTTCAATAAAGTTGCATATTGTTGATCAAACATTGCATTTCCTACGTTTGGTACAAGATATGATCTCCTTGATAAAGCATTGGATAATCCTTGTGGCTTCCCAAGTCGATAAGTGATAACAAAGTTAAATTGAAATAATGATATATTCCATCAAACTTGGCGGCAATTAAGAATTCAAGATAATATAAAATATTCCAAGTTCTTATGATTTATATATATAGTGACAAAATGCATTGCTTCTTCAAAAAAATGATGCCATTCTTAAAAAGAATCTATAATAGCAAGAAGTTTTTTATTGTAGATTTTATAATTAATTTTAATAACAAAAAAAAATTGAAAATAAAATATAAGAGGATAGAATTTATAGTCTATATCTATTTATAAAAATACGGCCTTTAGTGCAAAATCCAAAGCATTGATTTCCATATAAAATGCTTTTGTAAAGTTTGGATGAATCAAGATTGGAGTTGTAGTAAATACCGTCTTGAGGTCTTGGAATGCCTTCTCTGCTTGAAGCCTCCATTTTAACTTGTCTTTGCATGTCAATTGAATAAAATAGACAGCAACTTAAGAGTAATTTTTTATAAAGATTTGATAGAAGTTAGCAAATCTAAGAAAACATTGTATATCTCTCACAGTCTTTGAAATGGTCTATTGCATAATTACCTCCACATTCTTGGAATCTATCATCAAATCCTCAATAGATACAATATATTCTAAAAATTCCATCTTTGGTTGATGAAATATACATTTTTCTAGCTTGGCATACAAACTTATATCTTATAGTTTTTATAATACCAACTTGACATGCTCCTTGTGTTCTTCCAAATTTTTTAAGTAGATTAAGATGTCATGAAGATAGATCACTACAAACTTGTTTAGATGCTTATAAAAGATGTCATTCATTAAATGCTAAAAGATAGTGAGTGTATTTGTTAGTCCAAAGGACATGATATTATATTTGAAATGTCCATACTTTATCCAAAATACAATCTTCCATTCATCTCTTTCTTTGATCCATACTAAATTGTATACTCTACAAAGATCTATCTTAATATAGATCTTAGCTTGATTGAGTTGTTCTAAAAGTTCTAAAATTGATGCTAGTGGATAGCAATTCTTTATTGTTATCTTATTTAATTCCTCATAATCAACGCATATACGCAAGAAACCATCCTTCTTCTTTACAAAGAATATAGGTGCATCTATTAGAAACTTTGAATGTATGATGAAGTTCTTTGCAAGGTTTTCATTAATATAATCCTTCAATGCTAAAAGCTCATTTTGAAAAAGATTATAAATTGGACCAAAAGGTGGTTGCATTCTTTTCTAAAGATCTATAGTACAATCATATGGTCGATGCTCCAATAATATATCAG
Organism: Physcomitrellopsis africana; assembly: GCA_036785485.1. Classification (NCBI taxonomy): domain Eukaryota; kingdom Viridiplantae; phylum Streptophyta; class Bryopsida; order Funariales; family Funariaceae; genus Physcomitrellopsis; species Physcomitrellopsis africana. The sequence continues at coordinate 451,801 of JAWRVF010000084.1, read as the reverse complement.
CATTCTTTTTTTTGAAAACATCTTAAAATTTGTTATACTGCTCTTGAATACTTGTTGATGAAGTAATATCTTCTTTAGTTGGAGTTGTATAAATAATAAATGGTATACCTTCTTTGGCTAATCTTATAAAAGCCCTTTTTTCAACAAATAAAGGCTAATCAACTCGAGACTTTTTACAAAGTTTTCTTGCAAGGATTTCTATTAGAAATATTATTCTTTGTAATCTTTAATCTACAAACGGAATATATTTTTTCAACCAAAAAAATCTAAAAATAATAGGATTTGAAAGAGTCCTAATAACATTGAATACAATTTGGCTATTATAATCTTTAAACGATACTTCTATAGGTGTAGTTTTATAGATGACACTACTAGAAGATAAGAGTTGTTCATTTATTACCTCTATATGAACAAGTTTGGATTTTTGTACTAAAGGAATTATATGAAGCTTAGTAAATGTATCATCTACAATATAAGTAGATACCTTGTAATCCAACAAGACAATTATTTGAAGCTTTTAAGGGCCAAAATATAAAAGAATTATAAAATAATGAACATGTTGAGTAAAAAGAGAGGAACCTAAATAATTTTGCAATATTGAATTGACTAGCTACATAGTGCCTATTGTAGCTGAATATCTTTGTTTTTTTGAACAATTGCCTTTCTAATTTTGATGATCTATTAATTTTGTTTCTTTGGACAATTGCCAATCTTGTAGCCTTCCTTATCACAATATAAGTATAGATTTTTTTCCATCTAATGCTTCTTTTTTATAGACTAAGAAGTTTAAAGTGTATTACATTAAGTTGCATATCTTCTACTTCAGAATATGAATTCAAAATGCTTGTCAATGTAGTATGAATGCATCAAATTGTATGTTATCTTATTGAAGCCGATGAACGTTGATCTTGATGACATTGAAATAATTGATTATTATATTTTATGGCTTGGCTAAAAGCTTTATTAAATAATTATAGATCCGAAAGTGATAATAACAAATCCTTCATATCATCTCTTAATCCTTAATAAAATTAATTTATTAAAATTTCTTTGTCCCAATTAATGTTGCATGTTAGTTGCCTAAAATTGGATGAATAGACTAATGTAGAGTATGCTCCTTGATATAATGCTCAGATCTTAGTTATTGTCTAATGAGCCTTATTATGTTCTCCAAATACTTCCGCAAATGCTTCCATGAAAACTTCAAAATTGCTCAAAATTAATGATTTCTTTTCAAATAAGAAAAAAAACCATAATAGTGCTTGTCTTGTAAATAAGGTGCCAACCAATTCAACTCACAATTCTTATGTCAAATAAATATTACCTTGTAAAACCGTTATCAATTGAATTTGGTTGATAAATCCTTAAAACTTTGAATGCATACTATCATATTTCTTTGAAAGACTAACTCGAAGCTCTTTACATTGCTGAACAAGTAGATTTCTTTGGTATAACATAAGTAGTATTGTATCCTCAAGTACAAAAGTTGGAGGTGGATGCAATCTAGATTGTGGTATTTCAAATGTTACATTATTAGAAAGTTTTCTAATACCTTCTTCAATCTCCGTAATCCTATCAGATAATGTAGCAAGAGTATTTATAGTGGCATTTAATTTGGACTCGAAAGATTTGGTCATATTAATGCCTTGACCTCCAACCATTCTAAGAAAAAGAAGAAATGAATCTATAAGAAGACAATATTAGTTTAGAAGAAGGTAATCTACAACCTCTAAAATACTTTAAGATCTTCAAAAAGAGAAGTGATCTATTTTCTCATAAGAAGGATAAAGCTCTAATATTACGATGAAGAAAATTTCAATTAAGAGGAAGGTAATCCGCAACTTTTAAAACATTGATATACTTTCAAGAAGATGGATAATCTACTCTTTAATAAGAAGGATCCAACTTTGATATTTAAAATGAAGGCAATCTTAACAAATTATCAATGACACAATAATATAGAGCAAGACACTTGAATTGAAATAAGGTTTCAAGAACTTAAATTAATCAGATGAGTATAGGAACAACATCAAGAAAGGTGAACTAAAACTCTAAGAGATGCGTTGTCAAGTTTGAAGAACTCTTCAGTCTCAATTTCCATATACACCTCTCTCTAGGATGCTTTTTGAGCGACTTTCATCAAACTAAGAAGCTTTTTAAGCAACTTCTATCAACTGAAAAGCTTCTTGAGCTCCTTCTACCAACTTGGAAGCTTCTCAAGCTCCTTCCACTAACTACAAAGCTTCTTGAGCTACTTTTACCAATTAGGAAGCCTTTCAACTGACTTTCATTAACTCAAGAACCTCTAGAATGTTCTAAAAGATTTTGTGAACCTCTAAAGTATATATTTCTAATGTCAACATGCAACTACAATAGATCCATACAAGATAATGCCACCACATATCAAACTAGTAATTTATGGAGCCTATAAGTATCAAGGGCCAAATTCTGCTTGTATATCTTGAGCTTTAATTGAAACCATCTAATCAAAAATTTATTGTAATATTAGATAATTTACTTCAGTCAACTAAGTTCTTTTAAAATTAAACTTGAAATCAATCTTATATAATGTTGATTTCAATGATACATTGCTAATGGGTTGTAAATATACTCTAAAGTCATCTAATTGATTGAATCTATCATGTAGGGAGAGAATAGGGTAGCGAACCCAAATTATAAGGAGGGATTGTGTGTGTGAGGATGGGCAAGGGAACTAAGGTAGGGGTGAGATGACAATGGAGCAAAGTAGGTCAGATCATGGCCTTGGCTTTGACATTTGGCGGAGCTTGAGCTTAAGCTTGCAAATCATTCATCAAAAAATATTCCATCAAATTGTTATCAATTGAAAGAAAAAAAAACTTTTTTTTAAGGACAAAAATAAAGATTCAAGCTTTGTTTTTGTTTTTGTTTTTTTTTCTTTTTCTATTAAATTTATTCACAAATAAGATATTATTTATATATTGAAAGCTGGGGATGAAATTGTGGCTATGATTGGTGATGGAATGAATGATACTCTTACCTTTAAGCTTAGAAGAGTGCATATTATGATTTACTCATTATTGCTAAGGTAGGATGGTTTGGGAGGAGGAAGAGAAGCCTCTGAGTTGATATTTCAACTAATGCCGATAGTTGAAAAAAGTGTCTTATACTGTCAAGTTAAATTTAGCATAGCTTATGGTGGCATTAGCAAAAACCATGGTAGCATATGGTGGATGGCAAATTGAAGTGGCACTAGTAAAAATTAGGGTGGCAATAATAACACTCTAAAGATATTACAATACAAAAATAATATAAAGTAAATTCTTTCTTTTATTCATAGAATTTTTGTCTATATTTATTATATATTAAAAATTAGTCTTTTGATATTCTTAATATTATCTTAATCTTTAAAAGATGGATATGGTGTATATTTTTTATCAATTAACTTTTTTACATAAATAAAATATTAAATGGATTATATCAAGCACTTGCCTACAAAAAAAAATACCTTCAAATATTTTTTTTAATTAAAATTTTGATCAATAAAATGACTATGGGCACTCTTTAATAATATGTTTATTTGAATACTATGGATTTATAAAGAATAATATTATTTTTTAAATTAATATATAATTTCTAAAGAAGATAATACATATCATAGTAAATTGTGCTTATCAAAGGCTTAAAAAGATATCAATAAGACTTTTAGCAAAGAAAGTCACTTTAAAGTGAATTTAATAGAACTTAAGTAAAAACATCAATCCTATATAACTAAGTAAACAAGAATCCAATCTATCTAGCATCCAATTTAGTAAGGAGGTCTTTATACTTAAAAGACAAGATGAGAGGCTATAACTTTTAAATCTTTTAATTGGTTGAAATTGAGAGGTCTTAATGAGTTGGCTTTATACTTAGAAAAATTAGCCTAAAGGCCCATAAAAGAAAAGATGAGATAGAATGTACTTTTTTCCTATATGGAATGGACAATGTTGTCTCATGGAATTTTTGTTGGACCCATTTCAAAAGGTGGTTTGTAGAAAATTTAAGAAGTTGCATAAAATTTTGTTACAAAAAACCATCAATTTATTATTTTATTTTTTTTTAAAAAAATAATTTTTCACAATAATTAAAATCAAGATAGAAATTGACATACTTAGATTTATAAAAAAAGAAAATTTGGTCCATTTTATGACCTCTTCTTATTGTATATTTATATCCAAATGCAAAATCTTCCAAAGAAGAAATTTTCTTCACCAAGTAAAAACATTTATAAGACTTTTACACCATGACTTTTCAAAATGGGCTTGTGGATATAAAAACCCGCTGAGACAACCTACTAGTGACTTGTATCTACCTTTGTCACCAACTCAGATGTAGTGAGTTGATTGTAATTTTTATACCCTCATGTTCCATTAAAACCTGACTGATTGTGCTGTTTACCAGAACCACAAGTGAGCATGGTGCTACTGTTTTGGTGGCAGTAGCAAAAACTGGGATTATAGAATCTTTTACAGGTTCGATGCTGCGAGGAAGGATCTGGATTGGATTCTATCCTTGCCATCCCAACGTCTCTATGCATGGATGCACGTCCTCATTCGTTAATGTCAACGGCAAAAGTAGCATCGAACAAAAGGCACCAGGGGACCTATTAGCCCAGCTCATCCGGGTACTACTCACTCCGGGTATCTAGTGTCAGTTCAGTGCAACGTACAGATGAGTCAGTCGATGAGTAGACTCTGAAGTTTCGGAGGGCGCCAACTCTAGTTCCCGCCAACGTTGCCTCTCCAGGTGGCGTCCTGTTCAAACATGTTTCCCGCCTTGTTCCCGCCAAGCATGGCTTCACACGAGCTACGGCTTTGCTCGCCATTCCTTCAACTTCTTGCATACTTCACCTGAACTCTCGTCTTTCTTGCCGTTCTAGCGCCCTCGTCGTCATTTTGTTGCCGCCCGCAGATGTTGTCCTATCTTGAGCCAGTCTTCCTACGTTCTTTCTGGTCCTTTTGTTGAAGTGGCCTCGTGTATTCTACTCGAGGAGTGGCCTGGTAGACATTTTGGGACGAGTCCGAGTTTGTGCTCCGGAATAGAGGAGTTTCCGTGGATGGGAACGCTAGAGAGGTAGAGAGGCCTGACCTGTGGAGGTGCTGTCCGGCGGTTGACGTCCAGTCGCTTGTACACCATTGCCTGCCTACGTTGAAGAGCGTCTTTTATTGTTTCAGAGACGTTGAAAGTGGGATTGTTGTCGAAGGGATTTGGAACCGGAGTGAATGGGAATTGTTTGGACTTAAGGGGACGGGTCGCAACCTCATAGCGTCTAGCGCAAGCTGCGCTTTTCAGGTTTAGGTGGAACTGGTGGATTTTTTGAATTTCTTCCTTTTCATATATATATATATATATATATACATATATATAGAATCTTTTTCGAGCAAGTAGACGTTGGAAAGTTTGGTTGTGAAGGAGGTGAGTTCGTAGGCTCGGGCCTGGAACCCCCCTGCAATGGGAGGAGGGAGAGGGGGAGTGACGTGTGAAAGTATTCCCGATGTTGTGTTCGCAAAGATATTTGCACTACTGCCGTCTTCGCAGATTGCGAGCTCCTGTGCCCTTGTGTGCAAATCATGGCGGGACTGTACCTATGACGCGACTTTGTGGAGCGAATTGTGCGAGGGCTCTGGATTACGGGGAATTGATGCAATGCGTTGCTTGGGCGGATGGAAGGGATTGTTCGGTTCTGTGTATGGCGTAAATTTAATCGCTACTCCACATTTTGAGCGGATTCACTACCTCGAGGCCGACCGCCTCAAGCACCAATCATTGCGGCCGTGGGAGCCTAAGCACCGGCTTATCATTGATCGCATTTGTAGCGTTGATGAGAGCGACGAAGAACCTCACTCTTATGGCTACTGGGCTACCGAGGGTGGCTCTGTTTTCCAGCGCGGTGGTGGCGACGGTGTTTTGCGGGAGCTCCCCGCCGTCGACTGTTGTCCTTGTCCTGTTGCTGAGGATAAACCTGTTATGGCTACTTCGTGGGACTGGGGCAAAGTGCAGCAGTACATTGGTCTCCAAACATTTTCTAACAAATTTTTAGATTGTAGTCCTCCTATGATGTTTTCAATCTGGTATGCGGGCAAGACTAGCGCTCCAAGTGTGTTCAAAGCACAAGTGATCCTCCGAGATGAGCTGAAGAACATCATCTTCTGCTGGTACGTTTCCGCTGGTAATTCTGGCCTTTCACTTCCCCGTTGCTGGACACTACGCTCTTCAGATTGATTTTGTAGATCTTCGCGGTGCCCTTTCTTTCAATTTTATTTTTGCATCATCACTGAATACAATAAGATTGCCTGTCGTATTGGATTTTTAAGTCTGCACGAGCTAAATTAGCTTGCTGCGTTGTTACAGGGATTCAGGTGAGCTTGAGACTACTGAGAATACTTGGAAACAAGTGAAGCATATCATTCAGAAGTATCCACCTGTAAGTCAATCCATTTAACTGACGTTCTATTCTTGGTGGAGCAAATCGGTTGAGCTAAGATAAAATTAATAGTGGTTGTTTTTATCAGAAGTCAGAGATTTGCCTTTTAACCTTTTCCTTCTTACTGAAACTTCTGTTTCTGCAGGGGTTGCGATCAATCGTTGTGAAAGCAGCAGGGATGAGCATTAAGCACAGCGGTGGCTTTCACGGAGCTAAATTCACGGCTGTGAAGCTGCAATTTGTGCCGCTTAACGAGGTTTGTAGCCTCTACCTAACTGTTGGTAGAGCTTTTCTGAGTTTTTGATATTTAATTTTTTAATTTTTGGTTTTGTCTGGTTTTCTTCCGTTAACTTATTTTCGAGTTCATATCCTAACATCAATTCATGACGACTGTTTTTCTTTCGTGATTGTGCAGGTACCTTTATACATAGATGAGCCTTCGCCCAAGAAGTTTTCACAATTTTGAGGCCTTGAGCGCACACATAATACAACGTCGAATCAATATTAGGTTCCTGGATCAAAAAAATTTATACCGGAAGTGGCTGCTGTGTGTTCTTCTTCAATGTCCTTCCCTTCTTCAAGAGGACTCCTTACCAATATGGAGAAAGTGGAGTTGACCAACAAAAGATGCGGCTTCTTTGTACTTTATTTGTGATCGACCATCACATTGGCACCGCGAACTATTTTGTTCATTGTATAGTTTAAATGTCAGTTCTCAATATACTTGTCCCCTTGGGCTATATAGAATTTTGGATATGAGGACGGTTGAACATGTGTCAATTTAACCGGTTTTTTTTGCCCTCAACATATAAGTGTGATTTCCGTTTTGCCCTCAACATATAACTCTTCTTCGATGCTTATGTCTTTCCAGCCTGGTGGCTTGACCGGGCAGTACCTCATGTGCGTTTCTTGCGAGACTTTTTGTAGCCTGCATTAATGAAAGTGTGTTGTGACAAGCCGAAAGCGCCTAAGAACCGTCTGAGTACCAGGATGCTTGCGAGTTGAATGCTGCGCGTGGATGCCGGTTAGTTGATTATCTGCACCTCTTAAGTACGCTGTCAATGGATCTGATTGAATTTGAATTGAAAACGATATTTCGTTGCAGCTTTGTTTTCTTCATGGAACCCTTCATCAACTTTCTGAATCTTTTCCACGCACAGAAAGCAGGGTAACGTTCATCTAATGTGTTCCAGACCTATATAAGATTTTCACTTGTGAATGAACATTGAGTGTCCTAACCTGTTTGTTTATTTCACTGCAACTGTCCAGACTAATCGCCAGGTGCGTCGGTCATACAGTCAACACATGATAATACGACAAGAACACCTGGACATTGCCAAAGTGGTGCACTTCTTCTCCCTACCAATGAAATGCTAACTCGTTGAGTTGTTACCACAGGCTTGAGAGATTTTCTGATCCGCCGTGCAATATCTTTGTTTTTCCACGCATTCTACGGTTTCTGGTTTGCAGTAGTTCTGTGGCCACAATTAGCCGAAAATGTATATAATACTACGGTGTATGATGTCACATGGTGACTGACAATCCATTTGTCTCCACTCATTGTATATAATGTTATTTCTTTGAACGTGGGTAAAAATATGCGGGTTTGAAAATGTATTCTATAGTTGTGGGGTAAATTTCCACCCCAAAAGTATCTCATGTGCAGCTTGTTAAACAATTGGGAGTAAAAGCGTGAGTAAGACACAAAATCCTGCCAAAACAGTTTTTTCGTTCGTTGTTCAGCTGAAACACTGAAGAGGGAGATGTTTTACAGAAATATACCAGTCTCACCCCAGTATTGCAGAAAACAATCTGCAATTGTTCACATCTGCTAATGGTATGACAACATTTACACAATTTGGCATTTAAAAGTAAAGAACAGTGTGTCCAGGGCAGTCTGACGCTGGAATCATGTTCTTAAAAGTCAAATGACGCGATTAAATCAAATACTATACAACAGCAGAGCACCAGAGTTATTAATCACAGAAGCATCTGACATGGAAACCGAGACATTCCACCTGGAAACAAGTACAGATGCCAATAGAACGGTAGTGGCAAGGGAGATCTCTACGCACTAAACTCGCGGCAGCCAACAAACAGAGAGATGCCGCCACTATCATTCTAACTGTTTGCTACAGTCACCAAACTGGTGAAGCTAGAAAAGCTGCTACGATCCCGAATGAGAAGAGAGTGAGAAAAAGAAGAAAAGAACGAGGGGCCTATTGTTAGCACATGGTACAATTGTACAGGCACACTGCTGCTGGCCTGTCGCCGCTTACTTGCTTGCTCAGTGGCCAGAGGACCCGTCTCCGAAGCAGTGTCTACCGGGAATCCATGCAATAATGTAACCTAGGGTGCACTTGAATGATGGTTGAGAGACTGCGACAACCGTCACCTTCGAGAGAATAAAGGCAGCCAGCCTTTCAACCTGCAAACAAAACTTCCAGCGTGCAGTATTCAATTCTGGCTGCGAAAGCCAAAACCATCCACAAAACTCTACACCTAATCGGACATGAAGGGAGTTTTCTCGTCCCCTGACTCTAGATCTACTCTCCACCGTCGGTATCTCACTCCAAGCTTGTCGTAAGCCACAGGGAGATTCCACACATTCGCTCCTCTTTCCATGCGGTCCTGCTGGCCTTCCACGAGTCTCAAGTCTTCACCCAATACCTGTCGTGAATACACGAAGTAGAATTAGGTCATGGAGCCACAAGTTTTCTCATTCGGAACAGGAAGAAGGAGAGTAAAGAGATCACAAAGTTAGAACCAATATTCGACCGAGCAGTTAATTAGACAATTCAACACACTTTCATGCACAAATTGTGTATCGGAGTATATATACCTTATTGGCAAGATGCTGCCATAGATACTTGATGAAAGGCACATGCTTGAGGTATGGGGCGAAATCCAAGGCCATGCGATACAACAGACGAGTCTTGCCCTTGGAGGATGGCATGCAGACGTGGAGCTGGTGGAGATGTGTGGGACAAGCATCCACGTCGTTACCGTTTAGCTTGCCAGGTTTCTCCAACCCAATGGTGGAGAGCACCATACATGGGGGCTTGAATTCCATGGCTATAGGGTAGGGGTCCCATGTTCCTGAGAGAGCTGCTATTGGGGTCCTGAATTTCACAAAGCTGCAAGGAGAATGTGCATCCAAATGGTTATAATTCATCTCTGTGCAGCGGACAATGGAACGGAGTCAAGTGTAAGTGCCCAAGCACTTCAAAAAGTTCAAAAACATGTATGATTACACGTTACCTGGGCACTTCCCAACCCTTGGCAAACGTAGTAGTGTGCGTGAAAGGTGCATGGGCCAAATCCAGTAAATTTTCCACCAACAAACCGTGCTCCACTGGTAGCTCCATCGTGATCTGTACATCGTTTCCTAGTGTTGATCAGATTTCGTTCTTCTGGTTTCTTCAATCAGATGAGACTTCATTTCAAGATTGATATTTGAACACTATCCAGAAAATAGCTAAGAGCAGAGAGAAAACACACTTGCAAGGTATGAGCGAACCTGAGCATGGATGGTGTAATGTGATGGAGGATTCAAACAAGGGAGATTTGTTGAAGGCGTTTCGTTTCCAGGCCATATCCATACCATGCCATCTTGCTCAATGCAAGGGAGTGAATCTAGTTCTGCATTCACAAGTCTTGTCGACGGCATCTTCTCGCATTTACCAGACGTGTTATATTCCCATCCTGTTCACTCAAACTCCCACACATGAGATTTTACCTCTCTTCAAGACGACACTTGAGTGTGACTGTTTATGCTTATCGCATCAAATTATTCTTACAATACACACTCAGAGGTCTCGTAGATTATGGAGATGCCGCGTATCAATGATACTATTGCAACTAGTGTTCACGAACAATTGCTTGTTGCTGCTATTTTCATCCCAAAGTGCCATAGCAATGTTTGGATACTAGATGCAGAATTCTGGTTTGGAAGAACCACACAAAAAACATCACCGTAACAAGCTCACCATGATAAGGGCATTGTATCCGCCCCTCCTCAACTTTCCCAAGCGAGAGTGGACATGCTCTGTGCGCACAGGAATCTCGCACACACCCTGGACGGCCCTCTTTACCACGAAAGATGACCCATGCTTCTTCAAAACTGTCAAACGGTATCTGTAAAAGCAGAAGTGCCAAGATCAGCCCACCGTGACGCCTAGACAAATTGCCAAGATGTTCATACCCTGGCAAAAGATTCAAAAAATTATGTGCAGGAATAGGTAATCACCATGGTTTTGTCGTCAATGTCGGCGGAAAAGGCAACTGGGTACCAATGATTCTTTAGCTGTGCAGGATAAGGACCCATAGGACCAGAGACGTCGAGGGGTTTACCTCTCGACGTGCTACCTCTGGATCGCACACTAATGTCAGCTTCCGCCTCTCCCATTACCACCGGTTCCATGGTCGAGGCAGCTTTAGGTACAGTTTTCCCACGTTTCGAGTTTTTATTTTGAAGCAACTTATCATTGACCAGAGATTCCATCTCACCGAGCTTCCGAAGGGTGTGTTCAACTCTGGCCTCCGACAGATGGACCTGCCTCACAGATACACCATCTTTGTCACTCTCCAAGATTATGTTTACGATGGCTTGGAAGGCATTGCATCAGTTGTGGCATCACAGAACCCCGAATGGACGAATCATGGACGACCGGAAAATGTGCCTACCCATCGGCAAAAACTAGGATGTATCCCCGACGGAACCTTGCATGACATTGCCATATCCCTTTTTCCCCATAGCTCGTGCAATTTGCTTCAAGTGACAAACTAATGCCCTATGATTGAGGAGTGAAGAAACCAGAGATACAAAGTAACCAACACAACGCGACAGATTTGGGTTTGTTAATCGCACCTGGGCATGGGCTTTGGAAAGCTCTTCCTGCAATCCAGCGAGCTCCGAGCGCAGACTTTCGACGGATTTGACATCTCTCACGAGAGGGTTCAGCACTTCCACGACCTGTTTGAAGCCATTGTTTAAACTCACTGCTCCCCTAAAACATCCATTCTTTCACAAGCGTAGCCACAGGTTCGATTGCCTAAACACGGCCAGTGAGGCACCATTCCTCAAAAACCACAAAAACGGAAGAACCAGCAGCGTTGAAGGGTTTCTCCCGCAATCTGACCTTATCGTGAGCATTGACAATTGCAAGCACGTCACGCCGGGCCTTCCAATCCAGATACAGCACGTCCTGACGCAGGAGCTCCCACGCAGTATTGACATCGAACGCGCCCTTCTTCAGCGACACTCCGGCTCCACGTGGGTCCTCGACGTTAAAAATCTTCACCACGCCCGACTGTTGCTGCTGCTGCTCCCTCCTTTCCCCCGCCCCACTTCCACTTACCCCCACGCACTCCACCACACTCCTACCCTTCCCTTTCCCGTGGCCATAGCGCCTTCCACCCCAAGCCTCCCTATCCTTGGCTGCCACTCCTGTCCACACACCCCTACCAGCTGCTCCATAATTTACATGAAACACCGTCGCCATAGAAGACGTGCAACCTCCGCTACAACACTCCAACGCAGAGTTCGACACCCCTAGTCCCAGCTTCTCCGCCAAACGCATGGACGACGGAGCCGCTGCAAAGCTTAGCCCCGGCGTCATGAAATCCAACTTCCCCACCTCCCCTCCGACCACTTCCCAGTTCCTTCTAAAGAATCCAACCTCGGCAATGAATGTGGCCACTCGAGGTTCCCAACCCACCCGAGACGATGAGATGGTCGCACTGAAGCTTGTTAAGCAGACTGCAACGGGTTCACTCCGACTCCCCTATCGTATCCGCGGGGCCTATCCGCGGCCGCCATGCTGGCTTTGACCCCGACATGTGTTGGCTCTCCCTTGCCACAAGAACTCCAAGCCTTCCCCCTGCTTTGGCACACTCGCTGGAGCTGCATACGTCAGAGAAAATGAGTTCTCGACGAGATTTTATTTTCCCCCTCCCCTCTCCACTTCGCCCTGCTATTCTTAGCGCGACGGGGAATTCTTGTTGTTTGTTATCCACCAGACGAAACTTCTTTTCGAGATTTTCTGGCGCTGCTTTATAATCGGAGATCAGGTTGCAGTGTTAAGGAGATTTGCGGCTTCTGGGATGGATGAGCTTCCGCATATTCCTTGGTTCAGTCCATCGCTGTGCCTTTGCTGTGGGTTCACGGAACTGGGTTTTGCTGACTTGACTTGCATGGTGCCAATTTTATTTCCCATCTCATTCTTTGTTTTCTGTTTTCTTTCTTTGACGCATATTAGATGTTTAATCCAATGTTTGTAACCTCGTACGAAATGCCGTTCTGAACCGGAGACTCGTTACGACGTGAGAGCTTGTTCTTCTTCGATTCCTAGCCTATGTAATTATTTATTAGGTGAAACTCCTTATTTGCGACTGGACAAATATTTAAGTGTAATTTCCTGTGAAAATTTTCTCACCACACAATACAATTTCACTTACATTCTGTATCTGACGTAAGCACTTATTAATACTTGAGATGAAAAATTCATTAATTTCATTGTCTGAAACTAAACAATGAATTGTCTAGGATATACTCAGTCGATCGTTTGGATGGGTCACAAATCTGACGTGCACTGTTGGTCATTGTCCGTGTTCTAGAGGAAACACCCACTTTATATGTTAACCTTCAATTCTGAAGCATACTTTGCACATAGAAAAGTTTCTATATGTATCAGTGGTCCACGTGGCTGTCCAATGTAGATTTATGCTCTGCAGCAACACAAGTACATCCACCTTTACCATGCTCTCCGCTGAGCTGGCACTGGATATAGAACTCATTTGAACATTCTCATGCCCCAACATCAGGATATCACCTTGCAGATCATTGGGGCTTCCCATTCGTGCAAGCGGATCGTTAGAATCCAAATACTTTATATCTAGAGCGATTCAACGACCGAGGTTTAAGATGGGAGTGAGTACGCGAGTATTAGCAGATTCGACCTGCACAAAGATGAGAATTGTTGACACTAAAACTTCTATGTTGCAATTGATATCGTTTGAATCGAGCAGAGCCTGAGAGTGCCTGGGATCAAACTCCCAATGCCCAGCTCGAGGTCGATACAAAGTATTAAGCAGATTGTCCACACCTTGTGCCAGGAGGGCCGACCTCGCGCGGAGCCTTGATCGTTTAAGTACTCATTCAATTGCGGAGGAACATCTATATGGAGCTATATTGATTTCTTACCCACCGCAATACACAACCGATAAACCTCAAAAAATCCCGTCATTTAGAATCCCCGCGAAGAATCGCTCTTTAAATTATCTAAATCTTAGGTAGGCAAGTTGAATATCTACATTGAAGCCAGATATTGTCCCTGTATAGTCGCAACTCAGCCCTAACGTAGTCAGCATCCTCGGTAACACCGACGTTGACACTGGGCCTCAACTCTGCGCAGACTGCAATGGCGTGATGAACTGGGTCTGCCCTGAAACTCTCTAAAACGTCCATATTGACCGGAGCTCCATTATCTACTGCAGTGTAAGCCTGCGAAAATTCATGGAACATCATTACCAAACACAAATTATCCAAAGAGAGATGAGCGCAAGTACAACTTTGTAAAGAAAGATTGGCCAAACCATGGCCACGGTGAGGAACACAAAGATAAATAATGTAACAATCGCTGAATAACAGAATCGACTTTGAGATGTGATAATGGAAAGACGAAGGTGAAGTCTCTCAACCCCCCGATCGTAAAAAGAAAGGAAGCAATGCTCTAGAACTATGTACCTGCTGGATCAAAATGTAGTCAAATCGTGGCATCCATTTGTGAGAACCAAGACGAGCATTTGAGCAGTTATCCACCATGAAGGCAACTCCCCCGGGCGTGCATGAAGGAGTGATGAGAGTCAACAGCCTTAATCAAACTCGGATGAACCATTTCTGAGTACGAGTGACGCTTCCTCCCCAATACTACAAGCTGTCCATAACAAAGATAAATTAGAGGAGTGATATGGCAAACTAAATTCTATCCAAAGACTGTAATCAGATAAACATATGGAACTTGAACAATGATTAGTATTGACAAACCTGAGCCATCATAAGAGCACAGTAAACACCAGCAGTGAAGGGATGAAGTGGGCCCATGTCACCCTTTGGTCATGTAGAGCGCACTTTCTCACCAACTTGCCACATGCGGGTTCCATCAATCTTACCCATGCGGAAAGCTGGTAGACCCTCCTTTTCCTGCATTCAATTAAAATTGGTTAGTAGAGAACATCTGACTAAACACAACCCAAAACAATAACCTTCAATCATTGTTAATGAGACACATGGTTTAAGAATCACAAACTTGAACTTAGTTTTTTTTGGATGTGGAAAGAATAGATAAAATATATATATAACTTTAAAATGACATTTTGTTGAGATAGATGAAAACTCACAGAAAATCAGCGACCAGCCAACACAAAGCTACGGATATAGTTGCCAGAAGCAACATCCTCGTAACACTTGAACAGGATATCCTTAGAGGAATAGAAAGATGCGCTGTAAGCAGCCTCAAATTCCATCTTGCCCTCCTCATCCAAGACTCGTACACAGCCAAAATGCACATGGCTTTGAAGATTACTTGGTAGTTGTCTGCCTGCACTTCGCCCAAGACCACCATGAGAATACATTACTAGCATCCTCGAAGTTCTAAATTTATCCAAAAGAGTTGTAAGTCAATCAAAAGTATGAAAATAAACATGTGTCGATGCAAGTTCAATAGTGAGAAGATACACAGACCTAGAAATGCATCACAATAATTGATCACTATATAAAAGTTGATACGTACTTGAGATTCCCATTCAATGACACCAATCTTCTTGAAAGCCTCAGACAGCGAATGGAACAGGTCACGCCCATCCCGCACGATGTACTGCGAGACAGAACGAACAGGCAATGAAGCATCGTCAAGTGGAGAAATCACATGCGAACAAGTGAATGCATGAAGTCGCATTCCGATCCATTTGCATTTGAATGGCGAACTTGACCCAAACCCTCAACACATTTACTACACATTCAAGACTGAATTCTCTGCAATCACGAGTTATGGGCATTAACACTCAAAACCCTCAAACGATTCAATCCAGGAACTTTGCTTAAGTCCATTCGTATCGACATTGTAATTTTTTTACAACAGAAAGAGTACAACAACTATACCATTACTTCCATGAAATTCGATTGGGTCGAACAGGAAAACCACTCCGACTTCAAAACCAAAACTTCCACTTCACAACCAATCCATTCAAATTCTGTTTTTATGCCCACCTACCTCATCGCGCCTTGCAGGGATACTCTCCTCCTTCTAGAAGATCTCAGACTGGAACACAGCATCAGCATCTCACACAGTCGACGTTGCTACCATGCTGGCAGTCATGGCACCGCCACGCCTTCGGGACGACACAGCTACCCAAGACATCCCTCAAGCTCTTCTCAAGCTTTTGCGAGAACGCCACGCTCCGCAACCCTGCAAAGAAGGCCATCTTGGCACCAGGGCTTCCACCATCTGGATGGAGCTGCATGTCACAGAAGTGGAGGGTGTGGCAGCGGCAGAGATACATCGCTACTATGATTCATCAAAACCCTCGACTAAATCACACCCATAAGCCAATTCTCACCCTGCGAAACTCCAATTCATGTAACCACTTCGATGCCAAAAACATACCCTAGAACTCAATTTGGGTTCGCAAATGGGGATTACACAGGCGGAGAGTTCAGAGCGCCGAGAGCGCTTGAAGACGCCACGGATACGTCTTATATGCCACGGGTTTGGAGGATGTGCCCTACCACCGAGCACAGATATGGGACCTTTCTACAGCCTCTTATTTGAATTCTGTTTACCTTTATTTAACTCCATGTGTTACGTGTACACCACTTAAATTGTGGGATAGTTCATCTAAACTTGGAAGAATTCCCTGAAAAAAGATCTAAAGTCAGAATTGGTTTTGTAAGTTAGAACTCCTTTGCACTTAAATTCTGATGAATGTTGAAGAATTATACTCACCGGGATGTTCATTACATACAAACAATGACACCACTGCAGTATTGTCTTATAAAAAATGTCGCGATAATCCACCACTTCACTGATTCAATGCAGAAGCATTTGGTCTGAAAACTTGATTAAGTGCTCATAATTGAGAACTGCGGTCATCGACTAAAAGATAAATATCCGAAATATATTCAGAGAATGCATGTCTGTCTTCTTTGAAAATGCTCAGATCCACTTATAGACTTTTTGCAGAGCATCGATCAGTATGAGCTTAGCGGATGAGTCTTTAGGTTAGATTCAAACCTTGCTTAGTGAAGGTTCAAGAAAGTGCAGATATTTCAGTTGTATTCAAACATTCATCATTCAATTTAGTATGAATCCATTGAAACATAGAGTTTCTGGTCAGCAGGCACATTTGCATTTGGCTTGTTTCTAGAGCTTGATAAGTTACCGGCTTGTACTACAATCATTGTTAAGACCAGCATTTCCTTTGTATCAAATTACGTTTTATTTTTTTAATTATTTTTGAAATAATTATAGTTATGATGTCTTCTATAGTTTTAATGCTATTCTTAAACTTATATCATGGACATACAATAGAAGAAGATTATAGAAGATTTTATCTAATCTTAGAAGATTCTAAAAAATTCTATTTGGTCTTAGAATATTCTAGAAGATTCCCAATGATTCTAAAAAATTCTATTTGGTCTTAGAAGATTCTAGAAGATTCCCAATGATTCTATAAATGCCATAGTAGGTTCTAATAGGTTTCAAGAAGGTTTTGGAAGGTGTTAGAAGGTTCTAGAGGATCTTAGATGGTCATAGAAAGATCTTAGGCTTGCTTCACCTCCAAGCATCAAAGAAACTCCTCAAAGAGCTTCCTTGCACCTAATATATATATATATATATATATAGGAGTCGAGGTTGAAGGGATCTTCAATCTAAACAATGTAATTTTTATGGCTTAGCTTAGATCTTTTGGTCTTATTCTTGTGTCTTATTGTAGCTCTTTACTTGTAATATAAAGTGAACATCTTTTATTTTAGTTCTTAAAACTTTTGGAATCTTATTTTATTTGAGTGGTGTATGGATAAGAATTTGTTAAGATTGACATAGTATAATATTAGAGCTTAATCTTTTTAGATAAAGAATAAATTATTCCTCTTCTTGGAAGTACTATAGCACTCTAGAGGTTGTGGATTATTTTCCTCTAAACTAGTATTGTTGTTGATTTTTTATATTTTTTTCTTCTTATTTTATTTTTATGATAGGAATTGAAGGATTCAATATGGCAAATTTTAAAGAAGCTAAACTAAATTTAAATTTAAATTTAAATAGTGTGAAAGCATTGAGAATTAAGATAAAAATCTTGTCTAAGCAAAATAGAGAATTTTATATGACCATACATAATGGTCAAAGAGTAGAACCACCTTAGCCACTATTATAAGTCACTGTAGGAGTTCCATTATCAAAGTCCACTTTATTAAAACATGTATATAATTGAGACAACAATTCAATGTCAACAACAAAAGAACAAAGAATTAGCCTTTTAGAGAAGTATAATGAAACTTGTTCAAGATTTTGTAACTTTATAAATCAAGTACAATTTATTACTTTACTCTAATATTAATAATATTTTATGGAAATATCTCATGTTGGTCTTGTTAGAACCTTGCTCTTAGATCATGCTTTGTCTTTGTTTGTTCCATTGTTTATGAAGAATTCTTCTATACTATATAATTTTGAAATATTTGAGATGGCATTTATGGAAGCTTTTGGAGAGTATGATAAGATTCGTTCTGCTACAATTAAAATTTGAATCCTTTAACAAGGAGCCAATTCTACATCTCTTTATGCTTTGAGATTTTAGCAAGTAGTATGTGATATTAAAATCTATTATTATAGTTTTTACCAAATTATATAATCAATTAATTAGTTACAAAAATAATTAGATTACTATTTTGAAAGAAATCTATTTAAAAAGGCTACTATTAAAAATTGTATAATTTTATATTCTTTTTTAATAGTGAATTTTGAGGTTGATTTTATATTGATAATGGTTTTTTTATATTTTAAATCATCTTTGTTAAACATTGATAATCCTTGAAATCTTGTTTATTTTTTTTATTTGATACTTAAGAAACATATTATGTAAGTCTTATTAGAAAAAAAAATTTAAATATCAAAAAGAATAATTAGGCCATCCATGTGGATAAATGGAGATGGTTAATGGAAATTTCCATTCCTATTAGCCAAAATTCATACCTAATGGGCTTCAAAGAGGTTGCTTGAGGTCTCATTAGAGATTAGAATTTTTCTTTTGAGGGTATTCAAATATTAGAAGTTAGAATTAACAAGTTTAGGTTTTTGGCTATGATTATGGTATAAAATTGAGTGATTTGGAGTTTTTGTAAAAGAGATATAGGTACTCAAAGTCAAGATATTGATTTTGTACCTACTATTATTCTTTAAAATATAACTCACGTATATGGAAAGAAATAAAAGATCAAGAATTGGAATTAAAGAAAGCACTATATTGGCTATATTTTACATATATGTTTTAATAAATTCTAAGCTAAGATGAAGAAAGTAATGAGAATTGAAATTAGAACTTGTAATCTAAGGGCAATAAGTGACTTGTTTAATTAGTGATTGTATTTTGAGCTATATTTTAAGCAATTTGATAAGATTTTAGCTCATAATTTTTAAAAGTATATATTTTTATGTTACAAAGCTATACATAAAAATTTTATAGCATTAAGATTTTGGATTTTAGAGATATAAAGAAAATAGTACTTGGATGTCTATAAATTAGGATTTTAAATATTTATTAGGATTTTTGAGATATCAAATGATTTAAAGTGAATCTGTGGTTGATTTTTTTTTAAATAAAGCTTAAGGATATAAGCTATACTTTTAAAAAATTTGACAAAAACTAAATAGCTAAATCAAGAGTTATTGGATCCTAAAGTTTAAGAAGAAATCAATCTATTGCAGGTGAATAAAGTATCGAAGGATTTTGTTATAATTTGAGCATTTTGTACAAACCAAAAAGGATTTTTGGAAGCCAAGACTTTATAGAGGTGAAAATATGGATATATGGAGCTATGATAATATTTTTGATATAAAGATGAGTTTAAAAAAAATAATTTGAGAACTTGTTAAAAATCTAACTTATCAAAAATTAGTTAGTTATAATTTGGCATAGAAAAGGGTATTAAAGATTTTCAACATATCATAAAAAATCTTATGTACAAATCTATTTAAATATATGAGATTTTTATTAGTATAATTTTTAAAAAATATTATTGTGTTTATTTGTTTTTCTTACTAAGGACAAATCACTTATTAGAGTCTAGCCAATAAATTATAAGAAAACTTTTTACAACTAGGTATCCAATATATTTCCAAATTAAAAATCACACCATACAACAACATATTGAAAATTCAATTTCAATCAAAATTATAAGACAATATAAAAGATATATTATTATCTAGGTTTGATCATCAAACTCTTAAGATAGCCATTAATGAAGCGGTGAAATATATTAATTATCTATTTTAATGTTGACAAGAAAAATGTCCACTATCTATGTCTCAACTTTTTATTAATTATTGGATATCTATTAAATCTCTCGATTCTAGCAAATATTTAGAAGTAGAAGATATGTAAATTAATGTAGCTTGCTTCAAATTCTTTTCTAAGTAAGTAAAAAAGTATTAAAATTAATACAGCATATATTTGTATTATAGAAAATTTAGCCACAAGGCTAATAAATGCCACAAAAAGCATTGACATTTATATTGAATGAGAAGTGCAGTCACATCACAAAATGCTTTACACAAAAATGACGATGTCTAGTCACAATAGGAATTATGTGGTTGGATTCTTCTATTCCACAAATCAAAAAAGATCTTATATTATTATCTAATCTTTCTCATTGCTTTATCATATCTATATATTTAAGTGCCCAAAAACTCAAAACCTTTGCTTTAATAGATTTAGGAGCCTTTGCTTGCTTTTTTGACTTAGAATTTTTTAAGAATCTATAAAATTCCTATAATCAAGAAATTCAAGGCTGTTCATATAGAAGTCATAGATAGTTGATCTTTATCTTCTAAAGATATTATTTATGAAATCAGTTCATTAGAAATACCATTAAAGAATCATAATAGTTAGGCTATATTTAATATTATTAGGTATCCATCTAATTCTATTATTTTAAGACTTTCTTGGTTTTAAAGATATAATCTCTATATAAATTGGATATCTTGTAAAATAGAAATTTTTAAAATATTATAATTTATTATTACTAAACTTGGTAGAAAATATCATATATCTTATATATCTAATATTATAAAGCCTTTGTTTATTAAAGCTAAAGTTTTTATGAGAGCAATCAAAAAAGATATTTTTTTTTGTTATTTATGCAATTCTAACATTTGAAGTAGTATATATTCTAAAAATCCTTCTAAAAGAATATAAAGATTTTTAAGATATATTTGAAAAGAAAAATATAAATATTTTATTAGAATATTGTCCATATAAGTGTATTATTGATCTTCAAGATGGCATACAACCACCTGTCATGAACATATGATTTACTTCAATAATTATTTAGTTAACATGGATAGATAGAAGTAGGTAAAAATAGGTTAATTTGATAATATCTTATAGAGAAACTTTCTAGAAGCTCCATAGATGTGGATTCACTTTTATACATGTCTATAGGTGATTAATAGGTTAAAAACTTAGCCAACAAGCTAGCCACGTATTGCACATATTGGTAGTTTGTGGGACAAGCTAAGTATGTGGCGCACATATAAGAAACTTATTTTGCAAGTTTGATATGTATCTTACAAATTGGACATGTGTTGGAGGTTCTATAGAATGCTGCCATGTAGCTCTCAAGTAGATAATATATATAGAAATAAGAATAAAGCCCTCTTTATTCTTGTCAATGGCTTTCTTGTTCTTAGTCTTGTTTTAAGAGTCTCTAGTCTTCTTATCTTTGATAATAGCCATTCTAGTTTCAATATTATTTGATCTTTGAGTGATTTCAAATAACACATTAATATATTTTGTTTTTTTATAATTTATGTCCTTGACCTTGACAGTTTAACAAGAATAAAGATTCATTATTTTTATTTTATGTTTAAAAAATGAGTGGATTATTTCATTTTTATTGTTGCATTTGAAGGTTGCAGATTATCCACCTTTAAATTAATATTCTTTGCTTTCTAACCTTGATTTTTTCCTAGAAAGATAATAGATCACCCCTCTTTATAGAGATTTATATTTTTAATATTAGAGGTTGCAAATTACCTTCCTCTAATTTGAATTGTAGAATTATTAAGTTATCTAAGATGGAAGGAAAGATCATGGATGCTACACTTAGCAAAAGTGAGAATAGATTTGCAATTATTACAGATCTTTAAGAGCTTGTGAATACTCTTAGGATGGAAATTTCACAAATCACTAATATCAATCTTGGAGGCACTATTCCTATGTCTATGGAAGAAGTCCAAAGCCTATGCCAAGAAGTTGTATAGTTGAGGGAAGTAAGTAAATTAGCCTCACAAGCAAATCCAAGAAGCCTTACTTCTACAAGCATAAATGAGGCAAAAATTAGTATGCATAAGAACTTTGATGGAACAAGATCAAAATTTCAAAGATTTTTGTAATAAATCAAACTATATCTAAGGTTGTATCTTTTCCAATATTCTAATGGATTTATTCAAGTTGGATTCATAGGCACATTTTTATCTGGAAATGCTCTTTTTTGATTTGTACCTTTAATGGAAAAAGACTCACGACTTCTTTATGATTTGAATTCATTCTTCAAAGTGTTTATGGCTAGATTTGGAAAAAATGATTGTAAAAGGATAGCAAAGATCAAGCTCTTATCTTTACAACAAGGATCACGGTCAACCACAATATATGCTACAAAATTCCAAAATCTTGCTTGCAATGTGGAGTAAAACAACAAAGCCCTTGTTAATCAATTTTGTTATGGATTGAAGGATAATGTTAAAGAATTATTATTAATAATGCCAAAAGTAGACTCCTTAGAATAATTTATTGCTCAAGCCATTACATGTAATAATTATTTATTTGAAAGGCATTAGGAATATAGATTTGGCTGGAAAGGAACAAGTCAATTAATGACAACTATTCTTAAGTTTTCAAAAGCTTATTTGACTAAGTAAAATCCAATATAAATTAATGTAATATGTTTTAAATCTCTCATTAAATAAAAAAAGACTCGATGTTGTCAAGAGGACTTGTGTTTATATTGTGCAAAAACAAAGCACACTGCTCAACATTATCCAAAGAAGCAACACAATCATAAAATAAGGGATATGGTTGCTAAAAAAGATAATGTATTGAAAAACAAATTTCTTCAGCTACAATAGAAACCATGCGATTGGAATCATGTGCAACTGTCTCGTAAGCAAAGTTCCAACCAATCCAATACGTGATTCCTCCGTCGGATAACGTTCGGATTGTAGAGCTGTTATTAACTTGATTTGATTGATGAAACCTCGAAACTTGGAGCATTGTTGAGTAGAGAGAATTCGCCTTGGAAAAACGCCAGATTCCTAGCTGCTACTAGAACTAGCAGGGAACATGAGAGCAAGCCGTGCAAGTATCTTCTATACTTGCACAATATTTGTTCAAGCTTTCAAATTATACTTGTATTAGACTTGTACAAGTCTTATACAAATATAAAGTATAAATACTTGAATAATACTTATATAATCCTTAGTATAATACTTGTACAAATACTTATATAAATATTATATATAATACTTATAAAATACTTATATAAATACTTGATATAATACTTGTATAAATCCTTGGTATAATACTTGTACAAATACTTGTACAAATATTATGTATAATACTTATATAATATTTGCATAAATACTTGATATAAATACAAGTATATATACTTGTATAAAAGGTATAAGCAAAGTGTATATATATTCAAGTATACCTCAAAATACAACCGCATATGAGGAATACAAGCTATACAGCAAGCTGAAACTAAATAAATCACTAAAGATTCATCCAAAGGTCGAATCAAGCGTGCTTATAGCCTATGAAAAGCCAATAATCCATTGTAAAACATATCAAAATTTCACAAATAGTTGACTTACCATTTAAAAGTTATGGCTAAAAGAAGTAGGCGCTAAAATTTCCAAGCAAATGCAAAGGCAGCAAAGCTCCTCTTCACTTCAGCCTTTGTTGTGATCACATCCCTTTTCCAAATTGGACATGCAATAGCTTTTTAGAAAGCTCACTCCATCATCTAACTTATTCTAAAATTTTGCATGCACGCCTCTCAAACTCTAGATTTTGTAACTAGTTGATTCTACTCTTCAAACCCTAGCAACAATTTGCCCTCTTTGACACTTCACGGGTCATAAAACTTTCATCAAAGCTCCAAATGTATTGATTTTTGTTTTTGTGGAAAGTTTACACAATCTACTATAAGCACCTAAAATATCAAGAAGATTGAAGAGACTGTCCGACTTGGGTGGTTGAACAAAGTCTCTGCCCCTCTTCATCGGGTGGCAGCAAACCCTTTCCCACTCTCAAGCTCACAACTTTTGCTCTCCAACTCCAAATGCTACAAGAAATGTCTTGATAGAAAGCTAGCACAATTTTCCACACCATTTATAAATTTCACTAAGAAAAAGTTGAAATCAAACTTGCAGTAGCAGCTCGAAGTTTCTGCCCCTCTTCGTTGGGTGGCAGCAAACCCTACTCTACTAAAACAAGCATAACTTTTTGTTCACAACTCCAAAACAAGCAAGTGAGTAGGTTCTAGAATCCTCACAACTTGAAGAACACACCCATCAATTTTCATCACAAACGCTTCTATATCCACGGAGCTATCTCTCTCCAAAGTTCACCACTCAAAACTGCCTCTTTCTCTCGGTCTAGCAAGAGGAGTATATCTCCCTTTCTTTCCATATTAGACTATGAGATGCCCACATGGGCAGCCAAATCCTATTGGATGGGCCTTATTCACCCCATGCTCTTCTTTCTTATCCTTCACAAGGTCCATTCTACCTCAAAAGTCAACAAGAAAGGTAAAACAACCTTTACTTTTTTTCTAATTACAAAAGAGTCTATTCTAGGATATAAATAAGGTAGGAACAAAACAAATAGCCATCTTAATTCACTAACTAAGTGGCTATAATAAATCCTCTCCTTATAATATCTTCTAAAATAACCTCTAGCACTCACACATATATTAATAATAGATACAAGATTTTTAATATTTTTATACACTGCACGTAAATACAGTACGACAACGTTATGCGACAAATCTTTATTTTTTTGCATTGGTATTGACTGACAACAACATTGCTTCTCAGAGACCTCGAAGCTAAAGGAGGGAGTGATGTTAGGGACATAGTCTTAGAACCCTCTAGAAATTAGAACATTCTAGAAACAAGTCCCTGGAACCTTCTAGAAGTTTCCATTAGAAGTTAGTGGAAGTTTCTTGAGAAGCTTCCTAGCTAATAGAAGTTGCTTGAAAAGCCTCCTAATTCATAGAAGCTGCTTGAGAAGCTTCCTAAATTGTTAGAAGTCGCTCAAGAAGTTTCTTGTTTAGAAGTATATATAGGAGTCAAGGCTGAAGAGTTCTTTAGTCTCGACAACACATCTCTTAGTGCTCTAGCTCACCTCTCTGGTGTTGCTCTTGTACTCATCTGATCAATCTAGTTCTTGCCAATTCTCTTTGAAATTCTTGTTTAGATTTCCTCTTCGTATTCTGTGCCCGTGACACAAGCTATAACTTTTAATCCAACGGTCTACTTAGTGTGAAATTTTTCACACAAATGCTAGTATAAGCCTTCTACATGCTTAGAAAAATTCAGCTCAATCCAACTTACATATTGCAAGAAAATGCCCAAAAAGTGCACTAATGACACTCGGCTGCCAACTTGAAGATTGTTGCAAAAACTCTAGTGGTGATTTCTCCTTCTTTCACTATTAACTTCAGCTCAAACTTGGTATGTAGCTCAATCTATAAATCTTCTATCACCATACCAAAATTTATATTAATCCAATTCATGAATCTTTAGTTATCACAGAAATCCTATCTAAACCTAAACTGCCAACTTCCGACAATCGTTTGTATCAAAGCTCAAATATCTCCTAATTGCATTGTTAGATTAATACAAATTTTTGAATACACTTAGCACATTCAATAATCTAGACAATATCAAATTTTGAATCATTGATGCTACACAGATTGCACAAATCGCTCAACAATATAAGCCATCATTGTCTTATATAAAATCCAAAACACCAATACAAACCTTGAATTTGAATAGTGATTGCTAAGTCTTCCAAAGTCCTATGGTTACAAGCTAAATGCCCATGGAACCTTCTTCAAGCTGGCTATCAAATTGTAGTCACCGATCTTTGAATGTCCCAAACACCTGCCTTTGGTGGTCATTTATGTGGTTGAAGGTCTGATTTCGACCCTGTCTCATATCTGATCACCCCCCCGGATATTGATCTAACTTATTTTAAGGATTTTTAAACTTAATCCTATCTTCAACTCAACCTTGGTATCTACTATACTAACTTTTTACTTCTCTTATCCTATTTTTATTAAGTTATGGCTTTTTTAAAAGCCATAAACTAGTTTCTATAACCTAAAAGAAAATTTTAATAACTAACTTTTATCTTTTAGCTATTAGAGCAAGAATTAATCTAAGAGGCTTCTATAAATCTTTTCTTAAGTATCTTAAGTTTCTAATAACCCAAGATAACTAAGTATTAAGTAGAATTTATCCTTATGTATACTTTTCACTATATAAACATGTTACAACTTGACAACACCATACAAAGTTTCTAACAAGAGCTCCTATCTTATTTGTGAAGAAAAAAGACGGATTGCTATGAATATGTGTAAATTATTGAGGGCTTAATAAGATTACCATCAAGAATAGATATCCTTTACCTTTGATTTCAGGACTCCTTGATTAACTTAGTCAAATAAAGATCTATACAAAAATAGACTTATAAGGAGTATATAACTTGGTCCATATTAAAAAAAGATGATAAATAGAAGAGTGCATTTCAAATTAGATATAGATATTTTGAATATAATGTCATATCTTTTAGACTTATAAATGCACCAATTGCTTTTCAATATCTTATGAATGATATTTTTTGTGAATTTTTTGATGATTTTGTTGTCTATTATTTAGACAACATTTTAATTTACTCTAAGAATAAAGAAGTATATGAATTTCATATTTGTTGTGCATTAAAAAAACTTAGAAATCCAGGACTATATGCTAAGATGAAAAAATAAGTATTTCACTCTATTCAAATTGACTTCTTAGGATACATCATTTTAAATGATGGTCTTAAGATGGATCCTAAGAAAGTCCAAATAATCATAGATTGGAAGATTCCATGAATAATAAAAGATGTGTAATATTTTTTGAGATTTGCTAATTATTATTGAACTTTTATCAAGAATTTTTTTTTAGTTGTAGCTCCACTTACAAGAATTAACTTATAAGGACAAACTCAAGTAGAGTAAAGAAATAGAAGCATTGTTTGAAGCTTTAAAGACAACTTTTACTTCTACACCAATCTTATATGGCGTTGAATTTGTATAGTCATACAAGGTTTATTTATGAACAATCTACTCTATTTCAAAGAATGTATATATATTCTAAAAGACAAAACATGATTGCGTGCTCTTGAAGCTTGTTACAACTTCCCTACAACAGGACATTTTAGATATAACAAGACTTTGGAGCTAATATCAAGAGATTTTTGGTGGCCTCAAATGTAGAAGGCTATTAAGGAATTTGTATACTCATACAATGATATCTTCAGCTTATTATCCTCAAATTGATAGACAAATGGAACAAGTAAATCAAATTTTAGAATAATATTTGAGATGCATCATCAACTATCATTAAGATGATTAGGCAATTCTTTTGCCATTGGAAAAATTTACTTATACTAATTCAATACATTCTTCTACTCAATAAATTTCATTTTTTTATCAATTATGGTTATCATCCATGACTTAATACTTTTGATTTTTTAAAAGTTGATAATCCTACGGCAGAAGATTTGGCAAATCAATTTTGAGAGCTACTATCAAGGACAAAAATATGAATCATAAAAGAATAAAATATACTCTCGTGTTGCTCAAAATGACTTGAAGATGGTATAGTATTAAAATTAGAATAGCTATTGTCAAAGACAAGAAGACTAGAGACTCTTGAAACAAGATTAGGAACAAGAAAGGCGTTAACAAGAATAAAGAAGACTTCATTCTTGCCTCTATATATACTATCTATCTAAAAACTACGTGGCAACATTCTATAAGACCTCTAACACGTATTCAACTTACAAGATACATATCAAACTTGCAAGACAAGTTTTTTACATGTGCACCACGTACTTAGCTTATTCTACAACCTACCAATATGTGTAACACATAGCTAGCTTGTTGGCCAAGTTTCTAGCTTATCAATTACCTATAGACATGTACAAAAATGAATCTACATCTATGGAGCTTTTAAGAAGCTTTTCTATAAGATATTATCAAATTAATCTATTTTTATCTATTTCTATCTATCAATATTAATTAAATATTATTAGAATAAATCTTGACCATGACAGCTACATACAACAATGAAGGCACAATTAAAAGAAGCTCAAGAATGACAAAAGATCAATATAGTTGTTTATTATAAGAAATAGCCTCAATTCCACATGGGCGTTAAAGTATGGTTACTTTGTCGTAATATCAAGATTAATTGTCCTTGTGATAAGTTGGATTATCATAGGCTTGGACCATTTTTAATTTGTGAATAGATTAATCCAATTGCCTATCGATTATATCTACCAAAGTCT
Organism: Physcomitrellopsis africana; assembly: GCA_036785485.1. Taxonomy (NCBI): domain Eukaryota; kingdom Viridiplantae; phylum Streptophyta; class Bryopsida; order Funariales; family Funariaceae; genus Physcomitrellopsis; species Physcomitrellopsis africana. Next base: position 423,453 of record JAWRVF010000084.1, on the reverse strand, counting down.
ATGAAGATCCATTATATATTCCACATATCATTCCTTGAGCCATATAAGACAGTGGATATATAAGAAAAAAAACAAATACCACCGCCTCTTATAGAAGTGAATAATAATAAAGAATTTGAGATATTAGAGGTCTTAGATTCAAGATGGCATCAAAATCGGCTAGAATATCTTGTATATTGGCATGGATATAATATTAATAAATATATATAAGAGCCATCTAAGAATCTAATAAATGTATTAATAAAAATCAATATGTTTCATTAATAACATCCATCAAAATCAAGATGAAGAGTCAAAAAAATCTTTTAAAGATTAAAATATATGGCAAGCATAATTTGGCGCATCCTTGACCTCTTCAATATCTAATTACCGCCTCTCATGTAACTCAATCCTAGAAAGGGGGATAATATCACGGACATATGATTTACTCTAATAATTATCTAATTAACATGGATAGATAAGAATAGATAAAAGTAGGTTAATTTGATAATATCTTATAGAGAAGCTTCCTAGAAGCTCCATAGATGTAGACTTACCTTTTTACATATCTATAGATAATGGATAGGTAAGAAACTTGGCGAACAAGCTAGCTACATATTGCACATGTTGATAGCTTGTGAGACAAGTTAAATACGTGGCGTACATATAGGAAACTTGTCTTACAAGTTTGACATGTGTCTTACAAATTGGACACATATTGGAGGTCCTATAGAATGTTGCCATATAGCTCTTAGATAGATATTATATATAGAGACAAGAGTGAAGCCCTTTTCACTCTTGTCAATGGCTTTTTTATTCTTAGTCTTATTTCAAGAGTCTCTAATCTTCTTGTCTTTCACAATAGCCATTTTAGTTTTAATATTATTCCATCTTTGAGTGATTTTGAGTAACATGAGAGTGTATTTTGTTCCTTTATGATTCATATCCTTGTCCTTGATACCACCTTTTGGTCTAATTTATAATTTATTACAGAACAAGCTTACAACATTGAGAAAATATATTGATGAGAATTTAACAAAGAATTTTATTTGATATTCAAAATCTCCTACTAGTGCATCTATATTTTTTGTGAAAAAAAAAGATGGTTCTTTACAAATGAGCATCAACTATCATAGCCTCAACTAAGTAATAATAAAAAATTATTATATTTTATCAATGATATTTGGACTTTTTGATCAATTGATTCAAGCTAAGATTTATACTAAAATAGAACTTTAGGGAGCTTATAAAAAATGTAGTACACATTATAAATATATATATATATATATATATATTTTTGTAAAAAATCAAGTATATTTAGAAGAATATAACTACTATCACCTTATATTATAGTCAATAACCATGAAGAATTTGAAGTGGAAGAAATACTTGATTTGAGGCTAAGGCAAGGATAGTTGGAGTTTTTTGTGCATTGTCACAATTATAATATTAGTGAGCGCATATGAAAGCCAACTTCAAATTATATCAATGTGCCACAAAAGATATATGAGTTTTATCAACTACATCCTTTTAAATTTAAATTTGCAACACGTTGTTATATTATATATTGTTTTGTTTGAGAATTCACCAAGTACTTAGCTATAGAAGGTAAACTTGTATTTTGTAACTAATCAAGAATCTAACAACTCTAATAAAATCTTAAATAAATTTGAATTGAAATTTTAAAAATTCCAATCAAATCCTAAAATAATCTTAAAAAAATATAAAAAGAATCATAAAGGAATCCTAATTAAATTTTAACTAATTTTAATAAAATTCTAAAGATATTTTAAATAAATTCTAATCAAACTTTAATCAAATTTTAATCAAATTCTAATCAAATCTTAATAAATTTTTAATAAATTCTAATAAAATTCTAGTCAAATTTTAATAAAATAATAATATAATCCTAATTATATTTTGATATAATCTTAATAATATCTTAAATAAATTTTAAATTAATTTTAATCAAATCCTAATCAAATTCTATAGCAAATTTAAAATCTCAATAGTTATTAAATTAATTATTGATTTTCATTCAAAATTTGTATACTTCTTAATTTACTAGTTGAAAACAAGCATATAAAATTTGAAAGAATTTGAATTTACAAATTAGAAGAAAAAACTCCTAATTTGCTTAAGTATCAATTGTCTTATTTTTCTAATCTTATTGTCAATTGTTTGGCATCAATAGCTTCTTTATGTATCATTCATATATTCTAAAATTTTATAAAAGTATTAAAAACTAAGTTAACTACTAGATCAAATAAAGAACCATTTTAATTTAACTAATAAATTATTCAAAATCACAAAAATCCTTATTAATCTTGAAAATCCAATTTTTTAGATCCTAGCCCGTTTAAATTCTATTAACCTTTGATCAACTATCCAATTAAGCTATAATTTAGTGCATATATTTAATACAACCATATTCACAAATTCACAAATTTTTATTCATAGAATTGCTACAAAACTCACAAAATTTTCCAAAATGTGAATCTGCTTTTATTTCTCAACAACCAAAATCATTCAATTAGAACCTTGACTTTATATAGCTCTCAAAAAATCATTACAAACTCAAAAATCTTAAAATCAATATTCAAAAAAATCTTATTTAAGTTTATTATCCAACCATATTCTTCAATCAACAAAAGAATCCTCTATGTGTCTTAAGTGCATGGTTTTGTGTCTTGGGATTTGATTTTGACCTTGGTTCACAATCAAATTTCTCCAAGTATCTATTTAAGATTTTTTTAACTAATTTTTATTTTGAAACTATCTTTTTTTATTTAAAGATGCCTATAGTATTATTTTTGCTAATCAATCTTATTTTGTCTTATTTTTGATTCTATAAAGTAAATAGAAGTCTTTTTAATTAAAAAAATAATGTTAGCATTAAATATTTTTATTACTTCCCTATTTTATACTTATATTTTTTAAAAAAAATTTTTTAATAAATTTTGAATTAAGGTCCTCTATAATATTTATTTTTTTTGCTCTTTCATCCTATATCTGTATTACAATATGACAACATTATAATATTGTGGTTTGATTATCATGTAAAAATAATATATATATATATATATATATATATATATATATTATTTATATTTTATTACATAGTTGGATAAGAGCCATATTAGTGAATTTGAATTGGTTACAAAATGTGGATAGGTTATTATTTTAAAAGGAGTTTGTTTAAAAAGACTATTGCTGAGATTTGTACAACTTCATTTTTTTTTGAATTATATATCAAAATCTTATTTAGTTAATATTTGATATTTTGATAAGATATAATATTATTTATTTATTAATTATAAAAAAATAGAGATTTTTGGTTTAAATTATATACCAAGGTCTTAGAATATTAAATTGATTTTAATAGAATCTAATTATAAAAATTAGATTTAAAAAAAATATTATTTCTTATTTAAAATGAAGTTGTTAGGAAATATGGAGTTAGTTGTAGTTGGAGTATGGTGAAAAAGTGATAGAAAGTTATTCTACTCTTGAAGCTACAAAAGATGGTGAAGGAAGAAGATGAAGAATTATTCTACTCTTGAAGCCACAAGAGATGGTGAAGGAAGGAGATAGAGGATTACTTTGTTATTGAGGCCACTAGAAATGGTAAAGGAAGAAGATGGAGAGCTATTCTATTCTTCAATCATTATTTCTATGACAAAAAATCAAATTGGTTCTTAACAAATTCTTCTTAAAAATTAAATTAATAAGTTAATAAATTAGTTTACATAAGTTTTAGCTAATTAAATTATTAAGAATTAAAACTTATCTATTGATTTATATCTATGATGATTTATCATTACCTTATAGCAAATAGATGCCAATCATTAGTCCTTTCTATGAATAGCATTAATTGGAGATCATAAGAGGTGTAGGTTGTCCTCTTAATGATAAGTGGTATTAAAAATAATAATTGGTAGTTAGAAATATTTAAAATAAGATAAAGCTCCATGTAAGTTATATCACTTGCTCCCAAATTAGTTATTACTTACAAGTTATTAGCAATGATAATTGTCAGTAAATGGCTTGAAGACTTGGATATATAAAACCTTCTCAAAGCCTTATTTATCATCATTTTTTCAATCAATTTTTCCATCAATCTATCTATCTAACTCTCTCTCTCACACCTTTGTTTTGAGCCCTTCGTAAGGACAACCTAATGAGACACTTAGAATTATATTGTTTTATTTGTTATAAACTTGTGTTGTTAGTTGTTGTTTTATATCCTTGCTAGTCTTCTTAGAGCTCATTGTTAATAGAATTATTTTCTTATTTAGACATGTTTATTGTGTAGGGGAGAAAAAATTAGTAAGGTTAGGTGAAAGAATCATCAAATTTGGAGTTGAAGTTATGAGGGTTTGAAATTGAGAGTTTTTTTTTTTTTTTTTTTTTTTTTTTTTTGCCATTGCTGCTGCTATTCTACGCTGATTTTCATCCAACAATGGTGTTATCATCCAATTATGCCTATTCTCATCTAATTATACCAATTTTCATCTAATTATACCTATTCTCATCTAATTATACCAATTTTCATCTAATAATAATATTATCATCCAATTTTATTGGTTTTCATTCAACAACATTGTTATCATCCAGATACCTCTATTTTCATCTATTTATACTGATTTTCATCTAATGCTTTTCATCTAATGATTTTCTTTGAAGATATTGAAAATCTAACTTATTAGCAATTAGTTACTTATGATTTGGCATAAGAAAGGGTGTTAAAGAATTCCTAAATGCCATAGAAAATCTATTATATAAACTTACTTAAATATAAAAGGTTCTCATTAATATGCTATCTTTTAATATTATTATACTTATTTATCTTCTTTTTTAAAGATAAATCATTTATTAGAGCTTGGTCAATAAATTAATGATAAATTCTCTACAATTAAATATTCAATATATTTTTAAATTAAAAATCACACTATATAATAATATGTCACATAATACTCCCATTTGGTATATCCAAATATGGTACATTTTAGACTTTATAATTTTCTGTAAGAAGAATTGAAGCATTTTTTAAAAATTTAGCATTTAACCTTTATATACATATAAACTAAAAAATCTTAGAAGTAGTTCCATTCCACATTAAGATTGCAACATGTCTTTGATTTAATTTGCATAATTAAATATAAATAGTCAAGAAAATAATATCATGCCAATTAGATTGTAAGTTCCACCAATAAATCTTAATTAGTGGATTAATTAAAATTAAAATTTTAAATTATTTAAATATCAAAATATTAAGATTAGAGACTTTATATGATTATTTAGGTATTTATTAGAATTTAAAAGAATTTATAAGTTACAAGAGTCTTATGAGAGAAAAATCATAAAATTCAAATCTTAATAAGTCTTAGAGGCACTTATCTTAATTATTTTAATATTTTTTCTTAATTAAAAGAAGTTAGTACTTAGTTATTGAAACCAGTATCTATATTGGCCTTCTATTTATATATATTACTTATTAAAAACATACAAATACTATTTAATAGATAGAAGAAACACGAGAAAAAAAACCTCATGTCTTTGTAGTTATTTATGTAAAAAATAGAATTTTTAGTTGATTTAAATTAATTTTATTATTATAAAAAATCACCAAGGTAGAATAAAATAGTCTTAAATTGATATTATCATCTCAAAAATATTATAGAGATTTTTAGAATTTATTAAGAATTTATTTAGGAATTTTTAGAACAATTATGAAGACTTTGGTAAAACTAAATTTTACCACCTTGGAAGCCATTATGAAGAAATAGAACAAGATTTGAAGGCCATACAAGATTCTTAGGCTAATTGGATATTTTTGAACACTATGGTGAAGTCAAAAATGCAAAAAAATAAATTTTACTAGTAGAAAATAGGAGGACCAATAGCTAATATAGTCCTTGTAAGAAGGGAGGTGCACAAGTCCCATATGGATTGTGGCACCTTGGATGTAGATAGGATGATAAGACTAAGGCCTCGTGGCCTCTCTAAGACATCCATATACACTACTTATAAGCCTTGGTGAGTTTCAAACTCATCATCTTTTAAGCAAGTTATCCTTGAGGTAAAAAATTTCCACTTAGCTTTTCTATTATTTACCCTTCTATCTTTGAATTATTATAATTTACTCATAGTAATTCGGATTCTTATTGTTCTTGTTAATTACTTCCTTCTCTTTACACCATCAATTACAAGCAACTCTTAAGTAAGACCATCTTGTAATTTGCATTAAAAGATGAATTTTATCTTCACATAGGCCATCTCAACTAAGCATTTCACATTGTCGATCTTGTAATAAAGAATCACTTTAACCAAAAAGATGTTGAAGAATATCCAATAGCCGCTTTATAGCAATCATCATTAAAGTAGAATCTATCCAAGAAAGATACTTTAAAGTAGTTTTTGAAGTATACTTTTGCAACAAAGACACAAAAGTTTAAGCTTGATTTATGAGAGAAGGTGTTGGTCACTATCGTTGGTTACAAAGATCAATGAATCTTTTGACTCATAAAAGATAGCTTAAATGTGTAGCAAATACCATACAATACATCTTTGACTTTCTTTATCTTTGATCAATTTTAATTCTATCTCTCTTCATAGAATTTGGAGCTCAAGAAAAAAAAGATATTATAAATATATAATAGAAGAAGGTCCTAAAAGATTCTATTTAGTCCTAAAAGATTTTTAAAAATTCTCAATGATTTTATAAAGGTCCTAATAGATCCTAATAAGTTTTAAGAAGATTTCAAAAGATCTTAGAAGGTTTTAAAGAATTTTAGATGGTGATAGAAAGATCTTAGCTTATTTCATCTCCAAACATTAAGAAAATTTGTCAAAGAGCTTCCTTTCACCTAATATATATAAAAGTCAAGATTGAGAGGATTTTTAGTCTCAACAATACAATCCTTGTAGCTCAACTTGGACCTTTTGGTCTTATTTATGTGCCTTGTCATAGCTCATTGCTTATAATATAAAATAAATCTCTTTTATTTTAATTCTTTAAATATTTGGAATCTTATTCTATTTAAATGGTGGACCTGTAACACTCATCATTCTCCAAATATTTTGCCTAGATTATCAATTCAAGAGCCATATATTACTTTTATAATAATTGATATATATTTTTTAATTATAAATTTATTTCAATGTCTATCAATACAAATACAAGAAGCATCATCTCATTTAGAATTAATAATGTATGTCTTTTATTCCAATGATTGGATAGTCAATATAATATCATAACACTCATCAATGTTTAGTATCTACTATTATGTGGAATTAATATCATTTTTAAAAGGCCTTGGAATGTCTAGGAATTTACTATTGTAGTGAACTACATAAATTTTTACAACTTCCTAATATGCAGGAGTTTATTGCCATTTATGATATATTTGATTTATGACAATTTAAAGCAGAATCTCCTACCTATGTCTCATCATTATTATATCTGACATTAATGCTTTCTTTTAAAGCTCCTTATGTCAATATTTTATACCAATGCCTTGCACATCTTTATGCTGATAGAATTTATCAATTCTTTTATTAAAAAGGGCTTTGACTTATCCCATCAACCACATTCACTCTATGCACGACTTGTTCTTTGATGAAATCAACTTATATCCTTTGTTAAATTCTCCATACATATGCCATGATTCTATTCTAAAAAATTCATACAGATATTTGCAAAGAAATCACCACCACTAATATAGATAATAAGCATTTTTTTTTATTACTTATAAATAATTACTCTCGGTTTTAATAGATTATTTATCTTATAAATAAGAGTCAAACATTTTTAGATGTCAAAACATTCTTTGTTATCTTTTCTACTCAATAGAAGTCATCCATTGATAAACTTTATATTGACAATAGTTTATAATTTGGTAGAAATGCTCTTATTTAAATATTATTTATGTATGGCTGCAAGCAAGTACAATTTGCTCTTTACCATCATAATTAAAACAACATCATTAAGTAAGCAATTGGTATTATTTCACAAAAAGCAAGAACAATGATTTTTGGTGCTCATCCACCACAATAATTGCGGCTTGAAGATTGTTGTTGAATAGTATGATTTTTTAATTGAAAACATATTGGATACCTAGCTATAAAAAGTTTTCTTATAATTTATTGGCTAGGCTCTAATAAGTGATTTGTCCTTAGTAAGAAAAACAAATAAACACAATAATATTTTTTAAAAATTATACTAATAAAAATCTCATATATTTAAGTAGATTTGTACATAAGATTTTTTATGATATGTAGAAAATCCTTAATACCCTTTTCTATGCCAAATTATAACTAACTAATTTTTGATAAGTTAGATTTTTAACAAGTTCTCAAATTATTTTTTTTAAACTCATCTTTATATCAAAAATATTATCATAGCTCCATATATCCATATTTTCACCTCTATAAAGTCTTGGCTTCCAAAAATCCTTTTTGGTTTGTACAAAATGCTCAAATTATAACAAAATCCTTCAATACTTTATTCACCTGCAATAGATTGATTTCTTCTTAAACTTTAGGATCCAATAACTCTTGATTTAGCTATTTAGTTTTTGTCAAATTTTTTAAAAGTATAGCTTATATCCTTAAGCTTTATTTAAAAAAAAATCAACCACAGATTCACTTTAAATCATTTGATATCTCAAAAATCCTAATAAATATTTAAAATCCTAATTTATAGACATCCAAGTACTATTTTCTTTATATCTCTAAAATCCAAAATCTTAATGCTATAAAATTTTTATGTATAGCTTTGTAACATAAAAATATATACTTTTAAAAATTATGAGCTAAAATCTTATCAAATTGCTTAAAATATAGCTCAAAATACAATCACTAATTAAACAAGTCACTTATTGCCCTTAGATTACAAGTTCTAATTTCAATTCTCATTATTTTCTTCATCTTAGCTTAGAATTTATTAAAACATATATGTAAAATATAGCCAATATAGTGCTTTCTTTAATTCCAATTCTTGATCTTTTATTTCTTTCCATATACGTGAGTTATATTTTAAAGAATAATAGTAGGTACAAAATCAATATCTTGACTTTGAGTACCTATATCTCTTTTACAAAAACTCCAAATCACTCAATTTTATACCATAATCATAGCCAAAAACCTAAACTTGTTAATTCTAACTTCTAATATTTGAATACCCTCAAAAGAAAAATTCTAATCTCTAATGAGACCTCAAGCAACCTCTTTGAAGCCCATTAGGTATGAATTTTGGCTAATAGGAATGGAAATTTCCATTAACCATCTCCATTTATCCACATGGATGGCCTAATTATTCTTTTTGATATTTAAATTTTTTTTTCTAATAAGACTTACATAATATGTTTCTTAAGTATCAAATAAAAAAAATAAACAAGATTTCAAGGATTATCAATGTTTAACAAAGATGATTTAAAATATAAAAAAACCATTATCAATATAAAATCAACCTCAAAATTCACTATTAAAAAAGAAAATGAAATTATACAATTTTTAATAGTAGCCTTTTTAAATAGATTTCTTTCAAAATAGTAATCTAACTATTTTTGTAACCAATTAAAATCTATTATTCTAGCTCTCATCAAATTATATAATAAATTATATGTATGTATATATATATATATATATATATATATATTATTTTTACATGGTAGCCAAATTACAACATGACACTATAGTATTTTTCATTGACATTTCTCCTTACGCATAAATTTTTAGTAATTTTTTTTATATATGTTATTTATACCAAACTTTTGAATTACCTTACAAATTTAATATCAATCATCTTTACATCTTTGGAGCTACAACTTATATCCATATGCCACCAAGGAAATGTTGACAGGAAGAGAAGTTCATTGCACAAGTTCATACATTGAAGGCCTTAACTACTGTGTTTGGTTTCCTAAGTCTAATCAAATAGAAGGACCTGCCTACATCCAATTTGATGAGACACCAAGAGACAAGGATATTCCATACCTTTTACATCTTTAACCTACAACTAAATTTGAGGTCTCCTATGAATCTGTTGACATTTATCTTCCTTCCATATTTCCTACTCCTTCTGACACTCTATCCACTGGGTCTTCTCCAATTTCCATTCCACCTTCTCCACAGTCGTTATCTTCCACCTCTACGTTACATTGTCCTTCTCAAATACCTACTGGTTATTCTTCCTTACCAATCTTGCCGCCCCCACTTGGTTCTATCCTTGATGCTGAAATTACTAAAAATATCTTAGCTGGTCCTTCTTTTGGCATTATATGCCAGACTTTTCATCCATCTCCACCCGTTAGTATCGACACGCCCACTCCTCTTTCCATTTCTCTTGGACGTTCTGAAAGAAGCAATAAAGGCATTTCTCCATATCGCTTTGACGATGGCTTACCAACCTCATCTCAATGATTGCAATTACTTAGTCAAGCGCCACCTGCACTACTTTATACCTTCTGTATTGCTTTATTTTTCTCATCATCAAATGATACTGTACCTAGTTTAAGTAAACAAACCATAAATAGTCCTGATGCGGATAAGTGGTGTGAGGCAGAAGAACTTGATCTTCGTGAACTTCATCGACTTAATGTGGCTCAATTAGTTTTGTTACCTCATGACGCACGATTGTTACCATCTCGCTAGGTGTATACTCGCAAACGGAACAGTCTCTACAAGGCTCGATTTGTTGTCCGTGGGGACAAGCAACGCCTTGGTACTGATTACAATGATACAATTGCCGCCGTTGTGCATCATGAGACCTTCCCTCTCATGATGGCTCTTATCGTTGCACAAGGTCTGGAAGCTCATTCATGGAATATTATTACGGCGTTTCTCAATGCTTTCATTCAGAAGGATCTCTTGCTATATATTTGGCCACTTTCGGGTTATAAAACGTATACTTCCAACAGTCAACTTCTTGTCTGGCTTTTACTCCGTGTTTTATACGGGCTGAAACAGACACCTTGGCTTTGGTATTCAGAACTCACTACTTTCTTACACACTCATAGTTTCTTACCACTTGTGTTCTTTAGCAATACTTGGTGTTCTTTAGCATGAGATTGGAAATTTTTTGGTATTATGGGTCGATGACATAATTGCTATTGCACACATTCTTACTGCGATCACTTCTATTTGTCATCTTCTTGAAAGCAAATATCAACTTCAAGATTTAGGCAAGTTGGACTAGTACCTTGGCATCATGATTGTTTGTAACAGATCATCTCACACTCTGTATCTACATCAGGGCCCTTATGCTCCCAAGATCCTTACGCAATTTCATCTTCAAGACCGTCTTTCTGCTACGGCTCCTTCTACTGGTCACGATGATGTTCCTAAACCTTTCACTAGTACAACTACTCCCAACGAGCGCCAGCAGTTTCAAGCTATGATCGGATCTCTTCTTCATCTTTGTGTCCAGAAAATGAAAGTAGTCTTTGCCGAGTTTTCACGAATCTGCAGGGCACAACCAATTTGGGTCTTAGATATATTGCGAACGTTCCTTTTTGTCTCGATGTTCATGCTCTTAATCTCGATGTTACTCTGACGTTGCTTATGCAGATCACTCTTCTAATCGCAAAAGCACTTCGGGTTACTTGTTCAAATTTGTGAGATTCATGAGCAAGGTATACAAATATCTTGACCGTCGATCAGCTAGCTTAGATCTCTGCCAGGTGTCATAATCTCAGTAGCTGTAGATCGCTCGTCAAGCAGGCAAGTCTTTAGGTCAGATTCAAACCTGGCTCAACGAAGGGAAAGTGCAGATATATTGAGTTGTATTCAAACATTCAATTCAATTCATTATGAATCCATTGAGACACAGAGTTTCTGGTCATCAAGCACATCTGCATTCCACTTGTTTCTAGAGCTCGATACAGTCTGGACTGATCAGTCTTCTGTGCTGTTGGTTGCAGAATATATTGGGGACCTTCTTGAGAGATGTTAGAAGCCACCGCTGCAGGTTAGCGAGTGTGTGTGATACGTCCAAGCATCCAACTGCGGTGCGCCGTCATGGGCCGATGATCAAGTTTTTAGTACTGTATATCAATAATTGTTGTGCTTTTGTATATGCGAATTATGGGATTGTGGACGGTAATCTCCATCCAGTGCCGTTGCGATTCATGGGCGTCATGCTTGGGAGCTAAGCCAGCACCTACAAGTTGTTTCAAAGGCTCCGGTGCAGAAGGATCATACTCCATCTTACACGCTGCTCAAAATGAGATGGAAGGTGCAGTTGATCAGTTTTTTTGCTGAAAATCGAATGGGCTCTGGCAGTCTTTGCATTGACCTAGATTTCTAGCGGTGATTCAAGAGAAACATTGTGAAGTTATGAGCAATCTGATCTGTAATCTTGTAAAAACCTGAACATGTGTGAGCGAAAAAAAGATTTCGCTAGATCACAAAGAAGAGACGATGTTGTCGATCCCTTCCTGACCGTCAAATCTACATAGGAAAATCTCATTGCAGCACTTAACATCATGAACCTTATGGAAACCAAATTACTTGCCTGAATAAGAATACGGTGACAATATCATCCTAATACGCCAGACAAATCCGTTGGACGATCCAAAAACTAGAGCCTCCTCGGCATTAATGTCCCCTCGGTCCTCCTCCCACTCTTGCAAAATCTTTCTAAACCCATCAACTGCTCCTAAACTCCACATTTCTACCACACAAAGTGGTCTAGTCGATCGACTTCCAACGCGGCCATCCGGTTTCGTGTCGAGAAAACCAATTGCGATACTACATATGAGCACATCTACATCAGAGCCTATCCTGAAACGGAAACAGAGCAAGAATGGCATCGCCATTGCGAACAGATTCGACGCAAACCCACAAATCGCAGGGTCGCCACAGATATTCAAGCTGGAGCCCAAGATTCCTGTGAACTGTGCTCATCTGCTCATGTAAATTTGCTCTAGTGCTACTGAACTCGAGATCCCTTATGCTACATTCCACTCGGTAGAGTATCCGAAGGGCTGGGTTTGAAACACCATGACAATAGCTTTTTGATTATTTGAGGTGCAGGCAAGAGAGAAGTGAACGTCTCCTGGACCTCATAGTTTTCTAATCTAAGAGCCTCGAAACAGCAGTAACTTTCATGGACTGGATTGTGCTACAACAATATTCTGGTCGAGTCAAGCGTGTCGAAGTAGTTGGTTTACTGCACTAAGCTTTTCTTGTGATGGAAAACTATTCAAAATGCAGGCTGTATTGAACTGAATGCTAATATTTCTGACATAGATATATCTTTCTAACGAGGCCTTGACGACATCTTATCCCCGAATACGAGTCACAATGACACAGATGAATCTACTGGTCCGAGCCTTTCAACACCACCAAAGAGTATAACCATCATTTGCAAAAACTACAAAATCTTTATTGATTAATGCAATTGCATTACGAGTCTCTTCACAAAACGCTCAGCGATACATTTGGAGCTGATATCCCAATCCACACACAGGGATCTCTGGTAACTTGCATCAAAATTACCACACAAAATTATTATTTGTCCTATTCTGTGGATCAGCATCAATGGAGCTCTTCGAACTCGGTTATTTTAAGGGATCATGCCAGCACAGGCCGATTTCAATGTCGCCCATCAAAACCCGAAAGAGAAGCTCCTCCGCGAATTGTAGTCAAAACGCAAGAAAAGCAAACACTGTATTCAAAACTTTATTGAGGTGACGGTCGATGTGCGCCCGTGGTTGTCATTGTCGAATTGTTTTGATCTTTGGCATGGATGTCTACATCCTGGCATCCCAGTTTGTGAAGTCAGGAGAGCACTGGAGCCCGCCCTCGGGGTAAATGTGCTTCCCCGTCAGGAAGGCAGTCACAGCAGCCTTGTTAAAAGTGTTGGACGTGTGGATGCCGTCCCAGCTGAGGTGAGATTTGTGATCCCTACATGGCGGGGTGCCCGTCAAGTTCACCATTTCCTTTCCAACCATGCCGATATGGCCGCACGTCACGTCCTTGTTGAAGCTGTAGGATCCTCCCACTCCGCAGCAAGCCTTCAAAGGCTCTGTTACATCTGTGGAGTCACACAAACCACCTGTCAGTGTCTTTCCTTGCGGATTTCGTTGCGAAGCATCGGATACTGCAGATGAGTTCTCATGTTGACTTACTGTAAGCCTCGGGGTCCTTCAGGATGTCGGTGTAGACACCGTGAATGTCACCGTAAAACACATTCAATGTATCAGGGTACTTCTCTCGCAGGGCATCCACCTTCTCTCCGAGCAACTTGTTGTGCTTGGCGGTAATCTTGTTGAGGTCACTCAAACAGCCGTAACGGTCGTATTTGGCTTTCGAGGATTGGTACAAGGTGAGCATGGCAGGAATACAACCCAGAGGAGGCAGACCCAGCACGAGAATGTGTTTAGCAGCGGGCATGACATAACTCGGTGAAGCAGGAGGCTGGTAGATTGTAACCTTCAGCATGCCCTGCGACCATATCCAAAATGCCATCAAATCTACATTCTAAGCAATTTCATAATACATTTCGAGAAGATTGGAAGAAATTCAATGGAACTGGTGTGTGTGTGTTTGTGTAAAGTTTCTTCCAACATCAAAGCCTGTCGAATCCAGATGAATTCTTTTAAGCGGATATATAATTTACCTCAATGTGAGTACCGATGGACTCCACTACTCTCTCCACAATGTTTAAGGTCTGGCGAGGAGTGAGAGTCTCGTCATAGAGACTGTAGAAATAGTCTTGGTAGCCGGCGTACACCAAGAACAACGACTGGTTGACGGAGTTCAACGTGGGCAGGGGCTGCACGACGACTACAGAAGCAACACACAATCTTAAAAAATTTCACACCTACACTTATTGACTGCAACTCATCGGATCTGCATAGTCGAACTTCCAGCATTCTGAAATCATCGTGATAGTGATAATTTATGCAAAGCGCTCTCATATCATGACATATCATCAAATTGGGCACTCACTTCCGGGGTTCATGAATTCGTAAAACCAGAGTCGAACTTTGTAGCGATAAAACCACTGCAACTGCACATCCAAGCTGAAGGGCGTGTAGTGGAGTCCGGTAGCCTTGCTCCAGGAAGTAACATTTCTTGCCGAACCGCCAACAGCCGCAAAGTTGGTACCGTATCTGAAGTCTGGAGATGTTCCTCTGAGTACTGGGTAGATGGGCCGCCTCCTGACTCCAAATGCTGCGACATTCAACCAAAACTTATAAGTCTCATACAGTCAAACTTTCAGGATACAGACGAAGTGGAGGTGGTTTATCACAAGCATTTGTTCATGATTCGATTCCAATCAAAGAACACAAATTGGCATTCAATTCATGTATCGAAGGAGGTCAAGGCACAACGGACATAATCTGGAGGCTTTGTTAATGACGTACCTAGGAAGTCGACGAGCAATTTTCCATCGCATAATCGATCAGCTGGATGCATGGGGAACTCAACGCCGTTGGGATCCAACTCCGCGTTTGCGAATATTTCCGGAAATGCGGCGATCGCATTTCCTACATCAGTGAGCCCATCTCCGAAAGCATAGACTGCAGGAAACGTGCAGTTTGGCAGAGTATCCTGAGCTGAACTCAGATGGACACAATGCAAGATGCAGAAGAGAGCTCCCCAGCACAGAATCGAGTTCCTTAACTTCGTCGCCATGCCTTCGATCCAATTCCGTTGCCAACTCCAGACAAGTGAGAGGATTGATTATTGAGAAGCTAAACTGCCTCAACTGCGAATCAAGTAAACATGTGATGGGACAGCGAGAGAGGAAAGTGCAGTGAGTGTGATGTGACAGTTGATTTGGGTGCCATTTATACTGAAGTGTTGTGAAGTG
The DNA here is from genome assembly GCA_036785485.1 of Physcomitrellopsis africana. Taxonomy (NCBI): domain Eukaryota; kingdom Viridiplantae; phylum Streptophyta; class Bryopsida; order Funariales; family Funariaceae; genus Physcomitrellopsis; species Physcomitrellopsis africana. Next base: position 407,648 of record JAWRVF010000084.1, on the reverse strand, counting down.
GCGCAGGTTTCGATGCTTCTTTTCTGAGCAGAGACTTCACAGGAGAGAACGGCAAAGTGGGGTCTTTTGCTTTTATCTTTAGACATCCATGTCCAAAGCGAACTTCAAAGAATACCGTGAAGTCAAAGGTTTACTTCGATCTAGAGCTTGTATAATTTAAATCACGCTGGAGAGTAAATGGTAGTGTGGGGTGAGCACAGGACATGAGGCGAGGGAGTGTATGAACTAGATATCATTACTCGAGTCCCTTTTTGCTATCCTTGAAAAGAAATGCATCTACTTCGCCATTTTTGTTGTCAACGTTGACAATATGTGTTGATCGGCTGCATCATTTGCACTTTGGTCCGGCGAGTAGTACCAACTCTTTCTCGAGTAAGCCAATATGAACTCAACGGTCTTCCTTTGAAAGCTAACTTTTTCCATAGTTCGCCAACAAATATAAGGAAACCAATGCGATCGCTCTACTTGTCACCTCCTCGTTCCACCACCGTTGTCAAGAAATTTTTGGACACCTCAGCTCAGACTTCATTATTACTTGATCAACGATATAGTAATCTACCTATTAGGGTACCGTGTTCTGAATGATAAAAAGCAATAGAAATTCTGGTGATGATCCAGGGCAATTTAGGTACTTGTTATGTGTACGATTCTCCGACACGACACCAGCTTTCTGAAAGGCAGAACCCCAATTTGCTGCCAGATTGGAACTCGTAAGCTGAACCATGTGCATGGCTTGCTTTGTTCTCAAAAGATAATTACAAGCTCTTCAATCTGTTTTGTGAAAAATGTTGTGGGTCTTGAGATCCTTGAATGTTTGAAACATAGAAATTCTTTCTGTGGTTTTGGCTGTGTAATTGTTCTTTGTGCTAGTGTGGTTTTTCAGCCGATTTTTGGCCAACTTGAATACTGCTTCGCTTCTCTCTCTCTTTCTCCACACCTTGCCTTTCGTTATCCTCGTTGTTGCAGTTTAGGCTGTGAGAGGACACGATCCGGGTGCCTTCAACAAGTAGCATCGAAATTAGATTAGAAACGATGGAATTGCCTCAATGAAACCCACACGGGGAGCGAGCGGGCCAAGGCATACGAGATATTCCATCTCCCGTAGAGAATCCGCTGCAACTTTGTCACCTTCAGCGTAGGCGAAAGCAGTCGTGATCATCATCACACCAATTTATTTGCATATCATAACGTAGCTTTTGACACCTGAGTCGTCGGGAGGGTCCCATCCGCTGCTCCTCCACTTCGCTTTGGAGTTTCGAGCATTTGTCACACCTGAATGGTACTATCCGTCTCCCCAATCACTAGTTGGCTCTGCGTCGACATCTATCTATGACCCGGAATCGCACGGCAATGCTAGCGAGGACCTTTTCCAACTACAAGTTTCAGCGTTGAATCTTACAAGTGTCCAAGGAAATATAATCCACACATCTGTACGTCGAATATTAGAGATAGCTCATCCAGAAAATCAACAAGCTGTAGGGGATATGTTCATATTCGTGGTAGCTATGTTGTGAATCGTACTAGTGTCACGAAGTCGCTTCCTAACTCGTTGTGTGGGCACTAGTATTTATGGTGGAGCCCACTCAGTTCTGTAGGTGTCCATGATTCGAACTAAACAGCCTCGCTCCGTCATTAAACCCTGGTCTATTGATAAGAAAATGAACGGTACTCTGATGAGTGACTTGACGAGGTGCTATTTTCGATGCGAAGTGAGCCTGCATTCGCAAGCAACCTCTAAACGGCTTTTTGTGGATGGGATTCACTAGGAAATCGGCCAAAGGCTCCGATTTGCGTTAGAATGCTGCTCGCGGTGAACGCGTTTACTACGTTGACACAGTTGACGCAGTGTCAACGCAGAAATCTAGTGGAGCTAGGTGGAATCCGAAGTCAATGTGCACGTACAATCGGAGTAAAAGTCAGATTTGATTGGTCAAAGTTTAACTGAAAGCGATGTCGCAGACACTGGGTGTGAAAATTTCCGTCTAATTTGAAGATAAGCGATCCAACCAGAGTGATGGCGTGGTGGACCGTCTCGGGAGTCTATTTTCAACTGCACTAACAATCCGATCTAGGATAATGTTCGCTTCGTGGTTTCTGAACAGCAAATCTGGCTCCAACAGAAAAAATATCTGGACCAGTAATCTCGGAAGTCTTCTTCCTCACCTGCATCGTTCATTGCGTGCGGTTCAACCCCGCCATAGAGCTTCTGCTAAACTGCTCTTCTACAACCTACGCTTTCTGAGGTAAGCTCACAGATGTCGGGAACGCCTTCGTCGCATTTTTAGAAAGGATTGCCCATGCGGTGATATATCTAACGGCATGGAATTCCCCACGAATCCAGCTGATGAACCTTCTGCCACGACAAAAAATTCTCATATACTTTCTTGGTATGTGATTACTAAGTCGTCCAATTGTAAATCCTGCTCATTTTGATCACTTCACGTGCTTCAAATTGGAGCCCGTCGAGTTGAATCCCACCCAAATATGAACTACTCGTATTTAAGCCGATTGATTACGTTCCCCACAAAGAGTTGTCGAAGTGTTGTGACCCAGGCTATCTGAAATTGATGTGAGCTTGATGTGAGCTTGATGTGAGCTTGATGTGGCAGCGCTTGGGGTTCCAAGTGGTGCAATCAATCCAGTGCTAAGAGAAGCATCCGCAGATGGCACCAACTTTGCGTTTGTTAGCAGTTCGGCAAGATATGTGACAGTCTGGAGGAAGGATCTGGAGCATTACCACGCTCCCTTCTCCCAAGATATACAGTTGCGGTGGTTTGAGCGCTGCAAAGCTATACGAAAACATGAACCTTAGAAGTAAGTGTTGAATTCATCTTTTTTCTATGGTGCCGTGGTCTCTCATAATAATTTGCTGGTCCTTCGACTCTGCAAAATTTGATGCAGCAGCCAGTTTTTTACCTTTGATTGCGAGATCACTTACCTTCTTCGCTTTTTGTAGGCAATAATCGGTGCCTGCCGAACGTAAATTCAGTCCACCAACCTTTAATTCTGGTGGTTCGCTGGATACTAGAAATCCTTCTTCAGACCTTCTCGTTGCCAAACCCTTGAATGTTGCCCTTATGCGTTGAGGTCGGTATCCAATAATTGCAGTCGAATTCTGTAGAACTCTCACTTGATGGACGGTTCATTTTACTGTGCAGATATTACAGCTCCGTTTAAGGCTTGCTGCGGAGTGGGGAGGATCCTGCAGCTTCAACAAGGACGTCACATGAGGTTTCGCCCGGATGGTCGGCAACGAAAAAGTTTAACCAATACGGGAACGAAGCCATGCCTCAACGACAAGGGTCACCTCGGATGGGACGGCATCCACACTTTCCACCAATTCAACACAATCGCCGTGACCTCCTTCCTGATGGGCTAGTACATTTACCCTAGGGGGTGGTATCTTCCTTCTCCAGTTTCTACAATAGGAGGATTTAGACAATTACTCCTTCCATCCGCAGTAGTGAACGTGTTGCTGATGTAGCCGAGTATTGCTAAGCATTGATGTATCCAAGTATCTCAGCTTTACTGTAGCAGTCGACAATTTACCAGGTGCACTGTAGCATGCTGAGCTTCCGATGAATATTACGCCTTCGTAGCAGCGTTGCTGGACCAGGAACTTATTCCTCCAGACCTCCTTGCTGCAATGCGTTTCAATCCTGTGGTGCGTGATTGTGAGTAATTTCAAGTGGAAAAAGAGAGAAATAGAGAGAGAGATAGGCCATGACTGTGGTTACATGTTGGATTGAATGAATTTACTGTACCTGGCTACTACTATTCCACTGCGACTCAAAGTGAGCAAAAAACATATGAATTTCCTGAAAGTCTATCTTGGGAGGGATTGCGTGAAATCGACTGGAGATGATGAAGGTGGACTTGAAAGGCTCAAGACCTACGATTATGCGTATCTAATGAGGGTCAAAGCCGATGGCGCTAAACTTTGCACATTTATGGCCCTTTTTGAGGCGAATCTAAGGTCCTGAGTCGGAGGGTCTCCGCCTCATCAAGTTTGTTGGATTTTTTGGGGATGAATCGTTAACTTTACCCGACACAGGAGGCATGCTTTGGTTCAGCCTTCAGACATTCCGTGCACTCGTTTTGTGTGTGGTCAATCGCAGTCTTACTCGACAGATTACACATCGTATTTGAAAAGTAGATGTTAGTTGATCCCCACAAACGGACTGCAAAGAAGATCGACTGTGCAGATTTTAGCTGTTGAGTTGGGTTGTGGGAACAAAGGAGCCGGTTGATTGTGTTGATGGCTGTGCAAGGAAATGGGCTGTGAGACCATCTCTGCAGCAGAGGTGGGTTGCTCGCCTTGATGATTTAAATAACATACTTAGAATCGAGAGATTGTAAGACAGTGAGCTTGGAAACACTTCACACGTTGGTCGGTCTCTTTTCTTTTACCAAATCTGACTTTCGTTCCTGCTGACCATGCACATAGTAAGTCAAACAACTTACAGTAGGTCTCCGTGATCCATCAACTCCCCTTTCCAGAGAACAATTCTTGCATGCCGAAAGTTACACGAGAGAATTGAAATGTACCGCATTGGCAGAGGGATTGAAGAAAAAAGCACACCATCTCCTGCACTCTTCACCATTTCTACATGGTTGCGTTTCAATGGCTCTAAACAATGTTTAAAAAAAAAAAAAAAAAAAAAAAAAAAAAAAGTTTATTTCACGGTAGAGAGATAACGATTGCAAAGGTTGCTCACCTAAAAACAGTTCTCGACAACGAGGGACATTGAGTCACTTGTCAAGACTTTTCATCGCATCATCTCGAACCTTTGATCAACACAAACCATTGTAAAATTCTCGTTCACAGGACTCACAAGTGGGCAGTAATCTTTGGCAGCTTTCAATTGCAGTTTCAACCTTTGTTTTGTATACGCAAATCGATCGGGTACTATTCGTGTATATGAACCCCGGTCGTAACTCTCTCAATTGGCGTAACTTTCTGAAGGGGGGGACAGGTGACGACCTGAAGCGCAAGTGATTTCGATGGTTTCTGGGTTCAATGGCAGATGAAGAGCTGCTTTCGGATCACTTCTAAGGAAGACCAAACTTTGATTCAAAGCCTGCTTTGGAGAAGAAGTCATCACTTGAGCTGAAGGGCGAGGGGCAGCCGTGCCTTTGCTCGATACGTGTTCCAAAGGAAGACATGAGATTTCGACCAAAATTCTTTAAATTATATGCTGCAAACATTCTTATGCGGGTCCAGCACGTGCGAAACGATAATAATGCGACGCGAAATGTCAACTAGGCGAAGTCAAAGTTAGCCCTAAAGCTAGACTAACAAAAGAATGCGATGGAGATGGCTGAGGAGCAGATCACCATGGCTCTGATTTTGAGGAAGAAACTCAGACGTAGATTGCAGACAAGGCTCCGGCATGGGACCAGTTGACATGGTGAAGGTATGCAGCAAGTCAACAACAGGATAGGCTGGAAAATGTTATTTAACACACATTTTTAAGAACTCTAAAGAAGTTCTGGTGAGACATCACCTTCGAAGCAAGACTTGTGTCTCAATCAAGACGACGTAGGAACCTAGTCCACAATATAACTAGGGATGCACCATGTGCAGCTACTCAACCCAACTCAACTCAACAATGTGCATGAAACCTAAGCGTTTATCCTACACATTGACCCATCCATTTTGCAGCGGTTTCCTGACATTCAGAAATCCTGCAGCAATCAAGGGCATTTGTCTATAGTGTCTGAGCTTATGAGGAGAGATTCTGGAGGCATGGAACAAAACTTGATGAGGTTTCGAGCCGCTACGTCGATGGTATTTTGGATTGTTTTATTCCCTATGATCCAAGTTTCGACAGCTGCGGCGCTGAAAAATTGCAGCTATCCGGCAGTCTACTCCTTCGGCGACTCTCTGTCTGACGTGGGAAACAGCATTGCTGCATTTCCGGTCCAATTTGCGAACGCCGAGCTCTCTCCGAATGGTATCCTGTTTCCTACTCACCCTGCAGATCGTTTCTGCGACGGCAAATTGCTCATCGACTTCCTGGCATTTGGTGTGAGGAGGAGGCCGATCTACCCTGTTCTGCGAGGAATCAGCCCAGACTTCATGTATGGAGTGAGCTTTGCGGCTTCTGGAGGGACTGCGAGGGCGATTTCCACCTGGAAGAGATATGCTGGTTTCAATTCGCCTTTCTCTCTGGACGTGCAGTTTGAGTGGCTGGAGCGCACCAAAGTTCGATACTCATTCTACGAAAGACAAGACCCTGTCAGTAAGTATCATCGATCAATTTTTTTTTTTTTTTTTTTTTTTTTTTACTGAATCAATCGCATTGATTTACTTAATCTTCCCTCTCAATTCATCGCACGACTTTTGAATCCAACTAATTATTTTTTTTGTTTTGATCGTTGCGCAGTTGTTGTGCAGAGCTTACCCACACTGGCATCACTGAATTCCTCCTTATACGTGGTGTATGCTGGCTATCAAGACTACTTCTTCAGCCTCTACGACTCGGTCCTCACTCCCCGCGAGACGCTGTCGATCGTGGGATCTGTTGTAGACGCTGTGGTTGAGCTTATTGAGGTGAGCGCCACATACTCGATCTCCACACCGCTATCATCAGATTTCAGCGCTCCGACGATGTTCAGTAGGTTGCTTCAGAGTTAGATCCACGAAATTGAACATGTCAAGTTCATGTTGATGACTGTGTCCCCAATGTAAGAAAACTTCCTTGTTCAATCGTCTCGCAGAACATCGTAAAATTCGGCGGGATTGACCTTCTGGTGATCAATTTGCCGCCTCTGGGATGCATCCCGGCCATGCTCACCTTGTTCCTTGAAACCACACCCGACAGCTACGACTCTCGCGGATGTTTGAAAGAACTCAACAGAATCACAACAGAACACAATGCACAGCTGGGGGACGCAATGATTACCTTGCGAGCCAAGTACTCCAACGCCAACCTCTACTACGGCGACCTCCACGGCGTCTACACCGACATCCTCTCAAGCCCCAAGAGTTACAGTAAGCGCAGACAGAACCATGGAAACGTGACCTAATTATAATTTTCGCATGTGTGCATGAATTACCATCCCTCAAACATCGATAAGAGCATTGAATTGGCAGCTTCGAGGGGACTAATTCAGTGGCCTGAACGCTCTACTCCATGCAGATATTACGCAGCCCTTGAAGGCGTGCTGCGGAGTCGGCGGGTACTACAACTTCGACAAGAAGGTCACCTGCGGGAACACCGGAGTAATTGGCAACGAATTTGTGAATCTGACTGAAACTACGTGCGCAAATCCAGCGGGATACTTGAGCTGGGACGGAATCCATACCTCCAACGCATTGAACAAGGTCGTGGCGACGGATTTTCTTAGCGGCAAGCATATCACTCCCGACGGTGGGCTCAACTGCTCCCCCGATTTCACGTTCTGGGACTCGAGCTACTAAAGCCGGAATTTTCCCTTCCTCAACAGAATTCCATCAACACTAGTTCTCTGTATAATGCAATTTCAGTCACGTTCCTACAGTTTGGCACAACATTATCTGTTCAGTGCAATCAATTTTTTCGGACTTTTTGTTGGGCCATTCTGGCCCCGTTTGGCAATAATAATACGAGGGCTTCTCCACATCAAGTGAGCTTTAGCCTGTAGCTGATTTTAAGCGCAAGATATTGACTGTGTGATAGAGTAAGAGAAAAAAAATTACATTAAAAAAAAAAAAAAAAAAAAAAAATTGATTTCAAGGCACAAGAAACTTGCAGCAGGTTGTTTTGTGGCATGTCATGAAACAGTGAAGTGAAGCTCCCTTTGTTTGTGGTGATAACTTTTTCTGTAAATGAATTTGATGAAGTCTGTGTGAATTTCGATTTCCTGATTGTTACTCGAAATTTAAGGGAGGGTAGTCTATCTCTCCACCCAGAGTTTAAAGCGCCCACTGATATGAGGTAGGGAAGGAAGTGCGAGAGCGAAGAAACTCGAAACAGTGGAATGACAACCTGGAAGTGCAAAGCCTTTTCAGCAAACGAGTTGGATGTTGAGTGCAACGCCTGATTGGTAGGTGGTAAGAGTTTCGCAAGTAGAATCTGATTTTACATTGTATAGGAGCTGTGTAGAGCAAAACATTCACGTCATGTGGGCCTGATCTCGGAGATTTGGGCAGAGAGATAGGCCAGGTCTCGACAGGATTCTAGTTTATTTTTTATATTTTTTTCCCCTTTTTGCCATCAACTGGATTATAGACAATTTCGCCTTCTGACTCACTTGGTTGCCCGCTTTACAGGTAGAGTGTGGCTTTTCACATGAGTCCCATGAAAGAAGTCGTAACTCAACGTCTGTAATTTCTTCGGATGCGCAGTTTGTACTATATCCATGACGTGAATTATTTTACTACGACCCAGGCCTGGGTGAGTCATGGTGAAAGCGCTGCTCTTAAAGCAGGCTCGATCCATCTGACGGTCGTTGATTGCTCAACCCCAATCATGGTGCCTCATCAGTGTTTTCGTTAATACAGTTGATAATAAAGCCGGCTTTCAGTAAATGTGACCAAATCGATAATGACTCCTTCCCCTGACTGCTCCATGGTCCCTAACCGTGAAGAAAATCACCACGTCTTAAAACGAGAGGGTTGAGATGGTTTAAGTCCCACCTGGTCACGATGAACCCCGCTCATCCAAAGTCTAAATGCAAAAGAGATTTTAGAGGTGGCGTGTTGCCTTCAGTTTTTAAGGCGTCGGTGTACAATGGATTCACCCCAGCACCTGGTCAATCTCCTCTTGTTGAAACAAACCCCCTACGGGTCCTCTTACCGGATTCAAGTTGCTTGTAAAGATCGCGACCGTGAAGCCTTAATGCAGCCAAATCGATTGTACCCAACGGAAAATTTTGCGAAAACTGCAAAAGAAAGATATCCAAACTGATTGCATAATGCTGCACAGCCCTGACATACCGACCATCTCACACCAGAATCCGATTTCACAACGGCAGCCACCATGATTCACGTCCTCATTCCTTACGAAGTGATCCCAACCAAATTGAGCGACGTCGATACGAAACCATTGCGTCTCTCTCCGAATACGTCGAATTCGCTCCAGTTATGGACTCTACCACATACATTGCGAGTAACGCCAGGTGGGGTTTTCGTAATGGTGGTCCGATCAACCACTGAAGCTCACCATTCGCTGCAGTCACTGGTTTCCACTGCGCACATGCTCATCCGGAAGCATTTCCTCGTCACAAATCTTGCAATTTTCACGCTGTTTTAGCTCTCTCAGCGTCTGTATGTGTGTGTGTCAGTGTGTATGTGTGGATTCTTCAGCTCAAAAACTGCGTGCGTTTATGCAAATATATGATGCCAGGACCCTGATGCGCGACTATGATTCTCGAACTCTTACGACGACGATGCTCCCAGTGGCGTCAACAGCGGTAATGGTAACAGTGAAGCAGCAGCTGCGGTTACTGAAGATTGACTCTCATCAAGCAGTTTGGCAGGAAATCCCCCAGTTTGCAATATTATGTGTCACAAGGTATCACACATGTTTTTCAAACATGGATTGTCATATTTGTTGTCGGGTTTTGCAAACAAACCCAGGCTCCTGCTTGGGCAGCATGCGGACAATAGGTTGGGGCAAAGCTCTATCTTGGATAAATATTAGTACAATTTGATGAGAGAACAATCACTGTAAAATCTTGTTGACATGGATAAGAAAGTGAACTAGTAGTAGAAGATCATGAGTTTAAATCCGGTTGATGGCACTAGCTTCCAATTTTATCATGAATTTTCCTTTGGATATATTCACCCTTGGGTTGAAAAAAAATTGGCCTATTTTCAATACCTTTAGTATCCAATATACTCTAACATAAATATTTACATGAAATATTCATCTTTTGTGGTATCTAATTTGGGAATTGAATTAGATGTGCATTTATTACCTATCTAAGTTAGAATTTGTCAAGGACATGAACCATGGCAAAACCTTGAAGAGACAATACACACATGTGTCATTGAAGAAAGAAAAAAAGAAAAAAGAAATAGTTATAATATAGAAAAGAATTGGAATAATTATTGTTAAGTACAAAAATTTATTGTCCATCAATTTGAAGATAAAAATTAAAGATAATTATATATCAATATTTAATATATTAAAGAATAACTTCTAAAATTTTGATATAAATTGACATGCTTGATTAGATATGATTTCACTTAAAATTCTATGATATTGATACATATTATCAACAAAAAATTTAGTTATTGCTTCACATGTAATAGTTTTTATACAAGATATAAAATATATCATTTTGATTAAACAATCCACCATTATAAAAATAGAATTACAAAAATTTGAGATTGAAAGATTTATAATAAAACTCATTGAAACAAATAACTAAGGTTGCTTTAAAATAAATAAAGATTAAAAAAGTCCATAGGATTGATAACATGGAATCTTTATTTTAGAACAAGTGTCACAAGATTGAACAATAGTTTTGACTTCTTTCTACATTTGAAGCCACCAAAAATCTCTTGAAATAATCTTTAAAGTTTTATCATATCCAAAGTATCATGCTATTGGAAAGTCATATTGTGCTTATAATACACATAATTATGCTTGATCTTTTGGAATATATAAACATCTTTTAAAATAAAGAAGGTTGTTTTTGAAATAAAATTTGATAGAATCATCATAAAGGTTATTTTCAATATTAAGAACAAAAAAATTTGTTAATGTATTTGAACAAACTTTATTAAAAAAAGTAATATCAACTAAAATTATTAACTTAATGGCTCAAAGATGCAACCTTCTAGAACCTTTTTAGAACCTATTAGGACCTACTAGGACCTTCTTGAAATCATTTGAAACCTTCTAGAATCTTTAGAGATCAAATAGAATCTTTTAGAACCTTCTAAAATCTTTTAAAATCAAATAGAATCTTTTAGGATCTTCTAGATTAAATAGAACCTTCTTCTTTTCTAAGTCTATTGACATGTAGTGTGATTTTTAATCTAAGAATATACTAGATACTTGGCTATAGAGAATTTATTTATAACTTATTGGTAAGACTCCAATAAGAGATTTTTCCTTAATAAAAAAGACAAATAATACAATAATATATATATATATATATATATATATATATATATATATTATATTAATACCTCATATATTTAAATAGGCTTGTACATAAAGTTTTTCTTTGACATATAGAAAATTTCTTAACACCCATTTTTATATAAAATCACAACTAATCAATTGTTGATAAGTTAGATTCTCAATAACTTTTAAAAAAAATCCATAATCCTCTTCCAAAATCTCATCTTTATATCAAAATTTTATTACAGCTCCATATATCTATTTTTCCACCTCCATAAAATCCCTTTAATTTGTATAAAATGCTCAAATTGCAACAAAATCCTTCAATAGCTTATTCACCTACAAAGGATTGATTTCTTCTCAAATTTTAGAATCTAATAACTCTTGATTTAGCCATTCAATTTTTAATTAAATTTCTTCAAAGTGTAGGTTATATCTTTAAGCTTTACTATAAGAAAATTCAATGGTAGATTCACTTCCAATTGTCTGATATCTTAAAAATCCTAGTAGGTGCTTAAAATCCTAGTTTATAAACAACCAAGCATGATTTTCTTTATATCTCAAAAATCCAAAATCTTAATACCAAAATTTTTCTTTATATAGTTTTGAAACATGAAAATACACACATTTAAAAAATTTGATCCAAAAACTTGTCAAATTGCTTAAGATATAGTTCAAAACACAACCACTAATTAAATAGGGTCACTTACTGCCTTTAGATTGCAAGCACTAATTTCAACTTCCAATATCTCTTTAATCCTAGCTTGGAATTCATCAAGCCGTATATAAAAAATATAGCCAAGAAAGTGTTCTTTTCAACCCCAATTACTGATCTTTTATTGCTTTCTGTATGCACAAGTTATATCCAAGAGAGTGATAGTAGATATAATTTTGATACTTTAACTTTGAGTGCCTATATTTCTTTTGTAAAGTTCCAAAGTACTCAATTTTTGCAGTAAAACTATAGCCAAAAACCTAAACTTTTTGATTATAACCTTTAATATTTAATTCCCTTCAAAAAAAAAATCCTAATCCCTAATAAGGCCTCAGGCAACTTCTTTGAAGTCCATTAGGCATGACTTTTGGCCAATAGGAATAGAGATTTCTATCATCCATCTCCATTCATCCATATGGATGGCCTAACTATTCTTTTTTGCATTAAAAATTCTTTTTAATCCTTTTTCTAATAAGATTTATATAATATGTATTCTAAATATCAAATAAAAGAAATAAAATAAGATTTCAAAGATCACCAATGTCTAACAAAGGTGACTCAAAATATATAAAAGTTATTATCAATATAAAATCAACCTCAAAAGTCACTATCAAAAAAAAAAAAAAAAAAAAAAAAAAAAAATTATATAAATTTCAATAGTAGCCTTTTTAAACAGATCCGTTCTAAACTAATAATCTAATTATATTTTGAAACCAATAAAATCCACTAATATGGCTCTCAGTTAGCTATGTAGTAAATTATATATTAAATATACATGTACAATATTTTCACATCATAGCCAAACCACAACACGACACCATGACAAAGGTATAGTAATTTGGATTGAATATAATTTATCCCTAAATAATTTCTAATTTATTTCTAGCTTACTTATAATATCTTTGTTAACATAATTAAATTAAAGAATTATTATAAGTAAAAAAAGATAAAAAAAGATAATAAGAATTAATACTAAATCAATTAATGATCTATTTATTATGCTCATATCATTACTTGATTTCTTCCTATCTAACAAAATCTTTGTTCTTGGTTCTTTTCAAAGAGTAAGTTATTGCATGCAAATGATTAAGTGCTAAATTTTTCTAATAAATTTGTTTTTGACATTATCAACAATAGATCTTTGACATTATCTTTTAAGCCATATTATAATTAATTAATAAGAGTCTTATTATTTCAATCCATATTATAATTTTAATAATCAAATAATATGTAGAATGAATAATTATTATAGTATTATTATTCTATATGAGTAAATGACAACTATTAAAGAAGAAATATCTTTGATGAATCTTTAATAAATACAAAAATATACACATAAGAAAGATGTAATATTGCATATTTTATAAAATTAGAAATATTATGAGATTTTTGAAATAATATTTTAAAATATTTAACATTAATTTCCATAGTATTTAAAAATTAAATTATAATATGAAAATAAAGAAATATTTTATTATATTTTTTTTGATATTTATAATATCAAAAATATATATAAATAATATTTTTATATTAATCCAAAGCTACAATCAAATGGTAACAATGGACTTATAGTATAAAAATATAATAAAACAACGACAAGTAGATGAATAGCATTGTTTGATATAACACATTAGAGCTTAGCAAAAAATTAGATTAGGCAGCATAAGTATATTAATGTGCCACAATACACTATATTAACAAACAACACACTAAAGCAAATAGTACAATTACAACAATGTACAAAAAAATAACACACCACATTAGGATACAACACATTAGAACATAAAGCAAGATTTTAGTAATATGTATAAGTACAACATAATATATTAGAACATAAAATATTGGAGCACATGACTAGAGAAAAGGACCACATTAGAGAGCATAAGCATAATAAATTATAGTAGAAGTACACAACAAACAAAAGGAGAGTAGATGAGTAAAATATAGAGCATAATAGAATAAAGAAGACAACTAGATTAAAAGAGTACAACAAGAAACATAATATCTTGAAATGAAAGAGAATAGCAAAGATAAAAATAAAATTGGAGATGATTTGCAAATTTTACCTTGCAAGATTTTATCAAATTGAACATGATTTACTTCAATTCCAACATATACTTACTTTAGAGACCTTTTTAAATTATTTTATTTTAGTATAGCTAAAGTATATAAGTAAATAAATGAATATATATATATATGTATATATATTTAAAAAAAGTTAGAAATTTACTGAAAATAAACCTATAATCACTAAACCCACCTTTCATGTCTTCAATCAATATCTTCAAAAAATTATGCTCCATCTTCCTCCTATCTCCCTAAAAAATTGAATTCTCTAATGGTTTTCATATTAGCACATTATTTCGTTGGCTTCAAAATTCGGGCAGTAAGCCTGTTGCCTCCGCTTGGATGGATGACTCAAGGGTCATCCATTCAACACTAAAGCCATCCATCCATCCGGGCGATGGCTGAGGCCGTGGTAGAGCCCACCAAAAAAGAAATCACGAGAGTTCCTGTAGCGTCGTCGCAGTCATGCCTGCTGGAGATCGTCCATTTGTCTCGTAGCCGCCGCAGTTGCCAGATTAAATGTGGGGCACCCTTCACTGTGGACGGATGGGAGGGTGGGAGGGCGATGGCCTTCTTGCCTCATTCCGCTGGAGCTTGCAGCATTTAGAGCTCGCAGTTGTGGAGTCAGTAACAGGTTGTTCGACATTCTGTTTTACGTGCTCCAGGAAGTCCGTGGACTGACAGTGAAGAAGGCAGCGATGGCGAACATCAAGAGGCAACGGAGCACTCTTACGTGGGTCGTGCTGGCTGCGGTTTACGTGGTGTCGTTCATTAGCTTGGTAGAAATCAGCGCTAAGGCACTCCCAAACTGCTCGTACCCTGCAGTGTATTCCTTCGGCGACTCGCTCTCGGACGTCGGCAATAGTATCACAGCTTTCCCGGATAAGTTCGCACTTTCCGAGCTTGATCCCTACGGAGTGGAATACCCCATGCACGCCGATGATCGACTGAGCGACGGCAAACTCCTGGTTGATTTTATAGGTGATGGTCGTTTTCATACTCTTTGACTCAGAAACTGCTGTGGATCAGAAGTAATCCGTGTCATTGAGTTTTGTGTTGATCGATTCTGCCCGACTTTGCAGAGTTTGGAGTGAGAGGAAGCCCAAACTTCCCCTGGCTACGCAGCATTGCTGGTGACTTCGAGTTTGGAACAAACTTTGCATCAGCAGGAGGCTCCGCACGCAATTTCACTGGATGGAAGCCTGATGAAAGCTTTACCACACCTTTCTCGCTCAATGTGCAGGTGCAGTGGTTTGAGTGGTACACGGTTCGCCTTTCGACCTACTACTACTACAAAAACACTTTTGGGAATGCCGCCGGTATGTTTTCGATCCACCAGGTTGCGCAAATTAAAAGCATCAGCACGATGTGCATCACAAAGTCTGGCAGCATTGTGGTCCTTTGTCGCTGACATTATTCTTCATGTTTTGGTGTTAGTGGTGGCAACAAAGCTACCTGAAGAGAATTCAATCAACCAGTCCCTGTACACAGTATTCGCGGGCTTCCATGACTACGTCTTCGACCTCTATACGATGAAACTATCGCCCGGGGAAGCATTGGACGCGGCACCTGACGTCGTGGACGCCATGGTCACAACGATAGAGGATCTGGTTGAGCTAGAAGCCAAAGACATTTTGGTTGTGAACTTGCCGCCCCTGGGGTGCATTCCTGCTCTGCTAACCTTGTTCCCAGGGAATAGTTCAGATCAGTACGACGCCTATGGCTGTCTGAAGCAAATCAACCTCATCTCCGTCGCACACAATGACTTGCTCACAAACAAGGTTACTGAATTGCGAACCAAATATCCCAAGATCAAATTGTACCTCGGCAGCTTGCATGATGTCTACATTGACATTCTCAGGGACCCTGCGAGCTACAGTAATGCAATCGAACTGTGAAATTCATCCCTTTGATGTCCAAATTGAAAAAGTGCAACCGGAATATTGTGCAAAGTTAACATAGTTACAAACATGTTCTCAAAGTGCTCATGATCTCCGACTTACGCTTATATATTTTGTTTTCAGATGTCACACATCCTCTGCAGGCAGCCTGCGGCTTTGGCGGCAAGTACAACTTCAACACCGAAGTGAGGTGTGGAGAAACTGGCGTCATTGACGACAAAATAGTGAACCTTACCGTAGCTAACCATACAACCACCGCGAAATACTTGAGCTTCGATGGTATCCATCTCTCCAACACTGCTAACAAGGCCATTGCCAGAGCTTTCTTTGACGGTAAGCATATTACGCCCGCGGGAGGCTTCAATTGCACGCCTGACTATTCACTGTTTGATAGTAGGACGTAGAGAGTGGCCTTGGGCTGATGCTCAACAACACAATCAAGCCCTTCTCTGCACTAATCTACACAAAACTTAACGTACCATCGAATTCTGAATGAAATCGTGTTTTGTTCTTTAGACGAAGACACTTGAGTATAAATACAGCACTGCGTTTGCAGTGATTAAGATCTGTATGGTGTTCATTTACTTGAAAATGTCTTCGAATTCCAAACATGTTTCACGACCCAGCTGCCTCATCCTCAAAATTATGTAAAGTTCCTCCAAATTTGTGATCTCTTTCTAGGGCAAGAATTCGATCATGTGAGTAGGCTTCAAAAGGTTTGCACATCTGCTTTGCTATAAAATTTAGTGCCAATTACATATAGTATCCAGTTTCTCTTCGAAAACTGACCTTTGACAACAGACTAGCGAATATTGCCCAGCTCGCGCTGAACTGCTAAATTCGCCACCTATACATTTGTCTGTGCCACCTTCGGATACTATACATATCATCCAAGCTTTTGCCATTAGGCTTTCAAAGTTGTCTTCCTTACAAATCTGTTAATAAACCTGCAAGGTGTCGTCCTCAAATCCTAGAGAACCTTTGTGCTTTTCGAATAGAACCTCTAAAGCTTCTATGAATTGTCCAAGAATCACACTCACCTGGGGCATCAAAAACAAATTATTAGGCTTGAATTCATGTATAGATATAGATATAGATATATACACACGTATTTATATTTAGCAATACTCTGTTGGAGTGAACCAGCACCTGAAACCTGTGAGAAATTAAACAATCGTGCTTAACACAAGCCCACCGCCAATGCTTGAATACTTAAGTTCAGACTTTTACCTCTTCTCGTGAAGGGTTGGTCGTTTTCGGGACTGGAATTGGCTTGCCTACTACATAATACATGGGTGTTCGGTATGGAACTGGTCCCCTACACCAAAGTCCAAAGTATATAGGAATTTCAGAAAATTATGAGGTAATACATAGGAGCTACATGGACAGAGTGACGAATTTATATTTCAGCCAAAAAATTTAAAAAGTAAAAAACAAATCAATTAATCAATCAATAAAACATCAATAAAAAAATCAATAAAAACAAGATGAAACGACGATAGGGATGGGAGAGTGTAGCCATACCCATATCTACCCCAAAACACAAGGGGCGTAAAGCCAATTGCTCGAGAGAGTTGATTGTACCATTTGCCAGTGGGCTTCCACCATTTGTAAGCGTTTCTCTGTAGCGAGACGAGCGTGAAAAGCCCTCCAAGTTCAGTAAACTAAAAACACATGGGCTTCTGAAGTTTGGTAAACATCAGACAAGGCATCAACCTCTAACACGGAACACAAAAAATGCGAATTGCAACACGCCAGCTTCTAGCTAACAAATCAAGAAAGAAGCATATTCCAATGACAAAAATTAACCAGCAAGAAAAGACTTTGATGAAAGAATAATAAATAACTTTAGAAAATATTCACAAACCTGACCAAAGCAGAAGGTTGGAACTAGAGGCGACCCGGCTTCCATGGCGACCCTGACAAAGCCATATCTCTGTTTCAAGAATACCACCTGCAAATACTCATTCCCTTAATGAGTACGAATTACACGAACTCATTGTACAGGTACCTGCCTATAGCATCAGTCAACAAGAATGTTGAGCTGAACAACCAGTTTGTGACAGCAATGAGGGCAACAGTGGCCTGTGAATCCATACCTGGACTTCCAAAATGAAGGAAAGAGAATTGGTCAGAGAAGTTCAGTAAATCGAATCGCTCACCTCACGATGATCCTCCATGAACAGACACTCCTGCACACCTCCTGGTACCACAATGCAGCTTATTCCTTTCTGAAGAAAAGCCGTGAAGGACTTCCGTGAGACTGGTGCAACCCCCAGCCAAGTCCAGATGTGGCGCACCACCGGTGACCAGAAAACCTATCATCGCACAGTTGCGTTTTGAGACATGGTTTTCTCACAAGTAGGACTCTCAAAAAGGGCTAGATAAATCTGAATTTGAGAAATACTTTTAATATCGACACTTCACTGGTCAGCAACTTCATCCATGCTGTTATCCTCACACAATTGCTAGTAATTCCATTGTTTGGCTTAAGATCTTCAGGTCCATTCCAGAACTGAAGAATTGCAGATTGCAAGTTACTTACTGCACTACTTGCCAGAGCGCGCAAGTTGTTGACTGGGAGTATCCCGCTTTGAGGAGTCAAGACGACAATTCCAATTGGTAACACTGAATGTGGCTCTGCCGCAATTACTGTGTATGATTTACAAGTCATCAAAAATAATGCAGAGCCAGCATGGTTGGATGTGCTACCAAACCAGCAGAACCACAAGCTTTTCCGATAAATATCGTTCTGGTTAACACTACATGAGCGACCGCATTACAAGTAAAGGAATCTACACAACCGTCGACGGGTTCATACCAACCAGGGGTGTCACAACGCTGGCAAGGAACAATATGCTGTCAAAAATTACCCAACCCAGGTGCTGTAAAAATTGGCTAGGGTAAAGAGCCAGCTCACCATATGACTGGTTAGGATCGAAGGCATTTTCATCCTCAAAAATCACCTTGATTGGGAAGTAGTTTTTTGCATGCGTGACGATGAATCTGAATCAAACACGGAAACCACCTTCATTACAACAATTGGAAGCAAAAAAGAGGCGGTTTGTCCCTTCCCGTGCAATCCAAGCTGGGCAAAGTCAACAAGCATGCTGCAGTGAAGGCGATGCACAACCCAGTCTTTCTTTCTGACAACCTCAACTGCCAAATAATATCACATCGGTGGTGAGAGTGATTTCCCACAAGGCCAATCAATCATCGACCAGAGTTTGTTTGTAGATACCTGGCCACTTTGGATCCCACGGGTGTATCATACTCAGCGGGAAGGAACATGAGCGTGACCCAGATCGCCAGTATTCTGCGAACACATATTACACAAAGAAAACCCTCACAAACATGGCTTCTTGTTCGTAGCGTCTGAGCATTCAATCACACGCTTATAAAATCTCTAATTCCGAACAG
This sequence comes from Physcomitrellopsis africana, assembly GCA_036785485.1. Classification (NCBI taxonomy): domain Eukaryota; kingdom Viridiplantae; phylum Streptophyta; class Bryopsida; order Funariales; family Funariaceae; genus Physcomitrellopsis; species Physcomitrellopsis africana. The sequence goes on along the minus strand of JAWRVF010000084.1, from coordinate 388,482 downwards.
GGTTCGTACAGGCAAGAAACGGGACGCCGAGCACAAGTCTTACGCGATCGCCCAAGGGCTGGGCAAATGTGCAAGGCAGAGTGCGCCCACAATGAAATTGATGTGGAATCCTCCCAACCACATCACCATAGCCAAGATGCTCCATAGTTTCAAGTTTCCACCAACTTCTGCCATGGTTTCAAACCCCTCGCAAGCCTTCTCTCGCAGTTGACACTCAATACACACTCAACTACAGGATTTTCACTATAAATGTGAGCACAGCGACCAGGTTTTTTTAAAATTATTATTTATTTCTCTTCTGCCAAACCTGAGGACACTGTGCAGGCAGAAGAGACCAACCCCGTCATGAAGACGATGCACATCGGTATGAACGCTGGATCAAACAATATACAGAAATTAGAGAACGCACACCCATGCCTCGGCTCAACACATTAATTAGGTCTGAATTTTGGGACCACTTCCTCAACAATCGAATCACTGTTTTCCTCCACGTCGTAATGCACATGACGTATCTGAAGCAGCTTTACGGCTGCGGCAGGTCCATCCCGACCATCTTCTTCGCTTCCATGCACACTGCACAAGAGAACCGCAGTCCACTTGGTGGTCCCTCGTTGCTCATGAGAAGCCGCCCCATTTAGGGAAGCGCCAGCGAAGCGAGAGTAGCACCGTGGTCCCCGACTGTCCACATTATTCTTTCCTCCAAGCTCCCCTCGGACTCCATGCAATCACGTCTCGGAACACCCACTTCGGCGCTTCCTCATCCACAACTCCACATGATGGCATCGCAATCCTCTCGTGCTTGTATCCGCACAACTCCACGCTTCACATCCCTTTCATCACCTTCTTCCTTCTTGCTTCTTCTTCCACAACTACCACAAACTAACAAACATTTTCCCCCCGTGAAGCCAGTTTCTAATTCCAGCTTTCCTTTCATGAACATGTGCTACCAACCTTCATGAACATGAGCCATTTTCCTGTTCAGGTTCAGAAATCTGTGTATCTTCGTTCTCTTCAATGTCAGAGTCATGGATTTGGCAGTTTAGCCCAGTGACGACGACGCCTTCGCAAACTGGGGATCTGTGTGCCACACACACACACACACACACATTTAAAGGAATAGAAGACTGTGTGTGTGTATATATTCCCTTATATGTGTGTGTGTGTATATGTATATATATATATATATATATATGAATGAATGAGGTTATGTTGCCTTTGAAAGCCAAATGGGAAGCGAAATTAGGGCTTGAAGGGGGAAGAAGAAGAAAAAGAGCGGGCTCCAAACTGGTACTTTTATGCTTTGGGGAACACATGGGTAGTGAGCTTGATCAGCTTGTCAAAATGTTGGCCTTTGGGTGGGTTGAGGGTTCATGTGATTGATGCATTTTAACACCCAGTTTTGGAAAGGTTTTGGGTTTGGATTGTGGAGGGAAGGATCTTAGCGGTGGCAATGATTTCTTTACATTTTGGAGGATATAAGTTTGTTTGCTTTGTAGGCTTAAATCAATCTCAAGTTTTATGTGGGTAATTCTTTATTTTCTTATAATAAATGGAGAAATTATTGCATTATATTTTCAAAAGTTAGTTTATACAAAAAATAAATTTGCACTAATCTTTTATCTTAAGTTGCAAAATTTAAAAATCATGTATACATATACTAAATATACACTCCAAATACATGACAATTTAATTTTACTATAAAACTTTTGAATGATGTTATATATGTATATAAATATACTCATAAATATACAAATATCTACACACATTCTAACAAAGTATAATACAAATTGTACCATTTAGCATAAAAATATTAAAATTTTTAATATAAAAATTTAGTAAATTATTTTTTAAAATAATAACACTTTTATTAAATTGAGTAAATAAATTTATTTTTATTTTTATTCTATAAATAAAAAAACTAAAAAATCAAATTCATAAGTATTTAGGTATTAATTCTACCAATTTTTTTCTAGTCTATATATATATATATATATATATATATAAACTTAGTAATATAATAAGATGTTAAAAATATAATGCATTAATATTAATATTTTTAATTTTCTATCATTGTAGTAAATATTTTTAATAAAAATTTAAATAATTATATCAAGGAAAGACTACATACAATTAATTGTAATCAAACATTTAATGTTTGTGAGATTTATTGAAAGTTGTTGCAGATGCAACTTTGGTTAAATCTTTTTGTAGCAAGGATTTTTTTTTTTTTTTTTTTGAAATAAATAAATTCAAAGATAATTTAATCTGAATTATGATAATGCTTTTCACATAGAACATGTACATCATGATTTATACATCATATAAAATATATACATCATGATTCAATACAACAAAAATATATATATATATATATATATATATACACACACACACACAGTCTTACACAAGTAGGTTATCACTTTTTTTATGTTTTTCTGAATATAAATATTTGAAAGTTGTTAATAGTCAAATCAATTATATAATTTTGTTTAAAACTTTTTCCTATTAATAAAAGTCAAATTTGATGGCAAATTTTCAAAGTATTTAAAATATATAAGAACTATAACATTTAAAATGTTATTGGTACCTTTAATTTTCAAAGGTATAAATGCATAAGATACATTTTATTATTTAATGTATTCTTTGAATCTCTTATGGATAACTAAGAGTTTTTTAATTTTTAGAAAAAAATATTAAAGAAATAAAAGTCAAATTTTTTTATTAATGTAATATGTAACAAATCTAATATTATTTTTCTTGAATTAGATTCTTCTTTTATTTCATCCAATGCAGTGTTTTATTTTTCTTACATTTTACATGTATTCTTTTTGCAATATAATGTGCTTTTGAATTTGAACTTTTTACTATGACTGCAATATCAAATATCAAATTGGTTCACTTCTGCAATAAATATATATATATATATATATATGTCTGTATTTTTGATTTATTTAAACATACAATTTATTCACTTTCTGTGTCTTTTTTCTTTGTTAACTAATCAATCAATTTTTAAATTTTATTTATTGAAAAATTGTAAAAACAAATCAGCATTTTTATTGGCTTACTCAAAAATTTAGAATTCTTGTTGCACATTTTATTATATTTTAAGTATTTTACAAGTTTTGTTTGTTCACATTTTTATCTGTGTTTTGCAATTATATTGTTATTATTTTCACACATTTTTTAAAAATTATGTACGTTTTTCTCACATTGTGCAATAACTTATTAATATTTGATTTTAAAGATAATCCTATATCTTCATATTTAAAATAAAAATTAATATAAACATCAAAAAAATAAAAAATAAAAAGTAAAAATCTAACTAACAACTATAAATGATGTTTCAAAACTACCAGTTTTCTGAGTTGATCTAAACACAACAAAACAGTTTTATGTTTAGATCTCAATACAGCAAGCTTTTCAAGATGTAGTCAAACTTGAGCAAAACTCAAGTTTTGCCAAGTTTTGCCAAGTTTACAAGCCTTTTGAAGTAGACTCTGCAGGAAAGAAGCACTGCAGTGCAAAAAGTTTAACTTGTATCAAAAGATTCCCAGATTGGAGACTACTAAAACACAATGTGGTCACATTTTCTTGGACCAGAATTGTTGCAGAATACAATGTTTAGGTAACTGATGTCACTTAGGTTGTAATCTTTTATCCTACTCATAGACTGCATGCTCTGTAGGGCAAAGCCCATGCTCTGCAAAATTCAATACAGAGATGGACAGGAATTGTCAACACTGTAATGCTAAGGCTCCTGCTTTTAATGACTGTGGATTGTCAAATTTTGTCTAATTGATGGGTTTGGCAGTGTCTATCATGTTTACTTCATACTCATTTGATTTGTGTTTATATAATTGTATGTAGTAATACACTCAATACACACAGAGTGTATATGTTTGTGTGAATTTGAATTCATCTTCTGCTCTGGAGGCATTTCATTTCTTGTCACTTATTTTGATTTGGAAATATCTATTTTTTGTTTGTAAACTTGATGTGAAGTTGATGAAAGATTTTTCTCTTCTTGTTGCTTTACCCTTTTTTTTGTTGTTTTTTTGGGTGAAACTGTGTTTTCCCTTATTAAAGAGATGGAAGATTCTGATAATTTTTAGTTCAGTCAAATAACATCTTAAGCTTAATTTTTCTTGTGAATTATGAGGTAAGTGTATCTTGGCACAGTTGAATTAGAGATTTACCTTATATTTACATGTTTCATTTTCATTTTTATACTTGGATATTAATTTTTTACAACTATATTTACTTGTATTAGATATCAACTTATGTACATAAAATTTAGGCGTAACTATTCATTCATAATTATTTACTTATTATACAATATTAGATTTATTATTTATTATTTATTATTTTTATTATTTAAAAGAATTCAAGAAACCTGATTTTATTTTATTTTATTTATTAGCTTATCAAATATCTATATAATTTTATTTTTAATATTTGGTTTTTTTAAAAATTAATATATATCATAGAAGTTAAAAAGATTATTTTAGCAAGTTGTGATTTTTACAAATCTTATGTTTTATTTTAAAATCATATTTTTTATTATTTTCTATTTATAAAAAATTATATTATATATTATTTTTTTAATAAATATTAAAAATATTTTAATTGAAGAATAAAATATCTTATAATAACTATTAAGTTTAATAATATTTAAATCATAAACACAATTCTTATATAATATTAAAGAATATTATTTATAATCTATAAAATATTAATATAATTATTAATTTAAATAGATAAAAATTTAACTTTTTATTAATTTTTTTATTATATACTTAAAATATATACTAAGAAGAAAGTAATAAATTATAAGATAGAAAAGAACTAAAATGGCTATTGCCATTTGCAATAAAATTAGAGAATCTTGAACCAAGACTAGAATATAACTAAAGTGTTGATAAGATTGAAGATAGTCTTAGTCTTGTATATATATATATATATATATATTAGCTACAAAGAAAGTCTTGTAATATATATATTAGCTACAAAGAAAGTCTTGTGGTCTTTTTAAGGACCACAAGACTTGAGGCCCAACTGTTAAGTTATAAGTTGATTCCAATGTGACTTCTTAAAAGTACAAAACTTATAGGATGAGTTTTAATAGCCATGTGGTATATCTATAAAAGTCTAAATATCTAATTTGTGTTTAAAAAACTTCTTCAAAGCTTCTTAAGGAAGATATTATCTTTCCAATATATTTCTATCTACTTGTACTTACTTCTATTTATTTAAACAATATAAGCATCTATTATATTATTCCATCTATTAGTCAACAAATTCCATAAGGAGCAGTCAAATTTCTTCATAACTTGATGAAGTCCAAGATCCATCAAATGATATTAGTAACAAATACCTTTTTATTTGATTATTATTAAAGTCTTCATAAATATCTTCAAACAACATATTTTGTATTCCATCGTATACAATACTTACCTCCAATAGTATCACTATGCATCAAGAGTCTCTTCTAAGATTGTGGTACTAAATATATTATATCTTGTTATCTATTCTTGAAATGACATATCAATCTTGAGAATCTTCATCACAATTTTAACGTTATCGTATAGTCTAATTTTTAATTTAGAAATACATTAGATATCTAGCTATAGAGAATTTATCTTTAATTTATTACCAAGTTTTGATAAATAATTTTTTTAAAATAAGAAAGATAAATAAATATAATATATATATATATATATATATATAAATAAAAATCTCTTATATTTAAGTAGGTTTATACATAAGATTTTTCTATGGTATCTAAAAAATCTTTAATACCCTTTTCTATGCCAAATCATAACTAACTAACTTTTGGTAAGTTAGATTTACAATAATTTAAAAAAAAATCCATAATCTCTTTTTAAAAATTTATCTTTATCAAAAATATTATCATAGCTTTATATATCCATCTTTTCACCTTCATAAAGTCTTGGCTCCCAAAAATCCCTTTAATTTGCATAAATTGTTCAAATCATAAATAAAACCTTTCAATACCTTATTTACCTGCAAAGAATTGGTTTCTTCATGAACTTTAAGATCCAATAACTCTTGATCCATTTGTTTTATTTTTGTCAAATTTTTCTAAAATATAGCTAATATTCTTAGTTTTATCACAAAAAAAAATCAATTATCTATTTTCTTTTGATTGTTTGATATCTCAAAAATCCTAGCAAGTGCTTAAAATCCTAATTTATAGACATTCAAATATTATTTTCTTCATACCTCAAAAATCCAAAACTCTAATGCTATAAAAATTCTATGTATAGCTTTTTAACATGAAAATACATAAAATTAAAATTTTGAGCTAAAACCTTATTAAATTACTTAAAATATAGTTTCAAACACAACCACTAATTAAGCAAGTTACTTACTGTCCTTAGATTATAAGCACTAACTTCATTTCCTAATATCTCTTTCATTTTAATTTAGAATTCATAAAGTTATATATATAAAATTTAGTCAAGAAAGTGCTCTCTCCAATCCCAATTGCCAATCCTTTAATGCTTCTTATACTCATGAGTTATATCCCAAAAAACGATAGTAGGTACAAAATTGACATTTTGACTTTGAGCACTTATATCTCCTTCATGAACATTCCAAATTACTCAATTTTTACACCAAAACTATAGCCAAAAATCTAGACTTATTAATCCTAACCTTTGGTGTTGGAATTCCTTCAAAAAAAAAATCTTAATCGCTAATTAAGCCTCAGATAGCCTCCTTGAAGTTCATTGGACATGACTTTTGGCCAATAGGAATAGAAATTTCTATCATCCATCTCCATTTATCTACACAAATGGCCTAATTATTCTTTTTGATACTAAAAATTCTTTTCTAATTATTTTTCAAATAAGATTTATATACTATGTATTTTAAACATCAAATTAAAGAAATAAAACAAGATTTCAAAGGTAACTAATGTCTAACAAAGATGACTCAAAATATATATATATATATATATATATATATATATATATATATATATAATAGTCATTATCAATATAAAATCGACTTCAAAATTTATTATATATATATATTTTTTTAAATATAAAAAAAATATAAAAAATATAATCTATAATAATAGCTCTTTTAAATATATTTTTTTTCAAAATAATAATCTAATTATATTTTGTAATCAATTAAAATCCACTAATATAGCTTTCATCTAGCTATGTAATAAATTATATATATATATATATATATATATACATTATTTTCACATGATAGTCCAACTATAATACGATAGTATCAACAAAGTTTAAATAACCTTAGTACTTTATTTAATAATTTTATTAACGACAAATCTTGAGTTTAATGTGTTGATTATTGATTCTCTATGTTACAAAAAAATTGTGTAAGTTGGTCATTGAACTTATTTCTCCTTAATTTATACCACTGTATTGTTAATGCTTGGTTGTTGATTTTGATGGATGTTGTTTATTAAAAATAATAATAATAAGATTTAATATATATACAAGATTTTTAGATGGTTCTTATATATATTCATTAATATCATATCTATGCCAATGTATAAGATATTTCAATTTATTTTGGCATTGCCTTGAATCTAAAATTTCTTCTACTTTAAACTCTTGGTTGTTATCTATTTCAAAAAGAGGTGGTTGTAATTACTTTCTTTTTATTATCTTAATTATAGTATAAGACTCAATAAGAAACAAGTAAAATATAAAATGAATATTTATTAATTGTAATAATTATAATTAATATATAAGTAGATTAATTTATTTTTAGATAATAAATAAACTTAATTTTTGATAATCTAGTTTTTAAGTCAATTAGCCTTGATATTATGATGGAATAACTATACCTTGTTATTAACTTTGAATAGAGGTTGTTTATTTCTAAAAACACCATCATTTGATTTTTATTATTCTTAGATCTTTTTTAGTTGTATCTTTTTTGGTGCATAAAGTTTAATTATTTTTTTATATCAAATCTCTTGTCATTGAATTTTTTATTTTTTATATTTTTTAAAAATATTCAATTATAAATAATAATTATAATTAATAAAAATATAGTATTTTAAATAGAAAAATATACCATATTATTATTTTATTTTTTTGCTATTAGCAAGAAAATTATTCAATTGTCTTTGTGATAATTAATAATATATTATAAATATTACTCTAAGATTTGATTCACATATTTATCCATTAGTTTGAGGATAAAAAGCTAAAGGTAGTTTTATGTCAACCGTTAATATGTTGAAGAATATCATCTAAAATCTTATTACAAATTAAGCTCCTGAATCAAATATAATATCACTTAAAAATCTATAATATTGATAGATATTGCCAAAGAAAAGTTTAGCTATTTCTTCACCTACAATATTTTTTGTATAAGGTACAAAATATATCATTTCAATTAAATAATCTACCATCACAAAATTAAACTTGAAAAAATTTGAAATTAGATTTATAATAAAATCCATTGAAATAGATGACCAAGGTTTCTTTAAAATTGATAGAGGTTGAAATAGTTTATAGGATTAATGACATGGAGTTTTATTTTTAAAGCAAATATCATACAATTGAGCAAATGATTTGATCTCTTTTCATATTTTAGGCCACCAAAAATCTCTTAAGATAAGTTCTAGAGTTTTATTTTTATCCAAAGTGTCATATTGTTGGAAAGTCATGTTGTGCTTGTAGTATACATAATTGTGTTTGATCTTATAGAATATATAAATATCTTTTCCAATAAAGAAGGTTATCTTTGAAATCAAATTTGATATAGTTATCATGAAGGTTATTTTTAATCTTAAGAATAAGAAAATTTGTTAATGTACTTGAACAAACTTTATCAAAAAAAGTAATATCAATTAAAATTGTTGATTTAATAGCTTGAAGATGCACTTGCTTTGATATCAAAAGTACAATTTTTTATTAATTATACTTTGCATTTCTTTCTTATTATATAAGATAAGCATGTTTAAAAAAAATATGTAATAATTATTATTATTTTTTAAGATGATTTATAATATTGAATATAAATTATAACAATGATATATTCTAATAGCCTTGTCAACAATTTATGACATATATTGATACAAAATATTTAAAATTTTTATGATTAATATAAACTATAATTGGATGAAAAGTTCTTTTTATGAAATGATGCCATTCTTAGAATGAATCCATAATAGTAAAAAGTTATTTATTGTGAATCTTGTCATTAATTTTAATTACGAAGAATTTTCTTAAATCAAAGGCAATAGAATGAAATCTATCATCTATATCCATTTGTGATAGAATTGCACCTAATACAAAGTATAATGTATTTGATTCTATAAAAAATTACTTCAAAAAATCTTATCCACATAAAATAGGAAATAAAATAAAAGTTATTTTTAAATCTTCACAAGCTACTTTTGCATCTTTATTCCATTATAATTTGTCCTTGGAAGGTAATTGTGTAAGCAAAATAGCAACTTGAAAGAAATTCTTAATAAATATTGAATAATAATTTGAAAATCCTAAAAAACATTGGACATCACATACAATTTTTGAGATTGTTTAATCCATAATAGTCCATACCTTCTTAAAATTTATTTGTAAATTGTTACTTTAAATAATATATCTAAAAATTCTACTTGATTTGTATGAAATACACATTTTTCCATCTTGGCATATAATACAATATCTTTAAATATAAAAATATCTTATATAAATTATACCTTTTAATTAATATTCTTGACTTAATTGACAATATTTGCAATAATTAATGTTGTTTTTAGATTGTAAACTTATAATCTTATTTTTTTTATAATTAATTTAAAAAATATATAATTTTATAATTTAAATGAGAAATTAATTGATAAATTTTATAATATAAGTGTTAATTCTTTTTGCAACAAATAGATAAATGTGAATCCAATAAGAGAAGATATTACTTGTTTGTATATTTAAGAATTAGATTTCCATGCGGATCATCAATTTTTTGAATTGAAATAGAACTTACAACTATTAAATTTGTATATAAGATAAAAATAACTTTAAAAGATTTTCTTTAAAAAACTATCAAAGAAAGATATGCTTATAATATCAAACTTATACATTAGGCAAAGCCAAATTGTAATTTTAAACAATATCCACAATCTAATTTTTAAGGACAAAGATTGTCACAATCTTATTGTCTATTATTATTATTTCCAAAATATAGGTATTCTTATTAATTTCTTTGAAACTTTTCAAATTTCTTCTTTATATTTTATTTATTCTTTGTTCTTGAATATTTTGTTCTATAGTGAGAGTAGACACTTTCTTTTCTATTGTATTGTTATAGCACAGCTTGTTCAAATGAAGAATATAATGGCTCAAATGAAGAGTGCAATGGCACAAATACAAAAATAAATGAGAGAGTTAATGCTTGCAATGTATCAACTCAATGTACCACCATAAGGAGCAATAAGATTAGCAAGAAGTGAAGATATAGAGATGATTGGAACTACTTCAATGTCTATATCAAGCCATACTACTTCACCTATGATAAAACATTGTTTAAGCATCAAAGAACCAAAAATTAATTTATATGACAAGTTTGATGGCACAAGTTTGATCTAAGTTTTGAGGATTCATCAATTAAATATAACTCGTGATTGAACTTCAATTTTAAGGTTATCCAACTCAAGGATCACAAGTTAGGTTTATTAAAATACTACTTTTAAGTTCTATTTTATTGTGATTTTTATCTTTTTTTGAACAACATGATCCAATATTGGATAATTTGGAGATATTTTTAGTATAATTTTGATCTATATATAGAAAATATGATACAATTTATATTGCAACCAACAAGATTTGTATCTTGCAATAAGACAATCAATCACTGACATTATATGCTTTACAATTTTGACAACTAGCAATTGATATCAAGTGAGATGATACTGCACTCATCAGCTCTATAATAAAGACCATGTAATTGAAATCTTATAAAACTCCTAATAAAGATCATATTTTTTCTTCAAAACTTTTTATTTTATTTTATAATAGATATATTTTTGAAATCTAAAAATCACAAAGATTTTATCTTACTAAATTTAGAAGTTTTAATATATTTTTTAGATGAAGAATTTATTAAAAATCAAAGAATGTCTTTAATATAAAAAATTAAATTTGTATTTGTAGAAATCATAGATGGTTGTCCATTATCTTCCAAAGATGTTATTCATACAATTCTTCCTATAAATATAACAATGGATGGCCATAATAATTATGTAATCTTTAATATAATTAAATCTCCTTTTAATCCAGTCATTTTAGGTTTATCATGGCTAGAAAAGTGTAATCCTTGAATAGACTAGATTTCTAATAGACTTGATTTTTTTCACAACATTAATAAGAATCTTGTTAACTAAGTGAAAAGCCATAAGTCTAATATAATAAAACTTATACTTATAGGTGCAAAAGCTTTTATGAATGTAGCAAAAGAATAATCATCTTTTGATATTTATGCTACACCTATTTCTGATAGTGAAAAGACTTCAAGTAGCATTCCAAGCCAGTATCAAGATTATCAAGATATTTTTGAAAACAAGAATGTAGATATTCTTCCAAAGTATTATCCATATAATTGTTCAATCAATCCCAAATATGGAATTCAATCTCTATTTGGACTAATCTACAATTTATTATAAAATGAGTTGGCTAAACTCATGGAATACATAGGTGAGAATTTAGCTAAGAATTTCATATGCCATTCAAAATCTCCAGCAAGAGCTCCTATCTTGTTTGTGAAGAAAAAATATGGATCATTATGGATGTGTGTAGATTATTGAGGGCTCAACAAGATTACTATTGAGAATAGATATCTTTTATTTTTGATATCTAGACTTTTTAATTAATTAAATTAAATTAAAATTTATATAAAAATAGATCTATAAGAAGCATACAACTTGGTCTATATTAAAGAAGGAGATGAATAGAAGATTACATTTCAAACAAGGTATGAATACTTTGAATATAACATTATGCTTTTTGAACTCACGAATGCATCAGCTATTTTTTAACATCTCATGAATAATATTTTTTGTGAGTTTCTAGATAATTTTATTATTTGTTATCTAAATGATATTTTAATCTCTTCTAAAAATATAGAAGATCATAAATTACATATTTATTATGTATTACAAAAATTTAGAAATACAAGATTGTATGCTAAGGTAGAAAAATATATATTTCACACTGCTTAAGTTGACTTCTTAGGATACATCATTTCAAATGATGGCCTCAAGATGGATCCTAAAAAATTTCAAATAATCATGGACTTAAAGATTTAAAAAATAATAAAGGATGTACAATGCTTTTTAAAATTTATTAATTATTATCAAATTTTTATCAAGATCTTTTATCAAGCTATAGTTTTATTTATATGTTTAACTTGTAAAGACAAATTTGAGTGGAATAAAGAAACAAAAGCATTATTTGAAGCTTTGACAACAGCTTTTATTTCTATACTAATCTTATATTATGTCAACTTTTCTAATATATTTTTTATAGAAATAGATGTATTAGACTTTATTTTGGATGTGGTATTGTCACAAATAGGAATAGATGACAAATTCCACTTAATAGCTTTTCATTCCAATAAATTTTTAGCAGTATAGATCAACTACAAAATCCATAATAAAGAACTTCTTGTAATTGTGGAATCTTTTCAAGAATGGCGTCACTATCTAGAAGGTGCTTCTAATTGAGTCATTGTTGTTGTGTAGCGTGATCTTTTATTTGAGAATACATTGGATACTTAGCTATAGAAAATTTACTTGAAACTTATTGGCAAGACTCCAATAAGTGATTTATTTTTAATAATAAAAAAAAATAATACAAAAATATTACAAATAAAAAATTATATTGATAAATACTTTTGTATTTAAGTAAGTTTATATAAAAAGGTTCAAATTGCCACAAAACCCTTCAATACCTTATTTAATTCAATGTTTGAGGATCAGATAAGTTGAGCATCAATTTATTTACTTCATATTGTAATCTATAGAAAAATTGGCTAATGAATGCAACATCATTTTACTTGGTATTAATTGCTTATTATTAAAATTGTGAGACATATGATGTCACTAATTAATTGTCTTCTCACAAGATACTGATCTTGTTGGTTGTAATACAAATTGCATTATGTTCTCCATATATAGATCAAAATTTTGTTAATAATACCTCCAAATTATCCAATATTGAATCATGTCATTTAAAAAAAGATAAAAACTACAATAAAGCAGAGCTTAAAAGTAGTATTCCAATAAACCTAACTTATTAACCTTAACTTGGATAACTTTAAAGTTGAAGTTCAATCACTAGTTGTACTTGATTAATGAATCTTGAAACTTAGATCTGGTGCCATCAAACTTCTCTGACAAACTAATTTTTGGATCTTTGATGCTTGAATGGTGTTCAATTGTAGGTAAAGTGGTATAGCTTAAAATAGCTCCAATCATCTCTATATCTTCATTTCTTGCTAATCTTACTGCTCTTTGTGGTGGTGCATTGAATTGATGTATTGCAAGCATTAATTTTTTTATTTGTTCTTACGTTTGTATTATTGCACTTTTCAATTCAGAAAGCTTTGCCATAATAATATAATTAAAAAAAATATATCTATTTTCACTATAAAATAAAATATTTAAGAACAAAGAAAAAAAATTCTAAGAACAATATCACTTTAGAAGTGGATAATCTACAACTTCTAATATGCTTATGTCTTATCAAGAAAAATATATAATCCATTTTTAATCAAGAAAAGACAAAGCTTTGATATTGTAACTTCACTTTTGTCAATCTGTCAAGGCCACAAATTGAACAGATGCATAAGTTAGTAAAAATTACGTCAAAGAAAAATAAAAAAATAAAATAAAGAAAACATGTATATTCAAGAAGAAACTAGAATGGCTATTGTCAAAGACTAGAAAATACAAGAGACTCTTAAATTAGACTAGAAGTAAGAAAGGAGTTGATAAGAGTGAAGATGGCATTATTCTTGTCTCTATATATACTATTTATTTAAGAACTGCATGGCGATATTCTTTAGGACTTCCAATACGTGTCTAACTTGTAAGATACATGTCAAACTTGCAAGATAAGTTTCTTATTTGTGTACCATATATTCAGCTTGTTTCACAAACTACCAACATATGTAACATGTGGCTAGCTTGTTGGCCAAATTTCTAGCCTATCAATCATCTATAGACATGTATAAAGGTGAATCTCTATCTATGAAGCTTTTAAGAAGCTTCTCTATAAGATATTATCAAATTAACCTACTTTTATTTACTTCTATCTATCTATATTAACTAGATGATTATTAGAGTAAATCTTGTCTATGATAGGATTAATAGTGTCTAACAAAGGTGACTCAAGATATATAAAAGCTATTATTAATATAACATCAACTTCAAAATTATTATTTAAAAAAAATTAAAAAAATTAAAAAAAAAATTATATAAACCTCAATAATAGTCTTTTAAGCAAATTCTTTCTAAACTAACAACCTAATCACATTTTATAACTAATAAAATCCATTGATATGGCTCTCACTTAGTTGTATAATAAATTATATATATATATATATATATATATATATATATATATAATATTTTTATATGGTAGCCAAACCACAATATGACACCATATATATAGATCATAAGAATCTTGAGTACTTTATGCCAATACACATGTTGAATCATTGTCAAGTTCATTGGAGTATGTCTTTGTCAAGATTCAAGTTTATTATCACCTATTGGCCAAAAAAACAATAAGGTCTACCTAATATCCTTTCTAGACGTTCTTATCTTCTTTCAAAAGAAAGAAATTTAGTTATTGATCAACAAAGAATAATTTTCTTGAATTCAAAGCAATTTCATCTTTGAATAATAAAATCAATATTGATTATTAATACAAGTTTTTTTAAATAAGTCTAGTGAAGTATACCTTCAGACCTTTTTATTCATGATTTTAAAAATAATTCAGGTAAGTCTTATGATACTTCAAAGTTCAAGTTCAAAAATAATCTACTCTATTTTGAAAGACATTGTCATGTAGTGACACAGCCATTAGATGAAAGAAGGAAGGAATGATTAAAATATATAGGAGCTTAAATAAAAGTATTTTAGCAAATTATCTTAAAATTATAGATAATAGAGAAAAAAACAAAAAAAAATTAAAAGGCTAATGCTATCTTTTTATAGAATAGGCTTCTACTTATTTTGTATGGCCATAAATAAGATAAAATAAAATATATTAGAAAAATAAATAATATAGGCATCTTTAAAGAAAAATTAAAGTGAGATTTTAAAAAAATTTACTTTAAAAATCTTAGAGTTGATATCCAAAGAAGACCGGTTATGAGCGTGGATCAAAATTAGACCTTGAGGTACAAATCCACATGCCTATAGTGGGTTGAGTCTTCTTTTGCAAATCAAAGAATGGAATTAGAAACTAAACTTAAGAAAATATATTTTAGTATTGATTTTGAATGATTTAAAGAAGAATTGGTTTTGTAAGAGCTTTGCAAAGTTAAGATTGTATCAAATAACTTTGGATCTTGTGAAGTAAAGAGGGGTTTACAACTTTGAACTTTTTAGGAGTTTGATTTTAGATCTATAGATGAAATTTTGAGAATTTGTGATTAAAGTTGTGATTAACATATATTATAATTTTGAGCTAGATCAAATAGTTCAATTGGAAGTTATTGGAATTCAAGTGCACTAAGGTCTCAAAAGTTGAGGTCTGAGGGTCAGTGAGGATTTCTTAGATATTTAGCAATTTGTTAGTTGAATTGAGGTGAAAGTTTTTTATATGGATAATAGACAAGATTTTTTATTTTTATATGAGTTTTGAGAGTGATTGAATAGTGCAAAGAGAAGTTATTTATGCTAGAAATTTGACATTAGGATTGGAGAAGGAAGGTGGCCAACACTTGAGTAGAGATTTGATCATAACTTTTGTTGGATGATTTGGATCTCTTTCAAATTTTTTGTGTGTGTTGTTAACTTGATTGTTAAGAGGTGGGCAAAATTTGGGCTAAGATTAATAGTTAGATCATTAGCCATTATAGTTTAAATTTATTATAGGATTTGATTGAGATTTGTTAGGATTCGAGTAGGGTTTGTTAGAGTTTAGTTGGGATTTATTAGGATTTTGGTAGAGTTTGTTAGGATTTAATTAGGATTTGTTTAGGAGTTGTTTAGGATTTGATTAGGATTTAGTAAAAATTTGATTAGGATTTGATCAAGATTTAGTGAGGATTTCATTAAGATTTGACCAAGATTTGACTAAAATTTGATTAGGATTGACCAAGATTTGATTAGGATTTAATTAAAATTGATCAAGGTTTGGTTAGGATTTAGTTAGAATTTGAATAGGATTTGACTAGGATTTAATTAGGATTTGGTTAAGAGTAGACTAGGATTTGTTTAAGATTTAATCAAGATTTGACTAGATTTCTTTAAGATTTTTGATATATTCTTCTATAATTAATTAAAAAATTTAAGTAAATTTTTAATGATTGAAGCATACTTGTTAGTCTTAATTATAAGTTTATATATATTTATTACATGTATTAGGACCTATTGTTGTTAGTTCCTTTTTATCTTCTATAGTTAGATGGCCAATGAATTCTTAAGCATGATTTTATGACATATGACAACGCTTATATATTTCAAAAAGTGAAATATGACTACGTATTGTTGAAGCTTGTTACAACTTTCTTGCAACAAGATATTTTGGATATAACAAGACTTTGGAGCTAATATCAAGAGATTTTTAGTGGCTTCAAATATAAAAGGCTACTAAAGAATTTATATAGTCATGCAACATTTGTTTAAAATAAAAAACTCCTCATCATCAACCTTATGGACTTCTCCAACCATTACCTATATTAAAACAACCTTAGTCTATTCTTTCTATAGATTTACCACGGATCTTTCAAATTCAAGTTTATATGATTCTATATTCATGATTATAGATTGTTTTATTAAGATAGCATATTTTATACTGTATACAAAATCTATCATATATAAAAAAAAATAACTAAACTCTTCTTTGATAATATCTATCACTATTATGGATTATTAAGGGATATTATATCAAATAGAGGAATACAATTTGTATTAAGATTTTGGAGAATTCTTTTCAAAATATTGAAGATAGATAAAAAAAACTATCTTTAACTTTTCACCCTCAAATCAATAGACAAATGGAATGGATAAATCAAGTTTTAGAGTAATATTTGAGATGTACCATCAACTATCAGTAAGATGATTATATAATTCTTTTGCCATTGGCAAAGTTTACTTACAAGAATTTAGTATATTTTTTTATTTAATAAATTTTATTCTTTACCAATTATGATTATCATCTATAATTTGATACTTTTGATTTTTTTAAAGCTGATAATCTTATGGCGAAAGATTTGATAAATTAGTTGTTAGAGCTAAATGCAATAATGAAAGCATAATTAAAGAAAACTTAACAATGATAAAAGATCAATGTAAATGTCTATCACAAGAAACAACTTCAGTTCCACGTAGACGATAAGATATGATTATTTCATTGTAATATTAAGACTATTTGTTTTTGTGACAAGTTAGATTATTAAAATTTGGACCATTTCCAATTTGTGAACAAATCAATCCAATTACTTATTGATTACATCTATGAAAATCTATAAAGATCCATCTTGAAATTCCATGTATTGTTATTCAAATCATACAAAATAATGGATATATAAGAAAGGAGACAAATGCCTCTATTTCTTGTAAAAATGAACAACAACAAAGAATTTGAAGTAGAAGAGGTCTTAGATTCAAGATTGTATCAAAATCAATCATAATATCTTGTACATTGGCACACATATGATATTAGTAAATAGACATAGAAGCCATCTAGGGATTTAGCAAATGCATCAACAAAAGTCAATACATTTCATTGACGACATCTATCAAAATCAAGATGAAGAGTCAAAAAAATCTTTATTATAAATTAAAGTAAGTTCAATAGAGATTTCATTTTATCTTATGTCATTGTTTGTTATTCCTTTGAATTTTTTAGTGCCAAAGAGATAGTGAATCAACAACTAATAAATTTATCTTAAGAGTTATTATTTATTAATTTATTAAATAAGACATTATAACTATCACAACCTTCAAGATGACAGAATAGACATGAAGATCTTGAAGAACAACAAGTTCTTCCATGGATTAATGGCGAGATATAATATGTTTGGTATCACAACCTTTGAAGAGACTCTTGATATTTGGTGATACTTTAAAGATAGGAACTACTTCTGATGGTATTCTAAATATTTTTTTTTTTAAAAGTTATGAAGGCCTCAACAATGATCAAATATCAAGGTGGTCCTTTTGCCCTGGTATGGGACATTATTGATGGCTGAGAGGACCTATCAACTATCTTTGAAGAGAATAGAGATCATACTATGTGACAAACACAATTCAGTGTATCTTAGACTTCTTCAACATGTAATTACCGCTCTTTGTGGAACTTGTTGTTGTATAACATGAAGTCTTATTTGAAAATATATTCGATACCTCATACTTAGTGATACTTTAAAGATAAAAGAAAAATAGCAACAATAAGTCTTAACACATCTAATAGAATTATATAAAAATTATAATTAAATACTAATAAGTATGCTCAATTATTAAAAAAGTTTAATTAGTTTTTTAATTAATTATAGAAGAATACAAAAAAAAATCTAAAGAACTTCTAAAGAAGTTGTAAAGAAATAATAAAGAAATCATAAAGAAATATTAATATAAATCTTTAAAAAATATTAAAATAGAATTTTTTTAAAAATATTAAAAAATAGAAATTATAATCAAATGCTAATTAAATTTTAATCAAATCTTAATTAGATCTTAGTCAAATTCTAATCAAATTCTAATCAAATTTTAATCAAATTTTAATCAAGTTTTAATCAAATCCTAATCAAATCCTAATCAAATTCTATTCAAATTTTAATCAAATCCTAATCAAATCCTAATTAAAATCTAATCAAATCCTAGTCAAATCCTATTCAAATTCTAATCAAATCCTAACAAATCCTATAATAGATTGAAACCACAATGGTTGATGATCTAATTATTGATCTTAGTCCAAATTTTTTATACCTTTTAATAATTAAGTTGAAAATATGAGCAAAAAAATTAAAGAAGATCCAACTTATCAAATACAAGTTAAACTCAAAATTCTACTTGAATGTAGGTTGTCTTCCTTCTTCAACTTTGATGCTAATCTCCTAGCACAAATATCTTTCCTTTGTATCATTTAATTTCTTTCAAAATTCATATACAAATAAAAAATCTAGTCTACTATCCATACAAATAATATTTACCTCAATCCAATTAGTAGATTGCTAAATATCTGAGAAATCCTCACTAATCTTCAAAATCTAATTTTTGAGACCCCAACTCTTTTGAAGTTTAATAACCATTAATTAAACCATTTGAGCAAGTCCAAACTTACAATATATATTAGCCACAATTGCAACTACAAATCTACAAATTTTCACTTGTAGATCTATAATCAAACTCATGAAATATTCAAATTTATAAATCCCTTTTTACTTCATAAAATCCAGAGCCATTCAAAACAACCTTAATTTTACAAACCCTTATAAAGCTAATTTCTATCAAAATCACTCAAAACTAATATTCAAATAAACCTTCTTAAATTTCCTTTCTAATCCAACTCTTTGATTTGCCAAAGAACTCCCTACCTACTATAGGCATGCAGTTTTGTACCTTAAGGTCTGATTTTGATCCAAGTTCACAATTGGTCCTCTTTGGATGTCAACTCTTGGAGTTTTGAAGTAAATTTTGCTAAAACCTATTCTTAACTCTTTCTTAAAGATGTGCATATTATTTATTTTTCTAATCTATTTTATTTTGCCTTATTTATGGCTATATAAAGTAAATAGAAGTATCTTCTATAAAAAGGTAACATTAGTACTTTTTAATTTTTATTACTTCCTTGTCTATTATTTATATTTCTAAGATAATTTGCTAAAATATTTTCATTTGGGCTTTCCTATAATATAATCATCTCTTTCTTCTTTCACCTAATAGTTATATTATTATACAACATCATCTCTAAAAGAAAGAATAATGTTACAAACATAAAATTTATTCTAATAATTATTTAGTTGATATGGATAGATAGAAATAAATAAAAATAAATTAATTTGATAATATCTTATAAAAAAGCTTTTTAGAAGCTTCATAAATGTGGTTTTATCTTTATATATGTGTATAGGTGATTAATAGGTTAGAAACTTAACAAAGAACAAACTTTGGAGATTGCATCCATTCACCCCTCCCGCCCTTATTCACGTTTGGTTTGATTTTGTGATTACATATCATCCGGAAAAACTTCAAGGAATTCAAATGTTTTTTCTTAACAATCATATCTTACACCAAGAATAAGAAACATTGCATTAGATCAATAAAAAATAGTCATATTGAAGGCGTCCAATTTACAATTGAAGATATTAAAAATATCTACCTATATAGATACAGCTCTCAAGATGGAAATCCAAAGAGCAATGAAGACAAATCCATTTGTAGATAACATTCAGCAATGTCTAGAAAATGCACATGTGGAAGAAAATAATAATTTCAAGTTCAAAGACGGATTGTTATATTTCAAGAATCTCTTGTATGTTCCTCTAGACCCTATAAGACTTCAAATTCTTCAAGCATGATATGACCTTTCAGCAGCTAGACATTTTAGCTTCAATAAGACCTTAAAATTAATAGTAAGAAACTGTTAGTGGCTTCAAATGTAAAAATTGGTAAAAAATTTTATCCAATCATGCAAAATTTGTGTCCAAGCAAAAGACCCAAGACACCAATCATATAGACTTTTCCAACCACTTCCAATGCTTAAAGACCTATGATAATTGTTATCTATAGATTCCATTATAGACCTCTCAATTTCAAATGGAAAAGACTAAATTTTTGTGGTGGTAGACCATCTTACTAAGATGGCACATTTCATTCAATACAACAAGACTATTTCTAGGGAAGAAACAACCAAGTTTTTTATTGATAATATTTATTGAATACATGACCTTCCAAATGATATCATTTTGAACCAAAGACCACAATTTGTATCAAATTTTTGGAGAGGACTATTTCAACTTTTGAAGGTCAAGATCAATCTTTTATCAATTTATCATCCTTAGATCGATGGCCAAATAGAATCAGTGAATTAAATCTTGGAACAGTATCTTTGTTGTAGTATAAATTATCAATAAGATGATTAGATGGACCTCCTACTATTAGCTGAGTTTGCATATAATAATTCTAAATATTCTTTGATGAAGCAAACTCCATTCTTCTTAAACTATAGATACCATCCTAGAACAGATCCATTCCAAATCGAAGATGTGAGAAGCCTTGATATAGAAAATCAAGTTACCTACTTAAAAACCATCTATAAAGAATTAAAATTCTAATTGCAAATGGTTCAAGACCAATATAAAGACTATGCAAATATTCATTGCAAGAACCAACCAAAGTTCAAGGTAGAAGATTGTGTTTGGCTACTTCAACAAAATATACAAACAAATCAACCATCACGGAAATTAGACTATGAAAGACTTGGACCATTTACAATTCTACACCAAATAAATTCAATAAGCTTTCATCTTAAATTATCAAGTAGCATGTGTATTCATCCAATCTTCCATGTCTCGTTTTTAAAAACCTATTATAAATTAAAAATTATTGAAAGTCTTCTTGAACTTACCTTAGTCTTTTAGAATCTTCCTCAAGCTTCTAAAATCTTCTAAGATACTATTAGAAGGTTCAATAGGATATAGGCCTTATAATATAAATAAGAGGCAAGATTGAGTGTACTTTAGTCTTACCAATTCAAGTCTTGGAGCAATCCAAAATGTTGCTTTGTTCTTGATATAAATCTAGTCTCTTATTCTTGTCAATGATTTAGTTCTTTCCATTGTCTATCTAGTTCTTTATTCTTAAAATTATTCTAGTTCTATGATCTTTTCTTTATTTCTTTGCTAATCTGCTATCTTACATCCTTGACACAAGTTAAATATGTGGCACACTTATAAGAAACTTGTCTTGCAAGTTTGACTCGTGTCTTACAAATTAGACACATGTTGGAGGCCTATAGAATGCCGACATGTTATTGTATTATAACACATTTATATAATATAAAGCATGAATATGAATAATTTCTATTTAATACTTAATTATCTTGGTTCCATAGGAACTTAAAATACTTAAAAAAAGATTTATGAAAGTCTTTTAGATTATTTTATTATTTTATTAATTAATAGATAAAAATTAATTATTAAATTTTCCTTCTAGATTATACAAACTATATTATTATTTTTAAAAATTATAAGTTAATAAAAATAGAATAAAAAAGATAAATAATTAATATGGTTGATAGTAAGATTAAATTGAGGATAGGATCAAGCTTAAAAATCCTTAGAATAAATTGGATTGATATCCAGGGATTGATTGTGTATGAGACAGGATCAAAATCAGATCTCCAGCCACAAAAATAGCCACCAAGGATAGGGAGTCAGATCATTCATAGATTAGTGACTAGGGTTGAAGAATTGGCTTCAAGCTCATTCTAAAGACTTTAGGCTTGTTTCTATAGGATTTGGGAGCATTTAACAATTGCTATCTAAAATCAAGGTTTATACTAGAAGTTAAGTTTTTATGCAATAAAATTAAGACCAACACTTTTAGCTATTATGTACAATTGAAGTAACATCTATGGTTGAAAACTTGACAGTGTATGGATGATTGAGCGTGCTAAGATTGAATAAAATTCATAACAATCTAATGGTGCAATTGAGATTTATATGATCATTAGTACGAAGAGGTACCAAAAATTGATATTTTATGGTTGTTTGGGATTTCTGCAATATCTAAAGATCTATCAAATGAATCAATGTGAAATTTGGCATAATATTAGAAGACTTGAAGAACAAGCTATATACCAATTTTTAGCTGAAGTTAATAGTTGGAGATAAGAGTAAAGCTTTACTCTTATCTTTATAAAGATAGTATAAAGATAAGAGTAAAGCTTTTTTCACTCTTGTCAACTCCTTTCTTACTTCTAGTTTAGTTCAAGAGTCTTGGTGTTTTCTAGTCTTTGGCAATAGCCATTCAAGTTTCTTCTTAATTGTATATATTTTCTTATTTCTATTTTGTCATTTTCCTTTGACATAGATTTCACTAATTATGCATCTTCTTTTAGTTCATGTCTTTGACATGTACCCATTTATAATCTAGAAATTATAAAATTATATAATTCCACTTAAATTATAAAACTTTGTATAATTTATAAAATTTCTATCCACCAAGGTAATAAATTAAGCGAGATTCCTTTGTATTTGTAATACAAATCAAATATGTTGTTTATATTTTTTATTTTTAGAATAGATAAGAATGTCATTCAAATAACATATGATAAAATCATCTAAAAATTCACAAAATATATCATTTATCAAATATTAAAAAGTAACTAGAGTATTTATAAGTCCAAATGGCATGGCATAATATTCAAAATGACCATATCTAATTTGTAATACAATCTTCTATTTATCCCCTTCTTTAACTTATACAAAATTTTAGGCTCCTTGTAGATATTATTTGATAATTAAGAATTTTAATTAAAATATTAAAAAATTCTTAAATTTTAATTTTGATTGGATTAAAAATTGTACTATTTAAAATTGATCAATATTATACATTGTATTTTAATAATATAAATACTATATATATATATATATATATATATATAATTATTTCCTTGAATTCTATAAAAAATAATGCAAACACCAATCCATAGTTTTTTTAAATTATTATTATTATTATTATTATTCTCTCATAAGCTTGTAGACGTTGCTGGTGAAACAATCACAATAGATTATTTATCTATATATATATATATATATATGAAAGAAAATAGATATTGAATTTAGCTGTAAGTAAGAAACACCAATGACTAATGGTATTCTTCTTCATTTTGGACCTAAAAATTGCATTTCGGCAACAGAAATGTGAAGCGGTTGTCGCGTCGCGTCTGGTCGCGGCGCGGCGCGGCGTGAGTCATCTGTCGCGAGAAGCAGCACCGGAATTTGGATGCGTCGACGACGAAATCGGGTGTGAAGCCGATGGAGTGCGCCATTTTGTGTAATCTGCGGGAATGAACAGACAAGCTTCGGTGGAATTTAGTGGGGCTTTCGGGGAACAGAATATTCGTGTGGTTTGTGGAGTGAATCCGGAGGAATTGGGGTGAAAGGGAGGATTGTATCTCTTGACGAAGCCCACCTCGGAAACCACGACCACGACGACTCTCGCCGCGCATCGGATTTGTGTTTCACTGCGAAGTCCGCCTCTTGTGTTTGGCTGCCTCGCTCATTCTCTCTTCGATTGCGGAGGGCTCACAGTGGTTTGGATTCTAGCCTGATGGCAATCGCTACAGCTCCAGCGCTGTGCTGCTCGGGTGTTCCGAGAGCGCCTGCTCTTGCTTCGGGTGCGTTTCTTCTCCTTCCAATTGGGCTTTTCTCGTTCTTGGGTTTAGGGCTTACATACATTGCGTTTTGCAAATTCCATGCGCTGGGCTCCGTCGCAATGTGTCAAACGCTCGCATTTCGATGGCCGATGTGTGTGCCTGAGCGTCGATTGGAACTGTGAGGTGTTTGTGTGGGTGGCGAATCGTGGTAATGGTTTGTGAAGAATTGCACTATGTCAGGAACTCGTAGTGCGTGGTCACATTGGAGTTATGCCCATTGTGAGAGTCGTTTTCTGTTTTGTTTTGTTTTGTTTTGTTTTTTTGTTTTGTTTTTGTTTTTTGTTTTTTTGTTTTTTTTTTCTCTTTAAGGTTCCTTTCCTGGGGGTTTGGTTTAAGCACCCTCTGAACCCTCCGCGTGAGAGCGGATCGCCGTTGTGAAGTGGGTGTCCCCGACTTGAATGTTATTTGCGAGATTTTAGGCCAAGCCTTAATAGCGAATGTAAACAGTGAGCGATGCTTTTCAATCCCACACCGTGTCTCAGATATCGGAATTCGGGGTTTAGATTTGAAGACTTATTTGGAAGTATTTTTTTGGTTACTCATTGACAAGCTCGCACTGCAATCTGTGAAGCACCTGATTCCGATGAACGACTTCCGATTCCCGGGTCTAGAGTTTTTACTGTGATTGGTTGTCTCTTGTGCGGCCGAACTGGGATGTTCATTGGTTATGTGCTTTGCATGCAGTACGCCTTCTATAATAGCTGTCAAGAGATTATGTTTCATGTGAAAATTCAAAGTCTTCACTAGATTTTTGAGAGCGTTCTTGGATGCTCTTCAATCTGCTGTAAGTGATACGGATTTTTTGAAAAATGTTTGTGTAAGTTTCTGCTCCTGGGACCTCAAGTTTAGAACCCTAAATCTCTATTCGGCAGAGAAATGATTACGACCAGTTGTTGTCACTGAAATCTGTTTGAACACTGACGAGTTTTTGGGTGGTTCACAGGTGTTGCTGCCTCAAAGTCTCTTCAAAAGACGTTTAAGATATCACAGGCACAGACATGGCCATCATATGTATGTAGTCGCCGACCTTTGGTGACTGCCGAGTACAGGTACTTGTAATTCATGAATTTATAAGACTTAGAGGTTGGTCCTTGCGCATGATTTTGGACACTTCAAATGAAAGCAAGTGTGGATACATTCGTGCAAGCAAGGCGTGATTGTCAACTGAATATTTTTGACGATGATTTAGTGACAGGCGAGGAGGCGGTGCAGGTGACTTTCTGGCCGGATTCCTTATTGGCGGAGCTGTCTTTGGTGCTTTGGGTTACATTTTTGCACCACAGGTAGGTGCTACAACTTGTCGTGTTGAGGCTGAGTAAACGGCAATTATACTTCTTAGATCGTGAATTTGGCTCATCAATGGCACATGGGCAGTGGCTTTTTATTTGTTTACTTAATGTGGTACAATCTTTAGCGATAAATTTGTTAAGAGGTGGTTTGCGTAGCAAGATCGGTAGGTTAACTCTTTCGTCAAAGTTAGAGGCCAGCCTGACATTACATAAACGTCATGCCTGAACGCCAGATCTCGAAGACCCTGGAAGAGGGGACCAGCGTGAAAGATGATGGAGCAGCTACCAAGAGGCCCGCACGTTATTTGGAAGACGATGAAAGCCTTGAGGTGGGTTTAGACTTACTTTCTTCTCCCCTCAATAAAACCTTGGTGACGTGTTATGCCAGTTGTTCTGATAGACCCGACTATAAATTCTAAACGTGATTGGTGATTTAGTTTTAGTGATCCATCAAGGCATCCCGAGATTCAGTCTCTATCGCCTGGTCGTATTGCTCTTGGATTTTTAGCATGATCTAATTGTATACCATATAGTATAGCCTCCCGTTGATTTCTTTATCTTTCCGTTTTTTCTAGTGACGGAGTCTGAAACATTTGGGCAGCAATGAATAAATAGTATTAGGCTTTGTAATCCTGATGTAAGAGGAGGCGGCATTTTCGACTTGGTTGGGTTTTTGTTTTGAAGATGACGAAGTGCTCCCGTCGAGAAACGTCAAAAAAAAGTCCACATTTCAACTTCTTACTGCCTTGTGTCCTTAACTCTGAAATTCTTGTTTGATAATTCTTACTCAAATTTGTGATCTTCAGAAAACGCGGCAGAACCTGAACGAGAAGATAGCGCAGTTAAACGCTGCAATTGATGATGTCTCTGCACAACTGAGAACTGAAGATGTCGGCGTCCCCAATAACAATGTTGAGCTCGAGTCAGCTGCTTGAATTGTTGTTACGTGTTAGTATGAGAAAGGATATAGTTTGAGATGAGCATTTCGTATGTAAACTGAACCTTTGTGTAGGTTTCCTGGTTGACTGCCATTGTCTTTCACCCTTGATGGAGGCGGGCTCTTGACCAGAAGTGAGGAAATTTTGTGTGAATTTGTAGCTATGTAATTGGAGTCCATCCCGCTGCTGGAGTTCGGTTCTAATAAAGTAGCTTCTAGAGTGATATCAATTTGTGATAACTTTGCAGATGTACACACTGGAATTTGTTTTAATGGTACATATTTTAGATGTCGCAGATGACAGATGGCAACCTCTGCCATTTGGTGACGAGTGTGATACAACTCACAGACATTCAGTTGTATACATTATGGATGTGTCCACAACTACCATTCGATTACTTGGAGGATTGATGAAAGTTTCACCCGGTAGTTGAATTCCGAAAGATTGATGGTTCAGAAAGATTGTTTCACATGGTTGGGGAATGTGCGTAAAACTGCTATTACTCGTCGTCTCCGTTATGATGAGTTCTAGACATTGCAGGGTAGTTTTCGCGATTGGCAATATACTGCTGTATATTAATTCACTTTCAACCTACGTTTATACAGATTTTGGATGCTTAAAAAACTGCCAAATATGAGCATCTATTCGTGCATTTGCAATGTCGAAGGATGAGAAATCTGGCTGCTGCCTGGGAGCATGCACAAAAGTTGCAATTCGCAGCTCGAACGTTAACTATCCGTAATTCACTACAAAAAAAAATTATCAGATTTAGAGACTCACCATCGCAGTTTCAATCAGGCTCTTAAATGGGGTAAAACCTACTTAAATTGTACATGAATTGCTACACAGAGACGGCCAATTGGACTCTTCAGCCGCTTCACATCTTCACAAGGATTTCGAGAGTTAAGCCCTAGAAAAGGTTGCTGCGCGAACCACGGAAGGCATGCGGGGAGACTTTCGATACTGACATATCCTCATTTTCGGAGGAGGAAGCGTCCGACGAGGTTTGCATGTCTGTGAAAACGGGAGAGTCCCGAGATCGCCTTTCGGGCATCTGTGGGGAGAGAATCCCACTGGAAGGAACCTGTGAGTTGCTGCAGTACTTCGCCTTGATAACCTTCAGTGTTCCAGAGACCTCTGACATACTGGGCCGCAGCACATCCTTCTTATTTGCACATTGAAGCAGCAAATTAACCACCTCCACAACGCCCTTGATGGGGTACACCCCTTTCATGCGCGGGTCAATGATGTGGGACAGTTTAGATTCTTCCTTCATGAACTTCCTTCCCCACTGCAAAAAGTTGTTGTCATCGCCGAAGTACACAGCATCTTGGCTATTCTTGCCGGTGAGAAGCTCTAGGAGGAATATCCCAAAGCTCCATACATTGTTCCGTGCGTGCGTTTGGCTTAGCATCATGCTCTGAATAAACCACACAGGGAGAAAGAAAGAGTAAATAGCGAGTTGGATTGGATATAATTTGTCACACGAATATTTCAGTTGGCGCAAAGGGAATCAAGCTAGGAAAGAGCCTAACCCTAAGCTTCTTACCATGGTGAACGTATAGTTTCTGCTGATTGGCGCGGCAGCGACAGACAGGCCATACCCAGCCAATTTCGGCGTGTAATTCTGATCCAGCAAAACATTAGATGTTTTGAATTCTTTGTACAGAATCTGCAGAGGAGCACGATCGTGTATGTGCAACAGCCCACGAGCTGCACCAAGTGCGATGTTGATCCTCGCGTTCCAGTCCAAGTAAGTCGTGCATCGACTTCCGAACAAGTGGTCGTACAAGTTGCCATTTAGGGGTTGCTCGAATACCAGAAGATGTTCTTGCTGTCTTTCGCGAATGCTCACGCTGGACTCTTCATCGTGTGTGCAGTATCCCTTGATGGCACATACGTTGGGGTTTGACAGCTGCAAGAGCAGCTGAATCTGAGCCTTCCATTCCACGGGGCCCTGAAACAAATCGTACACAAAGGAATCCTTAGAGATGCATTGACAGTCAGCAGGCATGTCTCAATTCCTGCCACACAAACCTTACAGAACGTGGCTACGGAGATCACAAGTTGGATTCAAAATAGAAGTGGGACGTAACATCACGAAGTTAGAAATGACAATACAAACCTGCACGAAACTTTCAGGCAGTCGAAGTACTGCCATTCCGACTTCCTCATTGCTCCCGGCGGTGGAATCGTTGAGTCTAGCGCTGTACACAGCGCCGAATGCACCTTTCTGGAGACAATGATTGGTTGCGAAGTTATCTGTGGCGATCATCAGGTCGTTGAACTCAAATGCAGGCAAACCTGGCAACAACTTGCTAGCAACAGAGGGAGGTGGAAGAGGTAATCCGCCCACGGGCGCCACTCTTCCTTTCCGCGTGCTCCGGGAGCCAGGCCCATCTTCCAGCTTGAACGATCTGGTTCGGCTTGAAGGGGCAAACAAGCCCGTGCGTGACATGTGCCTCAGGTCCGCGCTTGACATGGAGCAGGAGGACACACGAGGGGTTGCGTCTTCGGGGGTTGGCAACGGTAAATACGTCAACTGCTTAGGATCCTCAGGCATGTCCTCATCCATAGCCGGAAGGGGCAGAGGCTGCGGCCGACCACCGAAGCTTGTTGCTCTTCTGAGCGTCCTCCGACCACAAGGTTTCTTTGATTCGTCGCTGGACATGTAATTGACTAGAACGCGAGACGTTTTCCCTGCCATTGCATGCGACTCAACGTCCGACGCGTAGTACACCGAAGCCCCCACGAGTGGACCTGAAAACGCCGCCCTTCTCCCTGTGCGGTTCATTCCTCTGGTCATGGAGTGATCGGCCAGGGCTGCGACCTCATCGTCATCCAGGCAGGTTGCGGCCGCCACAGGTTTGGCATTCTTGGCACTCTCAGAAGGAGTAGGTTGGAGGTTAAGGCTTCTTGGGTCAGGAAGCTCCACGGGTTTATTCGAAAGCAGGCCGGAGCGAGTACTTTTCGACGGGACGCTCGTCCTCGGCTGGGAGGACTCCGGTAAACTGGATGAGCGTTTTTCAGACTTCGAAGTTGAAAAACAACCCATCATGATGAAGAAATTCTACAGTGTCGAGGGGAGGATTGTCACCAGCGCACATCAACTCGTCAGAGATCTGCAGACCTTTCCTAAGCAGTGAACCAGAAACTCAATTCTCGTCCTCAGGACCACCAATTCGGAAAAGACTTGAAAGGACCAAGAATTGAGACGAAAAACGTCGACATTCGGGATTCCAAAGGCGCGTAGCAATGCGAGAATAGCAAAAACCAACCCCTAACACATTGCTTTAGTGGTCTCGCCGAACAAACCATAAAGTAGAAGCACACATTGCCTCCATCGGAACGACTTCTTCGCAATCACCACCAGCTGGTCTCAATTCTTCCGGCTCAACCTTAAAGAACCGCAGTGGAACACTCCAAGGTTTCAACCAAGGGCTGCGCTGCACCCAGACCCAAAAAACCAAAACCTCCAGCGGGAAGTTTCTAGCGCAAGACGTTGACACCGCCAATCCCCTTCCACCAATCTTGCGCCCTACTCAATGGTCCACTCTCTCAACACAACGAATGTACCGAGCACACTACCATTCCACAGCCTCAGTCAACGATCGACAAAATCCCACCTCAACATGGACCCTGGCTGTTCAGGTAGCAGTGTATGATGAGCCTGGCTCAACCCCAATCATACCAGCAACCCCGTTCCGCTACAAACTAATGAACTCGACAAGGTCCTGACGGAGAGCATCTGCCCACAGTGCGCCGAATTTCTAGCGCTTGCGCTTGACAGATGAGCTGAGCTTTAACGGACCAGTAGAGTCGACCCACCGAAAACTTGGACGACGAAGCCACACAGTCCAACTGCAACCGAACTGAGCCACGCCGTCCGCGTGTAAATAAACCAACGCAACGTAACTTGACAGGGTGGAGACTTTGACATCCGGGATTGAAAGCGGGGCGGGATTGACTCGCAGATCGTCTGCTCCAATTGTTGACTACTGTACACAAGTCCTGGAAACGGAGACGGTGACGGTACAGTACTCTTGTTTCTCAGATCGATTCGGCACAGACAGGGCTACAGTTCCCCCAAGTCAACCCGGGCAGCCCGGGTTGGCGGGCGTTGGGTGGGTGAGTAGTAGGTGGGCAGGTTCAAAATTTCCCTCTGCCCCCGCTGCAATTCCAAGGATTTTCTCAGCTATTTTCGCTGCCCAAACGTGGAAAGTCATCGATTTGGAAATCGGGGCTCTGTGAGGTCCTGAAACTGCGGTTAGTTTGCTCATTATTGGGGGGGGGGAGCTTTTTCACTTGCAGAATGTGGTGTTACCCTTTCATGAGGGACTCGAGGAGAGTGTTGTTGTTGGTGATCATCCGAACCCACTGAAACACAAACCCTCGAAACAAGTGTATTTCTTTCACTGACTCCAAAAAAATAAATACAAGCAGACAAACTAAGTCACGATCTATCAGAACTTGGTATTTGCACTTCTAAGATGAGCGTTTTAGAAGCTCCATGAGTAACTATATCTGGTATTGTAGCTCTTCTTTTCTGAGATGCTAGTCATTACAATTACACAAGGTATGGTTTTCATCCTTGAAATCTGGCAAAGTTACCCTTCGTTTCTACCCGATATACAACATCATCGGCGGCATTGCATTCGGTCAAAGCTTTGAACACGAAGTAGGGAAAAGCTGGGTTTCTTGTGGTAAATATGGACAGTAACACATTTAATATTCAGTGATTCTCATGCCTTGGCGTGATTCTCACCACTGCAGCGCCGAGTACTAGTATGCCACCATGATTTACAGCTCCGCCGCAAGAAGGGA
Organism: Physcomitrellopsis africana; assembly: GCA_036785485.1. Lineage (NCBI taxonomy): Eukaryota > Viridiplantae > Streptophyta > Bryopsida > Funariales > Funariaceae > Physcomitrellopsis > Physcomitrellopsis africana. Next base: position 356,796 of record JAWRVF010000084.1, on the reverse strand, counting down.
ATGAAGAATGAGGGAGGAAGCACGGAAAGCTTCAAAAGCTTGGTGGGGGATTTGATGAGCACATGAGATTTCCACCCGTGGCGAGACTAGTCAAGGCAGTGCCCATCACACGAGCAGGCTGTCTGATATGATTCCAGGCTTATTGAATCTTCTCATCCCAGTCAAGTCAATTTTCCAGCCCCGAAGTCGATGCAGAAGAGACTGCAGGAAGTGTTAAAATGGACTCACGTTGCTCGAGGGAGCTCACAGGGAAGGAGCAGATTGTGCAGCACCAGTACCAGCAGCAGCATCAGCAATAATGCCTACCACCAATCTCACTCTCCTTGCACTCCGTGGGATCCATCGCCAACCCAGCGAAGCTTTTTCGAAGTCTGGGATATTCCACACTGACACTGTAAACGCCGATTTCCGAGCCTCACTGACTGATGGGGTGGACGGACGAACGAACGGACGGTCGGATTGATTTACGATTGTGTGGATTTTGTTTGTTTGTTTGTTTGTTTGTGTTTTTTTTTTTTTTTTTTTTTTTTTTGTCGAAAAAAGTAATTGTTTTTAGTCATGTCATGGGTTGCTCTCAATAGTTTGTTGCAAGTAGCAACAGGTTCGGTACAAAATTTTCGCAACTTTCTTCTATTAGTTCCTTTAAAGTTGACATTATTTCATAGAATTTTGAGAGCCTGGAAGTAGGTCTACTGTTCTTTTCTTTTCTTTTCTTTTATGTATTCATATGAAATTTTACACGTATATTTTTTCTTCTACAAAGAGTCATGAAAAAAATAATTTCATTATTTGTAATATTTTATCAATAAAGAATGTTAACATTTGGATGTAAGCTTTAAGATCCCACAGTGTTGTAGAATCAGCTTGAGGGTAGTCTTAGAACACATTTCAACTTCAAAATATCATTTTGGCTTTAATTGTGAGTGTGTTGAGGTTGAAAGACATTTGTTTTGAATAGGAATTTGGTTGTTTGTGTATTGTTCCATGTCTTAAGGAATATCATGATGGTATTTGAGAAAATAAAATTGGAACATTATTAGGAGAATCTTAAAAGTGTTCTCAATTGTCTTCTTTATGACTTTAATGTCTTTAAAACAAAAATTAGAATCAACCAGTAAGTGCTTTAAAGATAACTATGGAATGTATACAAATGGATGTTTTCAAAAGAAGAACTATTGTTTTAATAATACTGATGTAAAATCAACATGTACAATATTTGGATTTCAAAGTGGCAGTATCTTTAGGTGGTCTTAGACACGCATGAAATTTCCTAGTCTTAAGTAAGCTAATTAAGATCTAAGCTGTTAATTATTAAACTTCATTCAATAATAAAAACCATTGTGCACCATATATGGTGTTGGTATGTGCATGTTGTATTTTTTTTTTTTGTTAATTTTTAAACATATTAGAATAGAGTTTCTAACATTTGATATAAACTTAAGCTTTTAATTTTTTAATTTTTAAAAATCTATTTGAAAAAAGACATAGAAAGTTTTAAGTAAAATAAACAGACATATTTAAAATTTAAAACTCTTGCACATAATATAATAAGATGTTCCATACTATCATGTAATATATATATATATATATATATATATATATATATAACATAATATAATAAGATGTTCCATACTATCATGTAATGTATATAACATATTATAATAAGATGATCCATTAATTATTGTACTAAAAATAAATACATCATGTAAAATACACATATATTAAAACAAATAAAAAACTGGATTTGTAAGATATTTATTGGAAGGATTGAGTTCTAAATTCTAATTTCTTGAGGTTCTAAAGGCCTAAGAAGACTAATGTTTACATAAAAAAATTAAAACTAATCTACTTAAATTAATGTATCTAAAATGTCTTTTTTTATTTTTTATTTTTTAAAATGTAAAATATAAAAAAAACTTTATATATATATATATATATATATATATATATATCAGTAATTTGTTTTGATAAAAAACAAATTACAAATTTGAACATGTCATATATGTTTATATGCCTTAGAAATCAAGCAACATTAAGGATTTTTTACTTAAAATACATAAATATTTTAATATAAAACATCTAAAGAAGAAAAAAAAAATCAAGTTTTGATAATTTATTTGAAAATAACAATTCTCTACAACAGTAGAATAATAAGAAAAATAATAAATTCTGTCAATAAGTTTAATTTGGATTGAATTTAAGAGTTATTTTGTTAAACATTTGTGAATACTTCATTAAAACAAATAAATTATCAATTTGAAAAGCTTAAGTATATGCTTTTTAAAATCCTATTTAAAAAAAAAAAAAAAAAAAAAAAAAAAAAAGTATGGCTCCAAAATAATTTTTATATATATATATATATATATATACATTATTTGAATAGAATTTTTGAAATACATAATACAAATCCTATTTATATTTTTAAAATTTTAAATTATGTTATAAGTTTTATTTGATTTATATAGTACCTTAAAAGAAAATGATAAAAATAAAATAACTATCCGTATTTTTATAAATATTTTACAAAATAATATAAATTTTAAAATAATAATAATATGGAAAATGAAAATATCATTAAAACATGAAATTTTGTTCCAAAATTATAAATTTAAGAGAAAATAGCTATAAAAATTCAAATCCACCTTATTTTTAAAAATATTTTTGGAATATATTTCACAAAAAAATAATTTCAATGATACAACAAATTCTAAGCACTTCATTGCATAAACCTAAATTCAATAAAGTCATCAATTACACAAGCTTTGAGTGTAATTCAAATGCTAGAAGGTATATTTTTACTAAAACAAATGGCCTTAACCAAGATTTCAACCTCAGTATTTAAAAACTTCCATCAACAAAAGTTTGGTGTTGTGTTTGATTGACATAAAAGCCACATATTCCTAAGTTTAATTTAAAACCAATATGAAAGTTTAACTTGCAAATACCAAGAAAACTTGTCAAATTGAATTTTGCAATGAAAAATATATACAATCTTCAAGAAGTCACTCTAAATAGACTAATGAATTGGAATGAATACAATCTTGATACAAATATTACTTCAATTAACATAGATAACAAAGAACTAACATTTTTTAAAAGTAATGCTGACTGATTCTTTTTATTTGGTACATTGAAATAATAAATAGACAAATAAATAAATGTCATCATATATGTCACATATATGTCATAATCTTAATACAAATTTTATAATTTATATTTGTCAATTAATAGAATACATTTTATCACATAACATTACTATTTTTTTATCTAATATATATTTTTTATACATTAACAACTACAACATTTGTTTCTTTATATTTATATGATGTCAAATTGTCCAATGGTAAACCTGTGTGTCTCTAACAAAGTTACATATTCAAAAAAATTATAAAATAATTTTGTATAGATAATGATGTACTTATTATATACGTTGCATGTATAATTGTACTCGTAGTACTTATTACTACTTTCGATTACTTACTTAGAATATATAGGATTAGAAATAGTACCAACTTCAATTGAGAGTTCATTTATACTCTACTCTTATCCCTCAAGTTTCACACATTGCCATACTTTCCCAAACCACATCTTTCATGTCCAATTGAAGCAATAAAAGCAATAATAAGATTTCATATCTTATCATCTTCCAAAAGCATCTTGGCATTATTGTCTATTATTCCTTCCTCTGCTGAATAAGGTTGGCCCCTCATTTGCCACCCGGCATATTTTCATTGCTCATGAATTAGGATTTGTTTTTCGGAACCCTAATTCTTCGCTGACTTGTGCCTTTCCGTGTGCGATGTGGGGCCCTCGAATTCGTCGCACGCCAGTTCTGACATGGCCCACTGGAGCATCTGGGGTGAATTCTCAACCCGCTGATGAAGACTGACTTGTTTTGCGGCGCTGATTTGCGAGTTTCGCAGAGTTTATGGCCAATTTTTACGACGTTAGTGAAGTGTAATTAGGTTATGAGTTGGTATTTTAGTGGCTTGGGGGTCACGGCTTCATGTAGCAGCGGTTTGCATTTTCGAAGCTCGGAGGAGATTTTTGAGTTTTGACAATGGAAGGTGCATTAGGAACTGCGAGAATAAGAAGAGATTGAGGTTATGGAGTTGTAAGGAGGTTTTACAAGAAAGTGTGAGAGTGCTGAGCAGGGACTTCGACCATTGGAGTGGAATGTATTGAGACCACAAGAAGTTGTCAATGTCTGTGCATTCTAAAGTTTGTTTGTCGAATTCAAATAAAGTTTTACGCATTTTGGGTGTCGCATTGCGTTCATTCGTCAGGTGGTGAGTTAAGAATGATGGATGATCAATTTGGAGAGTTTTGAGGATTCAATTCGACGGATGATGACGGTGATTGGCCTCCACAACTTTGTAATGCTGAGTCCAGTCAACGCCCAGCTGCGACCTCCTCAACCCCACGACGCGGAAGATATGTACGCCGATGCGAACGGTGACATTGTTGAAAAGCTCAAACACACACACGTCTCCTTCCTCCAGGAAATGGCTGCGGGAGAAATCCATCCACCCTGTTGCGCTAAGCTTAGGGTTCATGGGGTTGGTTCCCTCCCAGATAGCCTTGCAAGTTGTCGGCACCTCGTCGCACATCAACGTCATTTTAGCCTCCGTTGCAGGTAATTTCGACTTCTTTGCGAATTCGGCAGGAATGTCCTGCAACACCAGTATCAATCAACGCATACCATGAGCACAAGGGTGATTCGATCTCTGCCCACGAGTATTACAGCTTTGACTGCATAGAAACATTCCCTCTAATCCAGATGCTTTACCATGTTGAAGTCGGTATAGACGTGGTAGCCCTTCATGACAACCACGAAATGAGGGTTACGGAGCTGCATGGTCCAGGCTTCAGCTGCTCGGAGGGTTCTCTCTCGGTCGATTTTGGCTACTAGGCCTCGCCTGGACTTCAACACGCACAAGGTGGTAGAGTTGGTCTTGATAACTGGTGTAGTTTCTAGAGTGGTGAGGCCAGTGGCGCAGAATCTTAGAGGACTAGCTTGGTTGAGACTGATGCTGTCTTTCTCATGAAAAGCAGAAAAAATTATGCGACAGCTAACTGTATCGACAGTGTTCGCGAATTGCTTGAATTCCTGGGAACTCATCATCTTGGTGGAATCTGTTTTGTCCCGACTTTCGAGTTGCAACTGAGACGGCGATTCGGTGACGTGCGTTACGGTCTCTGAGTCCATTTCTGTTAGCATGTCTTCACTTTGCAGCCTTGGAGCCAGACGATTGGTGATTTGCATTACTTCTGTTTGCAGCTCCCTTTTGTCCCCTTGTGTGTTTTGTGTAGCACCATGGCCAAAGCCAGGGTCCATCTTGATATCAGGCAATTCACAAAATTTCTTGTATGCCTCGGAAGCGGACGGAAGCCGTAAAATGCAGCGCCCTTCGTGTTCCAAGTCTTTCCTTGTGCTGAGATGTAGCCCATCGACTTCCACACGAATGTCATGCTTTTCTGCATGTTCACGGCTGATCCGATCTTGCTCGAATGAATGCACGTTGTCTTTCTGACTACCATTAACAGTGTTAATTACAGGCATGGTGGCAATGCTAAGAAGCTCTTCGAAAGAATTTTTTCCTACTACTTCTTTAGCGTTATCTTGAGCGATTGTATCGTTGACGACAGCCATCGTGACATTCTTAGCTGTGCTGATTAGCATTCTAGAACCCGGAGCCTGGCATGTCAGTGAATCACCTGAAAAGTTCAAATTCTTCCTTTCGCTTTCATGCCCTGGTTTGTCGATCATAATCGACTTTGGTGTTTGGCGCTTCCCAGCAACAATTTCCTCACCTGGCATCGCATTTCTGACCATTTTTTCTCCATTCACCTCGACAACGTGCTTCGTCGGTGGCTTCGACTTGTGAGGTACGTATGCACCCTTGTCCTTCAAGTACTTGATCAATCTCTGAATCTTGCTCGGTTTGTACCTTTGCGTTTGTGCGCTCCCAAATGAGAATTGACGATACCTCTCCTCTTTTTCCTCGTCACTACTATCAAGAATAGTAACCACCTGCCTTCCATCCTCCTCGTCGTGACACTCCCATTGCTTCGTGTTGTTAGAGAATCTCTTTATTGCTCCCAGTGCGTACCCTTTGTAGCATCCTCTTCTTGCAGTTACTTTACAACGCTCCGCAATAGTTTCAAAGGGCATACTATGGCCGGGAACAACTTGCGAGATTTGCGTGCGGGGTCCATAAATTTCCATGTTCTTCCGCTTTCTGCATTCCTGTCGAGGTGTGCGAGGAGTTATGCAAACAGGGGCTAGCGCATACTTCCCTGTGATTGTTGCCGTCAGAGCACTCTCTCTCACATTGCCATTGCTGTCCAAGACCTCCACAATGAGTATGAAGGTTTTATGAGGTAGAAGCAGAGCTGGTCCTTTTCTCGGAGGCAATGATCGTGTGCGAATGCCCGCCAGCCGGCGTAGAGTATCGGTCTGTCCGATGCTCTTGCATTCCATTGATTTTCGCTCGGTCCTTCCAGGATTATGAAATTGCCTTTCCGGAATGTGTCAGGATGCTCCTCGACGAACTGCGTGGGGATGCACTGGCACACAAAACACAGAATCAGCCAATGCTTCACCTCGACATGGACTAGATGTCACGAAGCGCATGAAACGAGCCTGGAGTTGAGAGCTGCTTACTACGGCAGATTGTGGAGAGTGATACAAGGACCATTTCTGTAGGGTCTTGGTGAAGTGGGGATATCTCTCCCTATCCAATTTCTTCTCGTGAAAGTCTCCGAGGTCTTCAGTGGGCTTAACCCCCAGTCGAACGTCTTGTTCGGACATAACGTGTACACTTGAAAGGCACTCTGCAGATACTCGATATTCGATGTAAATTCTAGGTTGTGAAGCTAAATTAGGATTGTCCAAGAATGAACTGGCCTCGTAAATTTATGTGGAGATGTGTAACGTGCATCTTCATGGCAAATCATGCCTCGGAAGACTCTCGAGCTGAAAGATCAGTGGAGAAGACTGTTAAACTTCGATGTATTGTACACATACTTATCAGGAGCTCCTTACTGAGATTATGAGATTTCATTAGTGTGAAGTTCCGACTGTTCAAGATGTCACCTCAGTTTTCGTGGCTGTGAATGTCGATAATGGTACAATCTACGTACCATAACCATCATCGGCTTCTAAATTCGTCAATTACATTGGGTTTCCTGACTGGTGCACGGAACTGATAATTGAGTCGGTGTAGGTGCCAGCGATAATTCAATGTTGGCAACCATGGCTTGACATCTCAATTGTGCAACAAGCTGTCTCATCATAACCATGAGTCGCTCTTTCCATCGAAGAGTACTGGTGTGCAATATATTGCTGGGACTCTGACAATCAGGTGAGGTTTCGGTGCTAAGTACTGGATAGTTAATGTTTTGATTCAGTGTGTCATGAGTAAATGTCGTCTTTTCATTCAGCACGTAAATGATGCAGATTGCGAACCTTGAGAGAGGCCCTTGATTCCGGGTCCTTACTCGGGGATGGTATGCGTTCAGACGCAGGATGCCTAAATTCACGTCTTACCTACCTTCACTTCAATGGACTGCTGTTAAGAGTGTGGGAGATAGAGGTACTGCTTATCATGGAACTTTGACTTGTACCTCAAACTAGTCGAGGTTTAATCCAAATCCTTAACACTCATTGTGAATTTGAAAATCTGTGTTTGCAGAAATTATGAACAAATTTGTGGACTTGGTTGCCAGAAGGGAAACAGATTTTAAGAACCTAAAGGTTTCTTACGGGCTCAGTTGCAGGTTGTGAAGCGTGTGTCGTTGGTAGACAATTTCGATGCCGGCAACCTCATATCATCACAGTGAAAGGTTGATGATAGAATCTACGCAACCGAGCAATCTGTCGATTACCTTATTGACCCAATATTTTAGCGAATGTATAACGTCGGCTGCAAGCACCAACACTCTGGCTCTCTCAGCTGCTTTTATGAATCCGTGGACTTTGCTAGCCGGAGTGAATCGCCACAGATTTCAGTTGGGTTCATCAATCATGTCGTATGAGCTTCTGTTACCATAATACACCCTAAGTCTCTGTAACAATCGTGCTTCCTTACGCATATTTGAGTAGTTACCTCCAGTTAGTGGTTGTTAATATTTATAAACTCTGATGGGTCAGAGAGATAGAGTGCGCTTTCTGTGGAGTACATCTTACACGTAGATTAGTTGTAGAAGGAGATGGAAAGATAAGAATGCTCCAAATTAGCTGACGTGTATGCAACGTGTCATCTACGGAAGGAATGCATCTTAAATTGCAGTACCTCATTAGTGCAACGTAGAGACTTGCCCAATGCCACGAATAAAAATCCTCAAATAAAAGTATTCCTCGACACTGCATTGGGAAAAAGCTTAAATAAACATGCAGAAGACCTGTAGATGTTTAAATTTGCAATGTTTGCAACGATGGGGCTCTTTTCCACAGCCTGGACTTCGCTTCGTACACTTATATGATCACATATTTTGGTCTATCACGTGATGTATTGTTACTTTTCAAAAAAAAACAAAGGTGGCTTGTCTTTCGTGATTTCAGTTTCGCAGTAACTTGCACTGTGACGGTTATTCCTGAGTTTGAACAAATAGGAAAAGATCAATACCGTTGCATTTCCTGATGGTTCCATTGCGAGCCGTTGCAAGGCTTCGACGGTAGCAGCACCCCACGAGAACAATGCAAGTCAATTCAGGTTTATCCTCGGAAGCTACGGCAGAAGAATCGACATTGCTGGTCCCTCGCAACTGTGGGACGTGACTACCACAATTCAGGTTCATGCAAAATCTGGTCCATGCATAGCAATTCAAGGCCACATTGGAAAACTTCCACAATCGTCGATCTACAACCGACCAATCTTCCAAAAACGCCGTCGATCATCTTATCAGCCTCGACTAGCTTAAAATCATAGTTGTGCAACTGGTTAGGCAGCTCTTGCAAGCTGGTAATCTTACGGCACATGATTATAATCTCCAAGCTGCACGAGAATCAATCCAGCAACGTGCAACTATTGCGAACTGGGCTCCGACTGCAACTTCCGAATGTGTCATGTCGGTGGTGCTTCGGCAAGAAGGACCCAGATCAGGAAGTGCAACAATTATTGTGATAGAGTTGGATCTGGTCAGGTCCAAGTGAAGCAAACCGCTGCTCATCCTTTTGCACAAAGCCAGTAATCAAGCGTGCAAAAGACTATCTTTGCGTATTGTTCACGGGGATTGAAGATCCACAATTCGGCAAAAACATGCCCTGCGGCAAGTTAGGCTAGTACGCAAATTGCTGTGGCTTCTCCTTCACATTTATAACGTTTCCAAGCATCAATCACAAGACATCTTCACTTGAAATTCTTGGTTATCCCTGTAACTCGAGAAAAATCACCGCCATTGCTCATCATTCCTTGTAGCGTCACATTATACGATGCGTTTTTGCGTTTGGATTACCACCATGAGGAAACGCTAATCACCTGTGTTCATTCCTAATCCACCTGTTAATCCACGAATTCACCACTGACCACTGTAAGATTACCACAATACCACCAGTTCACAACCACTTTGTGATCAACTTTCTCGATCCTGTTTTTGTTCAACTGAATCTATAAGGAAAGAATCATGCAAGCTAATGCCGTGGGAAGTGGTGCTCCGGATACAGTTGAACAAAACCATATTCAATAATTTGAGTCAGAAGAAGATAGAGCAAAAAATAAACAAAACACAAATTAGTCTAAGACGGTGTCTGTTTTTTTGTGTGGAGATTTAGGTTTTGCACATACATGGTTCTTTCTCATGTGTGTTTTACTAATGTGAACCTTGAATAAATATACTCCAAATTTTTTTTGATACCTTGACTTAGGACTTGAGGCACTAGGATCCAGGTTTTGTGTGGAGATTTAGGAATATGTCCTGGTTTATACGTCCCTTTTCCAAGATTTCGGTGATATTCAGAGAGAATGGCGTGTTTCTTATGATCTTTCAGTAGTTTGCAAATAAAAACATATTTAAGAATTATAATTTCTACATCTATATTCTTGCATATGTGATATTATCAAACTTTGACATGTTTCATGTATTATACAAGGTTTATTTTTGTTAATTTTTATGTACTTAGGTTGTCATAATATATAAGATATATCCTTTAATATTGTTGTATGTCTAAGTAAGCAAAATCTTTAGCTTTACAAATTTTATTGTTTACAAATCCAAGAAATTAACACACAAATGGATTTGAATATCTATTTAGTTCTTTGTTTTTTAGTTGTTCTTGCATTTTTTCCAATTGACATTAGCATAGCCAAATACATTATTCTTCTTATGTTTATTATATATTATTTTTTAGATTGATATTCTATAAAAGTATTTAAAATTTTGATTTTACAAAAATTAAACTAAGCAAATTTTGTTTGTATATGAATATGATTAGTGTCTCTAATAAAATTGCAATGTCAAGTTGAATAATTAACATAATCATTAATAAGTTTTTGAATCTCTAATTAAAATTGATATTAAAAATTATTAATTTATTTTTATATATCTATATAAAATTTCTACCATTAAAATAAAACTAGCTATATATTTGAATATATTAAATATTTTTGAGATTTATCTAATATGTCTTTACTTGTACAAAAATATGTTTTCTGAGGTGCACAATATCTCCACTTTGAGTTAAAAGAAAACAAGATCTAAATTTTTTATTTTAAATTTATTCATTAGATTTTTTTTTAAGACTTACATACTTTGTTTTGTAACATAATAATAAGAAACATGTCACTGGTAAATAATAAGAAACATGTCATTGGTAAATAATAAGAAGACGGAAAATTTTTGTTCATTAAAAATAAAAATAAAAAGAAAAATAATTTTGATTTATTTTAAAATGAAGGGTTTTTAAAATTTTAAAAAAATATTTTTTAAAAAACAAAATTTTAAAAATAAAATAGAGATTTCTATTTAAATTAATTTCTTTTTCTTTTTTTACTTAAGTTTTAAAGCCATCTAATATTTCTAAAAAAATTTGAGTTTTATTTTATTGTTTAAAATAAAATAATAGATAGATATTTTTTGTAAAACAAATATTAATATTAATATTATTTTTTTGCTTGGCTACTAAAGTACATAGCTTATTAAGATCTATTCTCTTAATTTTTTTAATTAACCTTTAGCAATCAATCTTTCTTTAAATTTAATTAGAAGTTAATTTAATTTCAGATTAAATATTTAAAATCTATTTTTTCATTACAAAAATTATAGTTAGTAGTTAATCATATTTCTCCTATATTTTATTTTTAAGAATTAAGTATTTTTATAATCTTATTATTTTTTTCTTTGCTTGAGATCTAAATATATGTTTTAAAATTAAACAAGATATATTGGTTTTTTGGAGCCATAAAGAGATTTTAAGATTTAAAAATTAGATTTTCTTAATTTAATTTATTTATTCTATGTGTCATATAGTCTTACAATATGATATATAAATACTAAGATTAAAAAACTATTGAATGATATTGCAATTTTTCTAAATAATTGACTCTTGTAGCTTAGTTATGTTTTAACTTAGAAATTTTGATTTTGATTTAGATATAATAATAATAGATAATATATTTAATATAAATAACAAAAAAATTATAATAATGATAAAAGTAATTTTTATTATATTTTTTGGTAGTATTATAGAGTCAAAGTTTGTTATGCATTAGAATTAAGTTTTTTTTAATTTTTAAAATGATTTGATATGACATTATTTATTCTAAAAATTAAAATTAAAAAAAATTATGTAAATTTCTAATGTTTGTTTAATTACAAATTTATTCATATTATATTTTTAGTATTATTATTTTTCTTTAACTAATTATATTTAATGACTTTAAAATTTTTCATTATAATCTATAAAAACTTTGAATCCTATAATTCAAGTCTACTTTTTGTTGTTTCTTTTTTAATACTATCATGTATATACAGAAATAAGATCTAAAATAATTAGACATATAACAAAAATTTTATCAAGCCAAAATATCTTTAAATATATTTAATTAAAATTTGAAACCATAGATGATTGATTTAATAAATATGTTGTGATATTTATTACATTGTATTATATTTTTGTTAGGTTTATTGTCCTAGCCATCTCTATTATTATTTTATTTAATATAATAGAAAATTCTATTTTTTTGTAGTATAAAAGGATAATTAGCTACTTTTTTGTTCTAATTTTTTTGTATTTTTTTAAAATTTAGATTATTGAAATATATTCCTTCTACCACTTTGTGTAATCTTTATTTTTTAGTACAATTGTTGTTCTACTATGAACTAGAATTTATTTAGTACTTGGTTTTTTATTGTAAGAAATAATATATATATATATATATATATATATATATATATTTTAAATTTTCTACATTTAATATTTATTTTTAATGAAATTATAAAATATCTATTTCTAATAGCAAAAGAAGTTGGAAGAGGTCAACAAAGTTTAATATGAAGTAATTATAGATTACATAATTGTTTTTTCTGATAAATTATTTTTATTTTTAAATTTTTTTTTTTTTTTGTGAAAATCAAACTTTTTAGTAGTAGTTAGTAAATATTGAATTTCAATATCCATGTTATTTGATAAATGGTAAAGTTTCTTATAACTCATATGATCTATTCAACTATACTATAAACTAATCTAATTAATAATCAACATGTTGTATATTGTAATTTCTGAAGATTTGATGATAAGTTAAAATAGCCTATTTCTTTTGTTTTAACTTTCTTTTGCTATTATCTATTTTTCTCTTTATTAATGTCTATTGCCAATTTGATCAACAATAATTTTATTTACAATTAGTATATAATTAACAAGATTTTTTTATATGAAGCACTTAATAAGAATTTTTTTAAAAATAAAATAAAATAGTAATTTATTCATGAATTATGAATATTATAATTTTAGAAATATATATTCATGAATTATGAATATTATAATTTCTAATATATATTTTTAATTATTGAATATACTTAATTTTTAGAATTATATACTCATTATAATTTATCAACAATAATATAATTTCTTTTTGCTATAAATTAATTGTATTAACTTGGCAAATTTAGATTTATTAAAATTAATTACATTTAAATTTTTATATAGCAGTATTAATAATTTTATTATAGAGATACCAGTTATGAATTAACAAAAAAAAATCTAACAACTTTGCAATATTAGAAGTGGATTTGGTAGCTTATTGGTTCTTTGCCTTAATGCTAGTGGCTTCCTAGTAGGTTTGTTACTACTAAAACAAAAGTAGCTTTGACCCATATAAATAACCTACTATTTGCACCAAAATCTCACGTCCAATAAAAATGCATGGAAATAATCTAATCAAAAATAACTTTTGTATAATTCAACATCTTTTTCAATTGCAAGATGATATGTGCAATAATAATGTGTCTTGTTTATTGATGAAGTTTGCATTGAAGTTTGCATTGAACTTTTATTTTAATATATTTCCATATTGTTCTTTTGTATTGTAATAGCCATAAGCATATATCTCAAAGGAAATACTTGGTGGTATTAAATCTTTTTTATTTAAAATATAGTTTTTCCATTGTAATAAATTGAATTTATTGAAAATCTTTTTAAGGTCCCGAACTTCTTGAATATGTTCCTAGTTTATTTAATATAAAAGCAACCTAGTTCAAAATCTTTTTATTCCAGCAATACCTTTAAGATCTATAAATTGTTGTTTTAGGTACAAATGACAAAAACAATTAGCTTTGATCAAATACATCCAATTGAGTTTTGGCCCTCATGCATTTATTGGTAAACCTTCATATTAAATAAAAAATAAAAGGATGACTTTTTTAAAAAATAAAATCTTGAGCCATAGTTATTCAATTAATGTTGTACTATTAAGCTTATAGTTCTTGCCATTGGTTGTTGTTTAGTTTCACTTTCATTGTTTGCAATTAATTAATTTTCTATCTAAATTTTGTTCATAACATTAACTTGGTATTCATTTTTTGTCTTTAAATTAAAAAATTAAATTAAATTTTATCTATAAATCTACATAAGTTAGAGAACATATTTGTACATGATTATAATAATATTTTTACTTATGAAGATACATTAAGAAAAAAAAATTCTCATTACATAAAAATTATTTAAAAACTAACCAACTTAATTTGTTATATATTTAATTGTTCACACCAATTTGTTTTAGATTATTATTTTATTTTTAAATTCTTTAGACAAAATATTCTTGGTATGGATATTACTAAGAATACAACTACTTCAAAGAGGTTGCTCAATGTCAATAAATCTATAACATATTTTTGACCTCAATGGATTTAAAACCAGTGGACTTATCATTTTGATTTTTTTATTTATTTTCTTGTGAATCAATTTCAAAGTCTACTTTCTATTATAGATAAATTTAATAGTCTTTAAAAAAAAATAATAAATGTGCAAGAGTGTATATATATATATATATATATATACATACACACATTGAGAACCTTTACATCTAATGATCATGTAATATTAAATGTTATGGTTTTTTCACAAGTTCAAATTTTTTATTTTTTATTTTTTATATTGGGACATAGATCTTATCCAGAATAAAAAGAAGAGTCTAATTTTATCTTGAAAATGGATTTTTGAAATATATCTGAAGTAATAACTCTTATTAACTCTTATTACTTCAAAACTCTTATTAACTCTTATTACTTCAAAACTCTTATTAACTCTTATTAACTCATAGTAATACCTCTTATTAACTCTTATCCTTGTCATTTCTTCAAAAACATATTAAAATAGAAATGACAATGTGGCTACTCATTACTTGAAGGTTGTATGATTTCAACAACTTTATTAGGATTCTTATTTTTTAGTTACAACAAAAAGAATAGATAAATAAATTTTGCTAAAAAAAACCCCTAGGAATATGAAATGTACAAAGCCAAAAAAACAATAATAGTGACGGTGTTTTAACTTAGGAGCAAATCAAATCCATTCTTTCATTCAGGATAAGCATTCAACAAGCTGCATGAAAACTTGTATAAATTTTTTTAGCAGCATCTACATCAGTTTAAAATGTCATTGTACAAACTTTTTGTTTAACAACAACAAAAACAACAGAGCAGCAGCAGAAAGAGACAAAAATAAAAAGCAAGCAGTCAAAGGCATGCATATTAAGTTATGAGCTCATAGCTTCTAAAATGGTTGTAGAAATAATGTTGTAGTGAATATTGGAAAAAGGCAACATTAGTGCCAAAGTTGGTCCAAGTCATGACAATCAGCAGCACTTTCTTCAACCCTTCTTCAGGTTCAAAGATTATCAATGAACATAACTAAAAAGACTGCAACCACCACACAACCACCAACAACACAATAAAATAATAAACAGAAATTGATTCTACACTTGTTTAGGCAAACAACCCACTTCTTTGACTATGCCAAGGAATGTAAAACCAGTTGAAACATGGACCATGGATGGATGGATGGATGGATGGATGGATTTGACAATTCATCCAT
This sequence comes from Physcomitrellopsis africana, assembly GCA_036785485.1. Taxonomy (NCBI): domain Eukaryota; kingdom Viridiplantae; phylum Streptophyta; class Bryopsida; order Funariales; family Funariaceae; genus Physcomitrellopsis; species Physcomitrellopsis africana. The sequence goes on along the minus strand of JAWRVF010000084.1, from coordinate 341,264 downwards.
TTGATGCCAAGTCAAAACTGACTGCCCTTTTGACCTTTTCCAAGCAAAAGAGAAAGAAGAAAGGCTTGTGTCCAAAATTCGGTGGAAGAAACAGGGACTTGCTCACCGAATCCTTCAACCTTTAAACACAAGAAGGTGAGAAGCCTCATGCAATTCACAAAGGCACCCATCCCCAAGCCAAAGCTTAAGCCACATCCAAAATCCTTCACACCCATTGCAAATGAGCCCCAAAAGCTAAATCCCCTGGGACCCTTTTTTCCATTTTTTTGTTAACAATGGATGCTTGGATACTTGTGGGTAGTAGTGATGTGGAGTGGCTGACCATTTGTCACCCTCAAGTAACTAAGGCAACACATACATTAAAATGGCCAATTTGTGACAAAGGGCAAATGCGGAGGTCAAGTTGCCCCCGGAGTAGCTCAGTTTTTGCTGTTGCTGAGTAGTTGTCTTCAAGGCACCTGCCCACATGCAAAGCTGATTCCAATGCACTGCAGAAATAATGCATTCTCTTTGAGAATGTGCTGCCTTTACAGGTTTGGGACCAGTGAATTTGGATATGGCTTCATTACCAACAACCAATGTCTCAACTTGCTAAAAAAGTTGGCCACAGCAATGAAGAAGAAGATGATGAAGAAGAAGAATCATGTGTGCCATGTGAATCAAAATGAGTGATGGGAAGATGGGAAGGTATTTGTGTTGCTTGCACTCTCACATGAAGTACCTCAATCAATCAATCAATCAAATGGAGTCCCTTAACCATTCTTCAATATTCAAGCTAAGACTTGACTTTGTTTATGAAAAGAAAGAAGAATAAGAAACAAAAGCAAAGTATGGAAAAAAGTGTTGTCTACAAAAGATTTTGAAGTATAGTAAATATGTCTATTTAACACCTTATGTTTGTTTTCTTACTTGGGGTTGGAACAAGTTACATCATCTTTTGAGATAATAAAAGCACATAAAAGAATACCACATTTGATTAAAATTTTGTGCAAATTATCCAATAAAAATGTTATAGTAGATACATATTTACAAGCAAAAAATATTATTGAAGTTTGTCTTAGTATTTAAAGTTTTATATTACTTAATTTTATAATTTTGGATGCTTTTTTTTGCTTCATTATTTTTTTATTATTGTCAAGCTATGCTAAATAGATGTTTTAAACTAAAATTATGTTTTAACTCACTAACCATATGCAATTTTTAAAAATAATTATTCTTATTGCATTTGTCTCTATTAAATTATGTAACATAAATCTATGATTTAAATTATCACAATATTTTAAAAAATATTTTTTTGTATTAAATATATTAACATAACAAACATGAGAAGATATGGTATCTATGTGATGATGCACAATTTTTTTTTTATGATCTGAAATGGGCTTTTAAATTTTTTAAAAATTAATCAAATTGATAATATATATATATATATATATATATATATATATATATCTTGTAATTAAAAAAAGTAAAAATAAAAATATGTCAACTATCTTTTTTAAGAAATTAATTGAATCATTTTTACACATTATAAATGAATGTGTATGCATATATGTATATTTTTATTTATTTACTGAGATATATTATTAAATTTTAAAGAAGTAAAAAGTAAGAAATAGTTTTTAATAAACCAATTTGCATTCCAAGTCTGCTATCTCTTATGTTGGCAAAATTGGATTCAATGTCAAAAAAGAGACAAAATAATGCAGTCAATCTCTTTTCTTTTGTATTCTATTTAATGGGCTTTAAGGAATGTTGAAAAGGAGAATGGATTGGGAAAAAATATTTTGGAGAATCCATGAATAAAGCAGCGCTTTCCATGTGGAAATTCTTTGAGTATCACATTGTCAGTTAAAAGTAGTAATATTATTCATTTTTATTTTTTTCCACCTCTCAGATCAAAAAGTATATAATCCGTGTTCTGAGACATTTGTGGTTCACACTTTGGTTTTTTTAAATTATTAATTTTAGATAAATTTAAGAATGTAAAAAAAGACATCAATAGAGGTCCAATTATCTGAAAAAAGATTAGACCATATGTATTCCAACACTTTCTCCCATGTGACTGGACCCATTTTCCTACTTCAAGACTTGCAACTAAATCCATCAGTACTTCTTTAAATATTGAAGATTTTTGAATAAGGATTGTGTCATACTTGGCCACAAGAATTACAATTGATACACATTAAGTTTGCTATCTTAGTTTACAGAAGCTATATTATACAATAACAAATCTAATTTGGTGAAAAGTTTCTAAACTCCACCTATATCTAGTTCTATTTTAAGTTTTAATTTTCATTCATAATATTTCTTGAAATTTTTTTATTTCAAGTGGAATGTTTTAAAACTTATTATCTAAACATTTATTTTATAAAATTTGATTTTTTTTATTAGATTCACCATAATATAATAAGTCTTGTTAGCTATTTTGTTGTTGTTGCTTGGAATTTGTATAATAAATTTGTAGGTATATATTATATTTAAAAAAGAGGGATGTCCACACAATAAAAGAGGTGTTTCTAACTAGCAATTTCCTTAAAATTTTATATTACTTCAAATTTAATAAGACAATGATGTATTTTGATATTCAAAAAGTATTTAAATGTACAATAAAATCTTAAGTATTTAATTCTTTTTAAGTTATTTAATTATTTATAGATCTAAATTAAAATATTAAAAATAAATATTTTTAAATAATTAAGATCAAATTATTTGATTTTATAATAATTATTTATGATATAAAAAATATATTTTAACATATGCTTAGAATTAAAATTAAAGAAATAATAAAAAAATTAGTATAAAGATTGTATAACTTTTTTAAATATAAAAAAAAATCTTATTTTTTGTTCATATAGAAATTATACTATATGCTTTTTTAAGATATATTTTATTAGGTACATATACCTTAGGAGTTCATTGAACCTTCTAAAATATTCTAGAAGTTTTCTAATTAGTGAAAGTTGGTTGAAAAGCTTCTTAGTTGATGAAAGTAGCTCAAGAAGCTTTATAGTTAATAGAAGGAGCTTGAGAAGCTTTCTAGTTTGATGGAAGCCACTCAAAAAGCTTCTTAGACATGAGTATATATTAAAATTGAGGTTGAAGAATTCTTTAGTCTCAACAATGCATCTCTTAGAGCTCCAGGTCATCTTTCTTAGTGTTGTTTATGTATTCATCTAATTAATTCAAGTCCTTGTTGATTTCTTCTTGAAATCTTTTTTTAGTTCAAATCTCTTGTTTTGTATTTTTATATCCTTGACAATTTGTCAAGACTGCCTTCATCTTCAATATTAAAGTTGAATCTTTCTTGTTAGAAACTGGATTATCCATCTTCTTAAACATATACTAGCACTTTAAAGATTGTGGGTTATCTTCTTCTAAATTGATATTGTCTTCTTATAGATTTGTTTGTTTGTTTGTTTTGTTTTGTTTTGTTTTTTTTTTCTTAAAATTACTGGAGGTCAAGACATTAATATGATGAAATCTTTTGAGTCCAAGTTAAATGCCATTATAAATACTCTTACTACTTTATTTACTAGAATTGTGGAGATTAAAAGGATTCTTCCAAAACTTTACAACAATGCAACATCAGGAGTATCACAAGCTGAATTACATCTATCTACAACTTTTGCACTTCAGGATACAATATTATCTATGCTACGCTATCATATAGTAATTTGACCATTAGGTGAAAGAAAAAATGAGTGGTTATATTATAGAAAAGCTCAAATAAAAGTATTTGAGAAAATTATCTTAGAAAAATAAATAATAGAGAAGGAGGTAGAAAAAAATCAAAAGGTGTTAATACTACCTTTTATAGAAGTGACTTCTAATTGCTTTGTATGGCCATAAATAAAACAATACAAAGTAGATTAGAAAAATAAACAATATAGGCATCTTTAAAAAAGAGTTGAAAATAGGTTTTAGAAAAATTTACTACAAAAATCTCAAAATAGATACCTAGAGAGGGCCAGTTATGAGCCAGGATCGAAATCTAATCTTGAGGCACAAAACCGTATATTTATGGCAGGTTAAGGGGGCTTTTGTATATCAAAAGGTAGGATTAGAGAATAAACTAGAAGATCTTTCTTTGAGCATTAATTGGAAGTGATTTGAGTTGATAATAACTTTGTAATGGCTTTGCAAAGTTAAGGTTGATTTTGGTGACTTTGATTTTGTGAAATATATTAGGATTTATATCTTTGAGCATTCTGTGAGATTGGTTATAGATCTACAAGTGATATTTTGTGGATTGGTGTATATAATAGTACTTGTAAGGTGTTGTGAATTTGAGATTGATCTAATAGTTCAATTAAAGATTATTGAAGTTTATATGGGTTGGGATCTCAAAAATTAGGAATTAAGGGTCAGTTAGGTTTTCTAAGATTTCTAGCAATCTAATAGTTGGATTGGAGTAAAATTTATGTATGTGTATAGAAGACTTAATTTTCTATATAAATATAAAATTTGAAAGCAACTGAATAGTGTAAGAAGGAGATATTGGTACTAGACAATTAGCATTAAGATAAGAGAAGGAGGCCAACCGACACTTGATTGAAATTTTGGGTTGAATTTCTTGCTAGTAAGTTCGATCCTCTTCAAATTTTATATGCTTGTTGCTAACTTATTTTTTAAGGAGTGTGTAAAATTTTAAGCAAGATCATAGGTTTTGTAAATAATTATTGAGGTTCTAAAACTACCTTAGGAATTGCTTAGGGCTTGGTCAGAATTCGGTTAGGATTTAGGATTGAGTTTAAGTTTTAGTATTTGTTTAGGATTTGTTAAAGTTTGACCAAGATTGACTAGGATTTAGTTAGGGTTTGTTTTAGGATTTGTTAAAGTTTGACCAAGTATCAAGGACATGAACTAGAAAAAGATGTATAATCTAATGAAAATTGTATCCAAGAAAAATCACAAAATAGGAATAAGAAAGTATGTATATTCAAAGGGAAACTAGAATGGCTATTGCCAAAGACTGGAAACGTGAACACTCTTGAAACTAGATTAGGATCAGGAAAAGAGTTGATAAAAATGAAGAAGGCTTCACTCTTGTCTCTATAAATACTATCTAACTAAGACCTACATGGCGATATTCTACAAGACCTCATACACGTGTCTAATTTGTAAGACATGTTGTCGTACTATAACACATTTATATAGTGAAAAGTATGAATAAGGATAAATTCTACTTAATACTTAGTTATCTTGGATTATTAGAAATTTAAGGTAGATAAGAAAAATTTATAGAAGCCTCTTAGATTAATTCTTGCTCTAATAGCTAAAAGATAAAAGTTAGTTATTAAAATTTTCTTCTAGGTTGTAGAAACTAGTTCACGACTTTTAAAAAAATTATAAGTTAATAAAAATATGATAAGAGAAGTAAAAAGTTAATATGATAGATACCAAGGTTGAGTTGAGGATAGGATTAAGTTTAAAAATCCTTAAAATAAGTTAGATCAATACCCAGGGGGTGATCGGATATGAGACACGGTCGAAATCAGACCTTTAGCTACGTAAATGACCACCGAAGGCAGGTGTTCTAGACATTCAAAGATCGGCAATAAGGGTTGAATAGCTAGCTTGAAGTGGGTTCCAAGAGCATTTTAGCTTGTGACCATAGCATTTTGGAAGATTTAGCAATTGCTATTCAAAGTTAGGATTTGTATTGGTATTTTGGTTTTTATATGAGACAATGATGGCTTGCATTGTTGAGTGATTTGTGCAATCTCTGTAGCATCTATAATTAAAAATTTGATATTGTCTAAATTGTTAGATGTGCTAAGTGTATATAAAAGTTTGTATTAATCTAGCAATGCAATCAGGAGATATTTGAGCCTTGATACAAAGAGTTGTCGAAAGTTGGCAGTTTAGGATTGGATAGGGTTTCTATGATAACTAAAGATCCATCAATTGGATCAATATAAATTTTGGCATGGTAATAGAAGAATTATAGTTTGAGCTACATACCAAATTTGAGTTGAAGTTAATAGTGGAAGAAGGAGAAATCACCAATGGAGTTTTTGCATCAATCTTCAAGTTGGTGGCCGAGTGTCATCAGTGTGCTTTTGGGGCATTTTCTTGCAATTTGTAGATTAAGTTGAGCTAAATTTTTTTGAGCATGTAGAAGGCTTATACCAGCATTTGTGTGCAAAATTTCACATTAAGTGGACGGTCGGATTAAAAGTTATATCTTATCAAAATTCTTTGATTAAGATTAGGGCTTACAAATAAAAATAAAAAAATTGCTTAATTATAAAAGAAACAAAGAAATTGGGGTGTATGTATAGTTGATGTTACTAAGAGGAGTATTTTTAAACACTTTTGAATTGAACTTTGAAGCATATTCTTCATATATGGGTGAAACTTATTAGGGTTTCTTGATTATTTGTAAACACACCTTTACCTTCTACAGCCAAGTGCCCAGTGCATTCCTAAACAAGACAACACATAATACAATATAAGTGGTGAACCTGACGTGACAGTTTGGGGTAGAAGGTATTGGCTCTTGTTTGTGGTTATTTGAAATTAATGGCGCAAGAAAATAAGAAGGTAGATTTTGGAGTTATTGTTAGAGCTTTAGATAGAGCTTCAAGTGAATCTTCTAGTGGAGCTTCTTCTGGTGGACAAGGTATGTATCTAGATCCAAACATTGCAAATATGTTTCAAGCCTTTACATTAATTATGCAACAGCAACAGGGCAAGGATTGCAAGGAAGCTTTGGCAATCAAAGCACTACAAGCAGTGGTTAACAAGGTTGACCAGTTTGATGTAAAGGACATATCTAAGTATTTGAGGTGTTATATGCAAGAAATGGAATTGAATCAAATCTCGGAAAGAGATATGATTTTATTATTTGAACTTGCTATCATACCGGAGATAAGATAACATGTGAAATCAATTACAGAGCAATTTGGAAGCTCTTGGGAACGATTCTTTCATGCGTTGAGAGATGAGTATTTCTTAGAAGACTCTGATCGAGTCACTAAGAAATCATTTTTTGAATGGATTGAGCGCCCTTACAAGAAACTGCAAGCTACTGAATTATTAAAGGAGTTTGAGAGACAGTATTCTCGGTTATCAAAAGTAGAAAAGATAACCTTGGAACCAAAGAAGGTTGAGTAATTTCTTCAAGCAGCAGATGGAAAATTGCAAGAAAGGTTGGAGATTTACCTTGAAGATAAAAAAGAGGATGAAGGATTGACAACAAACTAGAAGAAAGTCAAAGATGCAGTAGGATTACTAGCAAAAAAAGAAAGGAAAAAAGACAGGGTTGGTATTCAAAAAATAGTACAGGTACTTAAAATTCAAGTGCCCACTTCACGATTAACGGTACCTATTGTTCAACCTTCAACAACTATGTCAAAGAAAGAAGATATGGACATTGAAGAACTTATACGTGGGATGCGGGATCTTCAAATTAAACTTGCAAGGCTTAAAGAGAAGACTTCTGCAATGAATCCAAAATCTACTTTTAAGCAAGGATATGAGCAAAGATGCATCTGGTGTGATGATGATTCCCATTCTTGAAAGGATTGTGGTGAGTTCAATGAAATGATCCAACAACGCATTATTTTTTGGAAAGATGGAAACGTGGCGTTAAAGGATACATATGATATTCTCCAAATCAACTTTGATAAGGGAGGTATAAAAGCACTGATTAAAGATTATTTGACAGCAAATGGGATTGCGGTAATGGAAATTGCAAGTTATGGTACTAGGGTGGATGACAATGGCAAGCAAGAATTTTCTGGAAATATTGAATCAAGTAGGGTTTGGTCTTCTGCCATTTCTACAATGCATAAGAAGAAGATGCTATGAGAAGCTTTATTGAGGACTACTGCAATAATTTGTGGAACTACGGATTGGGAGGATCCTGTAAAAGCTTTATCAATACATGCCTATATTGCTGAAAATCAATATAAAGCCTTGATAGAAGAAAAGAGAAGACAAGATTCTAATGATACAAGAGAAGAAAACTCTTCAAAAAGTCAGACTTGGGGAGATAAGGCTCATGAGATGGCATCACAAGAATTACCAACAAAAGATGCTTCAATATCTTCAAAAGAAAAATCAAAGGACTTAGAAGAAAAAGATAAGTCAACGGCTTACAAACTTCTCTCTGATATTGAAGCAGCAACACATTTAAAGAGGGTGCTTGAAGAACGTGTCTTCATTGCTAAAGTTAAATTTATCTTGAAGGAAATATTGAGTATCGCAAAGAAAAAATTCCATGATGTCATTATTGATAGCATTAAGCAAAAAAAGCAATTAATGGATGAAGCTGGATCAAATCATGCTATTAATGCACATATATGTGAAGATGAAGAAAATAAAATTGGTAATTATTACAAACAATCAACAAGTGGAAAAAGAAGTTACAATCAAAAAGTACGCTTTGATGATCTAAATAATAAAGAGAAAGAAATTTTGATACATTATATTCGAAAATATTGGGCTAGAGCAACCACATAAGTATTAATAAAGATTGGAGATATGGATGAACCAGTTGTTGTCTTGATTGACCATGGTTCAGAAATAAATCTTATGTCTAAGGATCTTTACATGAAACAAAAGTGGCCAATTGATATAGAGCATAGATGGATAATAAAGGCAGCTAATAATATACGAGGTGAGTTGTATGGTGCTTGCCCGGATGTAAAGATTTAGATTGGTGATGTGGCAATAGAACAAAATTTCTTTGTTCAAGATGCAACAACTTATCCTCTTATATTGGTACAACCGTATATTATTGCAACTCAAATGGAAATAAAAGTATTTGATGATGGATCGGCTTATGTACAGATTTGTAGTGAAGATGGAAGAAAGATTGTACATTTTCTGACTGTTCCCTCAAATCATGAACGCAATCAAGACAGATTGAAAGAGAAACCATTGCCAAGAGTTGTTAAAGAATTTATGGATTTTTGAGGAGTACCACTATAAAGCGGGATTATGGAGGTACAGAAGGGGAGGTACTCTCGCAAGATATATGTACCTTTGATATAGGATTTATTAGCATTCTTAAGAATGAGAGTGTTATGTATAAGAAGATTGAGGATTTAAAAAGAAATGAAAAAAAAAGATTATGTGCTATTGAAAAGGAATTGTATGGATTAAAAATATTAGAAGATGATGAAAAGATTATTGATATCTATGAAGAAAATGGATTGGAAGATCCTTTGGAATTGATTGTATCTATTGGATCAGGTGACGATGATAAAATTATACAGATTCATTCAAAGGAAGTTTATGATATGATGGAATCTTTTCAAATATCAAAAATTATGGTTGAAACAAAATATAAGGCAGTAGATAAGAAGGTGAAATCCGTTGTTGGATCTTTGCCAAAAGACTGTAAAGAATAGACAGAAGAAGCATCAAAGAAAAAGAGCTTAAGGGATTCGAGGAATATTGGGCATAAGTTTACTGAAGAGACTTTTGAAGAATTGAAGATTGGTTCTGACGGTTCTTTGTTGCTAGAAGAAATTGCATGCTTCAAAAAAATGCTAGCAAAACGAGGTAAATTGTTTGCTTTTAAGTCTAATGAAATTGGGTGTGTATTTCCAAATATTGTAATTCCAATGGTTATTTTCAATATACCACATGTATCTTAGAATTTGAGGCCAATTCTAGTGCCAAGGGCGTATTTACCAAGTTTGGTGGAATTATTGAAAGAAAAGATGAAGATGAAGATTTTAGAGCCTTCTTTTGTACCATATTCTAACCGATGGTTTACAGTGCCTAAGAAAAGTGGATCATTATGATTTATTCAAGATATGTAGCCAATAAATGCAATGACTATCAAGAATGTAGGAATTGGACCGATAGTAGATGAATTTGCTGAAGCATTCGCAGGGAGGGCAATCTATTCAATGGGTGACTTGTATTTAAGCTATGACCAATTTGAACTTGCAAAAGAGAGTACAGACATGACAACAATGAGAACGCCACTTGGATTGGTTAGAATGTGTACTCTTCCTCAAGGTGCTACTAATTCAGTTGCACATATGATGAACGGGATGAACAAGCTATTGAGGGATTTAATTCCTGAGAAGACTGTGCCTTTTCTAGATGATGTTCCTATAAAAAGGTGTAAAGAAGATGACAAGGATGAAACTTTAGATAAGAGGGGGTGTCGCAAGTATGTTATTGATCATATATAAGATTGTGAAAGGATATTGATTCAGCTTGAGGGAATTCATCTTACATTATCGGATATAAAATCTACATTTGGAGTACGAGAAGTTGTAATTGATGGACATTTATGTGGATTTTATGGAAGAAAATCAGATCCAACCAAGGTTGATGCAATTGGAAGAATAAAAGAAGATTGCAGCTCTTTAACAAAGGTGCGTAGATTTTTGGGTGCATATGTATTTTATCGCATTTGGATTCTTCACTATGCTCATATAGTAGATCCATTGTATGAGTTATTACACAAAGTTTATCGTTTTAAATGGGAAGAAAAGTATATCAAATCAATGCAAATATTGAAGAAATTATTAATATTACCTCCAATATTGAGAAAAATTAATTATAAGTACAATAGACCAGTGATTCTTATAGTGGATACTAGTCCAATTGCCATTGGATGGGCTGTGGGTCAAGATGATTCAAATGAGCATAGATTTGCACTTTGATTTGGAGCTAAGATTTTGAGTATATGCCAATGTACGTATTCTTAGATGAAAAGAGAATTATGGGGAGTTGTTTTAGCTATGAAAGCTGAAAAGGACTATTTAATTGAGGCAACAGTGGTGGTTGAAATAGATTGTTTGCCTTTGCTTGGAATGATTACTAATTGTACAATCCCAGATATTGTAATATTAAGGTGGATTGCTTATATCAAGTCATTAAATCCGGAATTTAAGTATATTGTGGGAAAATACAATTCCGTAGCAGATATGATGTCTCAAGCAAGATATGATGGAGAAGATGAGATGATAGGGGATATTGATGATGTGGATACAAAATTTTATTCAATTTTACAATTGAAGAAGGAAAATAAGTCATTTCAGGAAGAGAATTATGAAGAGGATTTATTGGATATTGGACAATATTTGAGCACATTAACCAAGTATGCTAATTGGTTGGTTGAAAAATTTAGACAAATTAAAAAAAAACATATAAGTTTGTATTACAAAGAGGATTTCTATGGAAGAGGCCGAAAACAAACATTGGAATGCCACGACGAGTAGTAGATACTAAAAAAAAATCAATAAAAACTACTCAAGGAATTTCATGATAGTTTATGGGCAAGGCATAGAGGAATCTGGACTACTTTTGTTAAATTGAAGGAACGGTATTGTTGGAAGAATATGTATCAAGATGTAACTTTATTTGTAGAATCTTGTATAACTTGTCAAATGTATTCAAGTATATGACATCAAGATGATTTACATCTAACATATTCTTTGGCCATTTATTTTAAATAGATTGTGGATTTGATTATTATGCCAATGGGATTATGGCAAATGAGGTATTTAGATTTGGCTCGTGAAGATTTATTGAATCAAGTAGAAGACAGGGCTTTAAGGACGAAGTCTACAGAAGGGATTTGGAGGTTTTTGCTTGAGGATGTTATTTGTTGCTATGGATGTGTGGGAAAGATCACTGGAGATCGTGGAGAACTAAATGCACATGAAGCTCGTGAATTCTTTAAGAAATTTGGAGTCAATTTATCATTGACTATGACTTATAATTTAGAGGGGAATACAAAGAGTGAATGTGGACATCCACCAATTGTAAATGCTTTGGTTAAAGCCTGTAACGAAAGAGTGAGAGAATGGCCTCGACTTCTATCTTATGCATTATGGGCTGATCAAACAATACATAGTTCAGTGACATGGTATATGCTAGTAGAACTGATGACATGTCAAAAACCTATTATGTTGATTGAAGAATATGTGCCAACTTGGAATATGCTACCTTGGGAAGAAGATTTAACAAGAGAAGAGTTGTTGGCTATTAGAATTTGGCAACTTAAACAAAGATCGGAAGATGTGGAATTGGCATTAAAAAGATTACAAAGGGCAAGGCTAAGGAATAAGGCTCGATTTGATAAACAACATCGGTTGATGCCTAAAGCAATTGAAGAAGGTGATTGAGTACTTGTTTATGACAATAGTTTAAATAAACAGCATTGTATCTTAAGAAAGTTTTCAAAACGATGGTTTGGGCCATATGTAATAGTAACAGTTCATGATAATGCCACATATTTATTGAAAGAATTGGATGGTACAAGGTTGAAGATATTTATTGTTGGGAAGCGAGTTAAGGTTTTCAAAAAACGAGATGGAGAAATAAATGTGGAGGATCATATTGAAGACATCAATGACTTTGAAGAAGATAATTATATAGAAATGGATGATGAATATGATGAAGAAGAACTTGGTGTGAGAAATAAAGAAATGGTATGATGCCAATTATGACATATGCTTCATTGGCGCATACCGGAGGATGCGCAGGTTCAGAGGGGGTGGATGTCGTGTTGTAACACGTTTATATAATGAAAAGTATGAATAAAGATAAATTCTACTTAATACTTAGTTATCTTGGATTATTAAAAACTTAAGGTACTTAAGAAAAGATTTATAGAAGCCTCTTAGATTAGTTTTTATTCTAATAGTTAAAAGATAAAAGTTAGGTATTAAAATTTTCTTCTAGGTTGTAGAAACTAGTTCGTGGCTTTTAAAAAAGTTATAAGTTAATAAAAATATGCTAAGAGAAGTAAAAAGTTAGTATGGTAGATACCAAGGTTGAGTTGAGGATAGGATTAAGTTTAAAAATCCTTAAAATAAGTTAGATCAATACCTCGAAGGTGACCGGATATGAGACACGGTCGAAATCAGACCTTCATTTACGTAAACAACCACCAAAGGCAGGAGTTTGGAGCATTCAAAGATCATCGATTAGGATTAGATAGCTAGCTTGAAGCTTGTTTCAAGGACATTTAGCTTGTGACCATAGCATTTTGAAAGACTTAGCAATTGCTATTCAAATTCAAGGTTTGTATTGGTATTTTGGATTTTGTATAAGACAGTGATGGCTTGCATTGTTGAGCAATTCGTGCAATCTCTGTAGCATCTACAATTCAAAATTTGATATTATTTGGATTGTTGGATGTGCTAAGTGTGCACAAAGGTTCGTGTTAATCCAACGATGCAATCAAGAGAATTTTGAGCTTTGATACAAAGAGTTGTCGGAAGTTGGCTGTTTAAGGTTAGATAGGAATTTTGTGATAATTAAAGATCTACCAATTGGATCAATGTAAATTTTGACATGGTGATAGAAAACTTATTTTTTGCACTACATACTAAGTTTGGGCTGAATTTAACAATTGAAAAAGGAGAAATCACCAATGGAGTTATTGCATCAATCTTCAAGTTGGCGGGCAAGTGTCATCAGTGCGGTTTTTGGGCATTTTCTTGCAATTTGTAAGTTAGGTTGGATTGCATTTTACTGAGTATATAGAAGGCTTATATGAGCATTTGTGTCCAAAATTTCACACTAAGTGGATGGTTGGAATAAAAGTTATAGCTTGTCAAAGCTCATTGATTAGGATTAGGGCTCAGAAATAAAAATAAAAAATTGCTTAATTATGAAAGAAACACGGAAATTGGGGTGTATGTATAGTTGATGTTAGTAAGAGGAGTATTTTTAAATACTTTAGAATTGAACTTTGAATCATATTCTTCATACATGGATGAAATCTATTAGGATTTCTTGATTATTTGCAAATGCAACTTTACCTTCTACAGCCAAGTGCCTTATGCATTCCCGAAGAAGACAACACGTAATATGACAGTGCATTTTTTGATATGCGCCAATATTCTATAGTAAAGTATTCTTTTTACCAATGCAAATATTTCTATTTACTCTACATGTGCAAATAGGTTGGAAATATCTTCTTTTGCACATGACCAAACCATCGGCGAGGTAAAAGTTTTGAAATAAGAAGACTTAATTGAAACCTCATCCACATAGCCACATACATCTTGCTTGCATCTTTTGTCTTGTTTTTTTGATTCCAACCTCCATTTAAGATATCCATGTAATCTTTAAATCCATTTCCAATGTCTTTATATTTGAAGATTTTTAGATTTTCAACCTTTGAATTTCACACTACATGATGAATTTTTTTCTTATCAAAATCCAATTGTGCCCCCAATACATGTGCATTATTTATGTAACCTTGACCTTAGTCCAAAAGATTAGTACTCGCAATTGACTTGATTAAAGCCATTGACTTAGTACCCTTACCTTCGATTCTATAATCTTCTTTTGCCACATATTTTTGTAAAACATCTATCATTTCTTCTTGAATATATCCTTATAAAATATACTTCATTTCTTCTTCAATGCATCCTTGTGAAACATCATAACCTTGTGTTATCTCAAAGCATTGTATTATTTCATAACATTGAGAAATTTCATAGCCTCATGAAACCTCATGCTCTTGAAAAATCTCACAACTTTCGCCATAATCCTTTGTGGTTTCACCACCACATTTAGTATCATAACCTTGTGTAATATCATAACCTCCTCCATAATGATCGTGTGAAAATTCAAAATTTCTTTTATCCAATCTATAAGTGGTCACATAGCCATATACAATTTGACTTTCATCATCATATTTGTATATAATTCTACCACTTCTTACATCATAATGTTGTGAATTTATACAATTTTTATGATTATAACCTTGAAAAGATCCATAATCCATCTCATGTGAAGGTTCAACTTTAAAATTTTCAACATAATCTAAAATATTAGGCAAAACATCCTCACCTCTTTCAAATGTAGAAAATACCTGTTTATCAATAAGAGATATTCCATCCAAATTGCCATCACCAACTTACATAAACTTATTTAATGTAGAATAGCCATAGCTTTCATCTTTATTGTCATTAATTTTTAAATCCTTGAGTTCCATATTGCCTTCAAATTTTTGGATATTTTGACCTTTCATAGTAATAGTTTGAATAGAGTCTTTGTTCTCTCCTTCACCACTCTCAATATAAGATCCAATTTCTTTCATTTGCAAAGAATTGGCTCCTCTTTTGAAATCTTCTAATTGCTCTTCCATTTCTCTTTTTTCAAGATTAATCCCTTGTATTGATGAAGATGATATAGAAGCCAAAGTAGAAGATTTCTTAGGCCATACTATAACTCCTTTAGCTCGTGTTCTTTGTTGTTTGTTAAAACAATCATTGCTTCTTTCAACTCCTCTCAATTATTGATACAACCACTATCCATAGACTCATCTGCAAGAAGTATGAAAAGCTTGTCTCTCAAGGCATCATCAAGACCATTTAAAAATAATTCTACTTTTATAGCATCCAATGATTGTCTCTCTGAGGATGAGAGTTGATAAAATTTCTTTTCAAATTCTTTCAAGAATTCATAAAGATCCATATGCATGCTTGGTTGTAATTCTATGCAATCTAAAAACTTTCGCTTGATAATCCTATCCTCATTTGCATCAATAAATTCTTCTTTCAAAAGTTCTTGAAATTTTGACCATGTCTCCACATCCCCTTCAAGTAATCTCTTCACTTTTTTATGAATCCCAGGTTAAATAGCCAAATAGAAGCTTGAAATCATCTTTACCTCAGGAATTTGGCATGTCTCCATGTCACATGTATAAACTTATAAAAACTTAGTGATGTTGCATCCTTCAAATCTCTCAAATTTGTTGATGATTCCTTGCAATGCCTTTGTGATATCCCTTTCAATTGCTTGCATCTTTTATTCCTCCTCCATGAATATACAAAAAGCCTTAAAAAATTCATTAATATTTGATCCATCCAAAATATTCAACCTATCCAAAGACTTTGATGAAAATTCTTCCATTTTGTCCTACAATGTTCAAAAATGTCTCTTGAAATGCTCCAACAAATAAATTATGATACTTCAAAATGCTCTAAGATGTCTATAAAGCCGTATAATGCTCCATGATAATCCAAATACCACCATTATATTTCAAGATATCCTCCAAAGCTCCAAGTATTTCAAAAACTTTAAAATCAACCTTCTTGTCATCTTACATCATCAATCCAAATAACCACAAACAAAATCCAATACCTTCTGCCCCAAACTTTCACGTCAGGTTCACCACTTATGTCTTATTACATGTTGTCTTGTTGGGAAATGTTATCAAATTTCAATTCAAAAGTATTTAAAAACACTCTTCTTAATAACATCAACCATACATATACCCCAATAGCCTTGTTTCTTTTATAATTAAGTAATTTTTATTTTTCTTTGCAAGCCCTAATCTTAATCAGTGAGCTTTGACAAGCTATAACTTTTAATCCAACCATCCACATAGTGTGAAATTTTGCATACAAATGTCAGTAGAAGCCTTCTACAAGCTTAAAAAAAATTCATATCAACCCAACTTACAGATTGCAAAAAAATGTCCAAATCCGCACTGATGACACTCGGCCACCAACTTAATAACTGATGTAGAAATTCCAGTGGTGATTTCTCCTTCTTCAATTGTTAACTTTAGCTCAATATTAATTTATTTCTTGATCTCTAAGTCTTCTATCACCATGTCAAAATTTACATCAATCCAATTGGTAGATCTTTAGTTATTGCAGAAATCCTATGCAATCCTGAACTACCAACTTTCGACAATTCTTTGTATCAAAGCCCAAATATCTCCTGATTGCATCATTAGATTGATACAAAATTTTGTGCACACTTAGTACACTCAACAATCCAAACAATGTCAAATTTTGAACTATAGATGCTATACAAATTGTAAGAATCAGTCAAGAATGTAAGCCATCATTGTCTTACATAAATTCCAAAATACCAATATAAACATTAATTTTGAACAATAATTGCAAAGTCTTCACAATTCCTATGAAAGCAAACTTATTTTTTTTAAAATGAGCTCAAAACCCTCTCCCAAACCCTACTTGCCAATTTGCAAAATCTTACATAATTTGCCCTAGGCGGCTGTTTTAGTAGCCAAAGGTCTGATTTCGACCCTATCCTACAAATAGCCAACCCGCGGGTATCAATCTAACCTATCCTAGGGATTTTATAGCCCAACTCTACCCTCAACTTAACCCTAGTATCAATCATACTAGTAATTTATCCTTTTTATCATGTTTTTACTATTTTATGGCCATTCTAAGGCAATAAAAGAATTACTACAATCTAGAAGATAAAATTATTAATTAATTCTTATCTACTAGCTATTAACTGAAGAAAATAAACTAAGAGGCTTTCATAAAAATCTTGTTAAAATATTTTGAATTTTTATTGAACTAAGATAATAGAGTATTAATTGAAAAATCATTTTTAGTCATAATTTCACCATATAATCATGTTACAACACGACAACGTCTAACTTGGACTCAGAAGATTCAGTCATACTAATGTTTTGACGTCCAGCCATTCTACGAGAAAGAAGAAATGAATCTAAGAAGACAATATCGATTTAGAAGAAGGTAATCCGCAACCTCTACAATGCTTTAAGATCTTCAATGAAATGGGTGATCTGCTCTGTTATAAGAAGCTCGAATATTGTGATGAAGAAAATATTAGTTTAGAAGAGGGTGATTCGGAACCTCTAAAGCATTGGAATACCTTCGAGTAGAAAGATAATTTACTCTCTAACAAAAAAGGATCCAACTTTGATATTGAAGATGAGGTCTCGACAAATTGTCAGGGATATAAGAATACAAAACAAGAGACTTAAAACCAGGACAAGGTTTCCACAAGAAACCAATAAGAACTCAAATTAAATAGATGAGTACACGAACAACACCAAGAAAGTGAGTTAGAACTCAAAGAGATGGATTGTCGAGACTGAAGAACTCTTCAGCCTCAATTCTTATATATACTCCTATCTATGACTCTTCCTAAAAGGCTTCCATGAAACTAAGAAGCTTCCCGAGCAACTTCTTGAGCTTCTTCTAATAATTGGGAAGCTTTTTGAACTCCTTCCATTAACTAGGAAGCTTCTTGAGCTTCTTCTACTAACTAAAAAACTTTTCAACCGACTTTCACCAATTAAGAAACTTTTAGAATGTACTAACAATTCAAACTTATCAATATGTCCCTAACAATTAGTAAGTTTGAATCTCTTTAAATTTTATATGCTTATTTTTTACTAATATGTTAAGAAGTATGAAAATTTTGAATGAAGATCAATAGTTAATTTAATAATAATTGAGATTTTAAATCTACTATTAGGATTTCATTAGGATTTGCCTTAAGATTTGTCTTAAGATTTTATTAGTTTTGATCTAGGATTTTATTTAAAATTTGATTAGGATAAAAATTAGAATTTGATCAAAATTTGTTTTGAATTTATTTAAGATATCTTTAAGATTTTATTAGGATTTGATTTAGAATTTTATTAAAATTTGACTTAAGATTTTATTAGAATTTGATTTAGAATTTTATCTAAGATTTGATTTAGAATTTGACATTTATATCTTTTAGTTTTTTTATATTTAAATTTAAAGATCTAAATTACATCATAAATATAAGTAAAAAATAATACCACCATTTATTTAGAATAGAAAAAATTAATATTTATTATTTTGGCTATATTTATATGTCAAGTAGGCATAAAATTACTATACCTCTTTAATATACAAACATACAAATAAGCACTTGTATTTAGATCTTTGATCAATTTTAGAGATTTTTTTTTTTAAAAAAAAAGAAAAGAATATAAACTATTACATTTGGTCTGTTTAAAATCATTTGAATCAAACATAATAATATTGTTTTTTTTTCTTAAAATAATTAGGGATAAATAAGAAGGCCTTCAGTACTATGCATTAAGCAACTCTAAATTCTAAAAACAAATACACAATCTCACAATACAATCATATGCCACTCAAATTGTCCAAATTTCTCAAACGTTTAATAGAACATGAATACAGAAGATACATTTTGCTAAACATGCAAGTCATATGAAAGACCTCTTAATAAGGAAGTGTTTCACTCATCTCCCCTTCAAACAAACAGAAACAAACAGAAAACGTAGACATAATCGATGATATAATTGAAAAGCGAAGCTGAAAAAAAAACACACACACAAAACTCACCACCATGGTCGCAAAACTTGACATCTGGCATGAAGATCATTGCACACACATTCTGGCGTCGTCTTCTACATCGACTTCTTTGTTGTTGTTGTTGTTGTTGGGTTTTGATGTCGATGTTGCTGCTTTGCTCAAGTGAATGAGAGGAACTAAATGGGGTGCAGAAGGAGCAACGCATACCTCGAATGTATCCTTGGATTGCATCCTGATCCAAACGAAGCAAAAAAAATTATCGTCTGGGACGATGTCGGAATCTCACAAGCAGCGCCTGCCTTCAAGATTAGTGTAGCATTTGAAGCATAGCTTCGAGTGCCGAATGATTCCTCGCTTTGGCTGCTACCGAGGCTGTTTCTCATCGCACACAATTGCGCCTACAGATGCACTCCAACCCAGTTCCAAAACTGTATGAGAACTTAAAAAGACAAGAAGCGGATTTTTTTCGCTGAATACTCAACAAGAAGTTTTGAATCGGGTAACACAAAGTCCTACTCGCTGCAGTTTGAAATCCAGATTTCATTAGCAAGTCGAAGCGCGCGAGTACTCGACAAGCGGTTGCGAATGCATGCTTGCGGGGGGCATTTGAGGAGAAGCGAACAGGGTTGTGCGTTGTAGCGCCAGTTTCCAATGCGCAGGTCGCATGCAAGAGCGATACTACAGTGTTAACTTAGAATAGCTTTCATCCTCACTTCCCTCAACTGCCTTTCAGTATGCGCTTGTGCGACGTGGTGGCACAAGCCGACGAAGCTGCGTTATTAAAGTCTACGTTTTGGCTGCCGCGGTGCATGACTTCATTCCCTTCGACCGGCAGCGGGCCAGCCTGGCGAAGGTGACAATTCGTTTTTGCGAACGATTGGAGAGAATTCGCTCTCACGCTCAACGAGCAAAGTGAGTGGGTAGTTTTTATTTATTTTTATTATTATTATGATTTTCTCTCTCTCTCTCTCTCGCTCGCTCTAAATTTAGGAATTTACCTCTGCATTTACTCTTCAAAAATTCGCAGGAGGTAACTAAGATTCTGAAACTGGCTCCAATTCCCTCACCTGAAAAACTTCACTGAAACGGGACCAAGCGTCAGAGAGGGTGGAGTTTTCCGAGCGCTTGGAAGACACACTAATCTCTGAAACCCCACGGGGGTACTGACGCTGAATTTTGTTGTGCACGTCGTAAATCACATAATGGGTAAGTTTGTTATTTAAAATTTGGTACCGTAGCCCCTGAGATCCGGGCCTTAGAAGAGGTCATTGCACGCCAGTACCATGGTCACATTTCGAATTAAGAGTGAAGAAGGCCACTGCGGTACGTACCAGTCCGCAAGGACTGGAGATGCCCAGACATCGTAAATAAATAAATAAAAAAGAACCCAGATAGTAATGGACAGGCATGTCGGTTGTAAAATTTGACTGCTCGAATTTTGAGTTATCCAAACAGATGTATTTATTTTACTCACCGACCTGCGTGCAGCTCTGCAAAAGTCCTCTGTAACTACCTTGCCGGTACGTGAGAGTTGCAGAAATTTCATCGCTGAATTTACTTGGACGCGACAGATTTTCGAAAAAATACCTGGACATGGCTTCTGTTTTTATTATTATTATTATTATTATTATAGTTTTGAATCACCACGAGTTCCTAACGGATGGATCAGGTCGTCTTCGTCTCTGGAGTGTCCATGTGATCTGCAATAGTAAACCGAAAGTTGACCGAAAGTATACCGAAAGTACCCCGGTTGATTGAGAAACGCTGAAGCATTCATGATTCTGCTTCATCAATGCAGAGACGAAACCCCGAGTGTACAACTGCTGCTCACACAGCTGCAGTACCGAAGGAAAAAGAAAATCAATAAATAAATGAAGGAACTGCAGAGGCGCTGGCCGACTTTACTGCATCCCGCAGGGGCTCTCGATTTCGTTGATGGGGGGTTTTGTACCGGATCAGCGCGTATTAACTTTTGTCTGCCAGCTTGGGAAAAAGTCATCTGATGGCAGATCGGGGTGGTGCCGATCAACATGAGATGTACGCATCGAACCATCTCTGTCAGTATGCACGTCTCATCATCTTTTTGAACGTCTGCTGGACTGATTCAACGCCACAGGTGCACTTGATCCCTATAATCCGCTCCAGCAGGTGCGGGACATTTTGGATGGTTTCTACCGATGCGTAAGGAAATCCGGGACGCAGTTCCGTGCCTGATCGGAAAGCGTTCCACCTGACACCCACACAAACATATTTCGAAGTCCGCAAGTTTGAATTTCAACGTGGACCTCGGTGAGCACATGCACTTACCGACGAAGATCGCCATGTTCGAAACAAGTTCGCCCAGAATAGTATGAATCTCCTGTCCCCTCGTCTTTCGGTTTTGGCCATGTCCGGCTCCTGCAAATCGCAGATTCGAGCTCAAATTAAGAATCCAGTCACTTCCCATTCGAAACAGGATGAATGCGAACATAGATCCCGCTGCTCATGAGCGGTTGTGAAACGGCAGTGGATCCTCTTTTCTGGTCTTTCTTGCGTGGATCTTCCAACGGTCAGTTCAATGAGCTGGACGAGCCCGCTTACCACGATAATCTGCTCACTCCGGTTGAGTATTCACAAAGCTTTTACTCTTTTCATCATCGAAAAGCCTCTAATGAAAGGGAAGGGAAATGTATTTAAAAAATCTGAAAAAAGTCATTAAAGCAGGAGGTGGTTGCGAGGAATCGTCGCCGCTGGGTAATGTCATGTTTGATAGACTCGGGAAGAGGAACTTCGGATTCAAGTTCAGGAAATTCTATCCCTTTACGGCAGGCGGTAACCCAGACAGAATTGGTCGGACGGTGATGGGAATTCTACCCCGAGGTTTCTCACGCTCCGCAAGTTTCAGGCGCCCCGATTTAACCAGAGAGGCCGAAGTACATACAACTGGCACCGGTCCACATGACAACGCACACATCGTCAGATTAGAAAAGGATACCTCCGCCATGTCGTGCACGCGCAGCAGACACACCAATAAATTTATCCGACGCGAGGCCGTCACCGACTTCGAGCCCAGCCCAGACGCGTGGAGTGATTGATTCCCGAATGGTGTCAGAATTCATCGGACATGCCAAAGTGCCCAACGCGACAACGGGAACACGGCAACGTCGGTAGGTACAGCGAATGATGGACTCTCTCATTTCTTTAGAAACCCAAATATTTTCTTTCAAAAAAAAATCAACCAATTTTGAAGTTTCCGCAAAAGGGGTGACACAGATCTCGAGAGACGACCCAGGTCTTGCAGAACCTGCGGTGCTTGTTGGTGAATAAACTTTTTCCTCGGGGGAATTACTGGGCGGATTTACCGAGGCTCGTTTTCCATGGATCGGTGGTACGTCGCTCAGTCTGCCGCGAGCGTAATGCCGCCGGCTGAATCCCGGGGGGGGGGGGTGTTGGGGGCTAACACACAGTCCTGCAGGAAGAGGACCATAGACTGACTCCGGTCGGTACAATGCCTGCTGCACACGATGCAGAAATTTGCATGTAGGAGCCAGGGGTGAGTGGCGTTGGATCGAAATATCTACGCCCCTTTTGCTAATCTTATCAGTACTATCGGTTTATTTCATGCGCTTGTCAGGGTGTCAGACGTACATCGCGCTATTTTTGTCGTTGTTTTTTCACTGGACTCCTCGTGTTTGTTTGTTTGTTTTCTTTTTCTTTTTCCCCTCTTTCTCGAACGTTTTGGCTGCATTGCAAGTTTGCGTCAATGATGTTACATATTTAGATCCATGACGTTGTTTGTTCAAAGGAAGACTGTTCCTGATTCGATTTTACAGTACCTAATTGTAGTAAAGGTGTGAACTCTCAGAAAATTCCGTGTTGCCCTTCAAAGTCTTGGCTTTATGGCCACTGTAACTTTTGGATTGCTCCAGCAATAACCATCCATATCCGTTTTATAAAACCATGACCAATCATCGCATTTTATTTCCTTTCCTATCTCTCTCTCAAAAATGTAAGTATAAACACGCAAGAAGACGTATATACAAGTTCACCAGATTTGGACGGTAATTATGCACCGGCGTTGTTAATTTCTGTAGAAGAACTCAATTTCGTTGCCTGTTATAATTAATTGTGAGAGGGAAGTGGTGTTGCTCTTGGCAGTGCGTGATTCCAACAGTTTCGGCTCCATTTTCAGAGCATGCGGATTCTTTTTTAGGGGAACATAGCCAAAAGCAAAGTCACTTGTCTGTCGGTGGGAGAGAGGCTATTATTAGGTACCACATACACATGTATTAATAAATAAGAATTCATCGAACACAGATGAAAGGAGCACATATGAAATGGTTTCTCATTTCTCTGAGTTCACAAAAACCTCGACTCTAGCTGCCGACAGAAGATTTGTAAAACACACACCGAAAAAACCCTTGATGAAGACATGCAACCAGGTGCAAAAGACTTTGGAAGGATAAAACCTTATCATAAACTGTCAGTTTCTGTACTGGCGAGTAAACGAGATGGTTCATACAATAAATCCTTAACAAAATAAAAAACCAAAAAATAAATAAAAAAAGAGAGACAGAGAGACCAGCTACAAGCGATTCATCCTACCTCATCATACCTACTATACACGTTCCTCAGTCGAGGACTTGGCGACAGGACATAGTTGATCCCAGAGTGACCGCTTTCGATCTGCTTGATTTCTCTCTCTTCTAACATAAAAATTGTGGCTACTAGGCTTTCGGCACAGTTCAGCATGAAGGAATATCGAGGCACTTAGCACGACGTGGACAAGATCACGAGCACGGAGTTCGAAAATCACGCAACAGCAATTCTCTTCTTCTTTTCTTCCTTCGTATGCGCACCGTTTGCACACACCATCTCTATCTCTCCATGGTGGCCATTGACGCCATGAGAGATGGCATTATTATTCTGAACAAAACCACCTACAAGCTATCATGAACTCCATTGCACTGCTCCATGTGGGCTTCGCTTCATGGTCAAGTGGTTGGAAACCATATCTTCAAGCAACTCATTCGAACATGAACATCATGGCCCACATAGATTGGTGACTCCGCATCCGATGACGACGACGATGATGATGATTCTCAGCCGACCAGACTTTTTAGCTTTGCACTGGCCGATTCAACCTAGAACCGATGGCCGCTAAATGTATCAGTCTGCCTTCCTCTGCCTCTAGCTGGAAGACGTGCCTCTCGCACGCTTAGCAGCAAAGGTGGCCCTCTGCTTCACAAGGGCGGCGAAGCTCTCCCAGGGTAGCTCCGGGGGGATGGGGTGCAGCTGGAGCTGCTGCGGCGAGTCCTCAAAATTGTAAGGGATTTTTTTCTTCGTGTAGAAGATGCCCACGTCGTATGCACGCGCTGCCTCTTCCGGGGTTTCATACGTACCCAGCCAGATCTTGCGCTTCTGCGATGTAGGTCGAATTTCCGTCACCCACTTGTTCAATTCAGGCCGGTGACGGACTCCTCTGAAGGCAATCGTGTCGCCAGTGCCAACACTGGCGTCGTCTGTGTCCCATGCCGATGGCATCTTATTCAAATCAATGTTCCGAAATCTAGAAGCATTCCTACCGCTATTGACTTTCGCAGCTAACCGCATTCCTTTCCTCTCTCCTTCCTGACTTGACTCAGACTGGCACTCTTGAATTTCCTTCTTGACTCTTGAGGAGTCTATTTTGCTCGGTAGAAGCAACCCCTGTTCTCTACCTTTGCTGCCCCCGCAGGAATCCCACCAGCTCTTCGACTTGGGCTTCCCCTGCCCAAGGATGCTTGATATTGTCAAATTCATGAACTGTCCCAGCAGAAACCCTCCCGATCGGGACAGATACTATGAAGTTTTCGTGCGAGCTGCAAAACAGAGAAATGGCCAAAAACATAATTAGTCCCCACCCACATATATTTCTACAAAGCAAAAGAATTCAATTTGATAGTACTGTAATCAGGGCGACTATAAAAGCTCAACAGAAACCTTTGTGCAGTCGAGTTGTATCCATTCTGACTTCTTGACCTACAAACAATCACAACGAATTCCTAATTCGTGCCGGGATGAGGAGGAACCTGGCAACCCACCTTAAATATGACCACAATTGCCCAGAAATTCTCTGCAATCTAGAGATCACCGAAGTGTTGAGTATATGCATGTGTAGTGCGCCCCAACAGAGCTCAGCAGCTTACGCGAGCATACAGAGTCATATGGGGCACCACGCACAGGCGATGTGAGGCACGCACGTCGGAATCTGCACGTCGGAAGAGGCTGTTAGCAATTAGAAAAGACACTATACAATCTCCTCGACGTCTTCACAGCGCAAACCCAACTTTTTCTGACACTCTTCACGCAACGCAGAAGATATCATTTGGCACCGGGCAACCTCTGATGATATCAAAAGTCTACATAAGCAGAGATCAGGAACGATCGATGTTTCACTGTTTGTACACGTGTCGTCACCGACACGTAACGAATGCGCAAAGGCAGAGGTCCCCACTGAGCGAGCAAAGCGTGTTGCTAGTCAGATTGCGAGAGCATTAATGGAATGCAAAGACCGACCATTAACTCAAAAGATGCGTTACAGCCGATGTCACCTACATACTACCCTCTTCGAATGAAATCAGGAAAAACATCAGCAGATGCAGCGCGTTAATCCAGCAGCAAATGCAACAAATGTCCGGCGCATTGAGTCTAAATGAAAACGCGACGCCGGTGAAGGCAGAAGTATCGACACCCACACAAAGAGCGAAAGAGGCCACCACACAAGACCTGAGAGCACGCCTGGCCTGTAACGAAATCAGGCGCATCCAAACTTCCAAAACCAACCCCCCAACAGACAACCAACCACACAAGCCACGATCGACAACGCAGGCAATCCCCCTTAAAAACGCTCAACGCTAACTCCCAGTTGACAAACCAAACTACAACAAATAACAAGCCCAACTGGGCGCTTTCTGCAGCACGGGCACCAACAATGCGAGATCGTACAGCTCCTACCTCCAACAACCCTTGATCAGCCACACTCGACCCGAAGCCCGTGCAACTGAGGTCACACAGGGAGACATACACATGGCAAAGGATGGGATGGGAGTGAGCATATACCAAGCAGACTACGCGTATGAGGAAGCGGAGTAGGAGGAATGACCTGGGTCAGCACCCAACAGTTACACACACCGGTTCGGACACCACTACCGGCAACCAAGATGCCTGCGTCGGCAGAGGAATCAAACCCAGCGCACAGCGCTAGGGAAACCGATGACGGCCTCTGCGGTGCGATGTCTTTAGCTTTGGCTTGAACGACGGTTGGATTGGAGAAAGAGGTGAGACACAGGTGGTGTGGAGGTGGTCAAGATGGTGGAGAACAAGTAGATTGAGGCGAGGGCGTCGACTTATGCTGCACATAAAATGCAATGGAAGCATCTACAGAGATGTTGCTTGCACCGCGCTGTGGTCATTGTGGTGTGGAGGTGGCAGAGCCTGCTGGGGACCCACCAATTGGTGCTAGTGTCGTAGAGTGGTTTAGCCCGTTGGGTTCTACCGCCCCACCGCCACCAGCCGAATGCTTCAATTTCGGTCCCCGTCGCCGTTGTCACGCTTCATCGCGGCCACCGCCTCCCCCTCTTACGTCCCGGATCGGACCCGACCACACCAGCGCCTCCTAACTAACACTCTCCATCCACTCCCTGTCCATCCATCGCACCCACTCCACCCCTCTTTCTGCTTGGAATTCTCCGCCCAGCATTTCGCATTCCTGCTGCCTCTTTCTTCACGGCGATGGCCGTCGAAGCCAAGCCTTTGGAGACGCAATTCACTCTCCGTGTTGTGTAGCGCTCATCAACCGCTGTGCCCCATTCGCGACGCTGTCTACGGCATCAGCTCACGAACGGATCGAGCCTTCGTCGATGTGACGCCACGTCAGCACCTATTTCGTCGACGAGACCCTGGCTTCCGAGAGGGTCCTTCTCGCTACGACCAGTGGGTAAGTTCCACGTGGATTTGCTGATCTGGAACCAAGTGATATGCTGACGTTGAAGTCGACCCAACCAACAACTCTTGGCGGGTGGATTGTATGTTGGAAAACTGCAGGGAAATCCAGTTGTATCGGGAATCGGCACAGTTGGCACTGGCGTAAGTGCAGATTGAACTCGTCCTCCCGTTGGAACTGCGGACGAGGCAATTCGGTGTTGTGATTTACTCCTGTGCGGAAGTGCAGATTGGTCGCAGATGATGACGTGGCAAGGTATCACTGCGGGCAGGAAAAGAAATTTTCTATGCCGATGCGGATGTTCACATGGTGCTTTTTTGGGGGTAGAAGCTGCACATTCTATTTGGGTCAAAAAAGTGGGAAAATTAAAACATGGGACTGTATGAATATTTAAGAGACACGTGGATCTTTGTTTTAAATAGGAATGAGTTTTGTATGGCGTCGATGCATCCAACTGCAACTATTTTGGGAGGATTCCGACCAACCCCCTCCACGAAAACAAATAAAAAGAAGGAAGACGAGAAAAAAAAAAAAAAAGTAAATAAAGTAGACAAAGGAAGGGAAGAAGAAGACGACGAAGAAGAATAGGTTTTGACTTCGGGATTGATATTTGCAATTTATTTATATTTGTATATATGTGTATATATGTACCATGCAATATTCTATTTTAATTGTAAATTTAAAATTGAGTTGTTGATTGAATATCATGTGTTTAGTAACAAAGATTCAAAACTTTTAAGCAGACAACAATATAATTTATACTTCTGTTCAATATTGAGTTCAAAGATAGATATTAAAACCATCTATATTTAACAAATACAAAATCACAATATAAATTAATAGTGTCAATTTTAGAAAAAAGTGACTGCAAAGAAATTAAACAAGTAGTTAAATATAACCACAAAATATTATCCATGTTACAAACGTACAATCAATGTTAAAGGCTACATTATTAACATATCTTTACGTGCTTCGTAAGAAAAATATAGTTTTTACCAGGTGAACAAAATATTCCAAAAATGAAACGAATTAAAAATACATTCTTACTATGAATAGATGTATAAAATATAATTCAAAAGTTTTGTCATTGTATCACTTTATAAAAGTTGCACAACTTTTCAGCTTAGATTAGAACAAATACCATCTAAGAGTGAAAGAAGACTACATGTTAAAAGGGAATAAGAAAGTGAAGAAAATGTAGTCAACACATGTAAATAAAAATATACTTTGCATTCTTTGTTTACATATACAAACTGAATAAACAAGTAGTTTCAAACTCTTACATATTTGAATCATAGACTTCACTTCTGTACATTCATCATACTTATTTGTGAAGTGTGAAAGATAGACATAATGCACCAGTGTAAACACTACCCTAAAATAATACTATTTTAATAAATTTTATGAGTAACTTTTTATTATCCACTAAAATTTGATATATTTATCTTTTTAATTAAAGTTAATTCATTGTCTTTTTATTTAAAATATGTTGTAAAATTAGTAATTGATAATACCAATTTTTCAGTCTAGTTTAAATTGTTTCATTAAATATCAACATTTCATATATTTTGAGTATTTTAAGTGTTTATTTATTTTTAAAAAAAGTAAGTTTAAATAGTTATTTTATTTGATAAATTATTAAACATGAAGACAAAAAATAATTTGTATTATAATTTCTCATAGTTTTATAAGAGAATGATAAAACTAATTATGTTCATAATAAAATAAGTAATAAGTTGCTGAATTAAAAAACTCTTGTGAAAAGTACCTTAATGATCATATTAATAAGTACATTAATAATCATTATAAGCATATTAATGATTATTATTGCAAAAGTAACAAAATTAGACATGTTTTATTGTAAGGTGATAAAATCTTTTTCAAAAGAGGATTTTTGGTTTAATTGTATGGCTTATAAATCTTACATCTTAGTATTTTATACTATTTCTTAACTATATATAGGTTGTATCTATGAAGAATTGATTCTTAAATAGTTTTTTATTTCTAAAATATATTATATAATATTTTAATTATAAATAGTATCAATTAATTTTGATTAAAATTTAAAAAAATTGTCACTTATGTTCTAGATTTTAAATTTTTGATTTGCAATCCAATAGTATTTAGGATTTTTATTATTTTTTATTCATATTTATTACATAATTAAAAACTTTAAGATTTAAAAGATTTTTATAGTAGTACAAAAAATATTCTTATTAGAGCTTATATATATATATATATATATATATATATATATATTAGCTTTATAAGTTGGTTAACTTAAATATTGAGTTAAGTTTATATTAAGTATTGAATTAAGTATTAAAAAAAAATACTAACTTTTAAATAAATCAATTATTCTAAACACCTATATTTGAGCCATAAATTAAAGATCTTGTCTACACTATATATTAAATTATGTTGTCAATTATAGCTATAACTAATGATAGAGAATTTTTTCTTAGCATACATGATTTATTACAAGTTTCCAAAAATAAAAAAAAAACCAACAATAAAAATAAGATTACTTTTAATATCAAACGGGAACTAAAAGTAAAAAATAACCATATTAATTTTGTGGATAAGAAATCTACTAATCTCCTTGGTTGGTAGATTATTTTACAATTAAGAATACTATTTCAAAACTTAATTAATATGTTCATTTTGACTATCAATTTTTAGGTGAATTGTCTTAGTAATATCAATCTTGATGTCCAAGAGTTGAAATAACTTTATCTAAAAATGTGATATTAAGTACAGCTTTTAAATTGATACAATAGTTGTTTAGAAGTTTACAAATATTATAAATATTAAAAATATATTTTATTTATTTTACTAAAAAGAATTTTGCTGCATAAAATATTATAAATTATTTTGGGAAAAAATACCAAAATTAAATTTTGAATAATTCACTTAAATTATTTATGAAATTTTTTATTAATGACAATAAACATGGTTGTTTTGAAATATTTTGTGGTTTAAAAAACTATATAATTGATGCATTGGGACTTTAGTTCCTATACAAAATGAAGTAATTTTTTATGCATATGCTTACATTTGAACTAATAATAATCTTTAGATTTTGATTCTATAATAATTTGAAAAGTTTTATATAGTTATATAACTAAAAGATTATGCTGTATTTAAGTAATATAAAGGTGTACAAGTCTACATGTATGTATATTTGAATATTTTAAAATTTTTACTCTATTTTTAGAAAAAATTATTTATATGTTGTCAAAACTTAAAATTGAATTTATGTTGAGTTGTGTTGGCTTTGATTAATTGTGCATTTTATTTCTTTTTTTAGGCACCAAATATATTTAATGCATTTTATTTCATGCATAAAATGCATAAAATGCATGATTTGTTTCAGAATTATTATTGTATATAATTTGCTTTTAAACGCCATTGATGTGATTTTAGATTATTGATTGATAAAAATCTTATAATAGATTGTAATTTCTAATAAAAAAAGTATATTTTTTATTGATAATAATTTTTTCTATTTTATAATAGTTGTAATATTTAATATTTAGTAATCTTTAAATAATTTAAATAATCTTGTTAAAAAAATATTTAAAAGATACAAAGATCAAGACATGTCAAAGACACGAGAATACAAAATAAGAGACTTGAATTGGAAAAAGGTTTCAAGAAGAAACCAACAAGGACTTGAATGAACTAGATGAGTACACAAATAATATCAAGAAATGTGAGATAGAACTCTAAGAGATGCATTGTCGAGATTGAAGAATTCTTCAACCTCAATTCTAATATATATTCTTATCTAGGAAGTTTCTTGAGCGACTTCTATTAAACTAAGAAGCTTCTTGAGTTCTTTCTATCAATTTGGGATCTTCTTGAGCCCCTTCCAATAACTAAGAAGCTTCTCAAGCTACTTTCACCAATTAAGAAGCTTTCCAATCAACTTCACTAACTAAAAAACCTCTAAAATATTCTAGAAGGTTCTATGAACTTTCAAAGTGTATGTTCCTAACATCACCTCTTTTTCTAGTGATGAGTTTTGAGAAGAGCTCATACCTTTGAAAATCTTCTTACATACATAGAAAGTTAAGAATTTGCTGTATCAATAAAATTATATATTCTATCTTTTATTCTTGGATAATAGGTTCTATTGGTCCTCGAAGAAATTGGTTTAAGCCTTGAACTAGTACCTCCATTGTTGAAAGATCCTATCTAAGGATTTGATCTTCATTATAGCCTTCAAAATACCTCCAAATAAGATCTTAGGTTTAAAAGGATTCACCTTTTCAAGCTTAAGCAATATCATTAAAGCTCAAGCATTAGAATCAAGACTTATATGGTTGTATGTTGCTCCTAATGGCTCCAACCATGGTCGTGTTCGGCACTGAAATGTATTATCGTCACTTTGCTCAATTAAAAGTTGTGAAAATTGCACTAGTTCGTTTAAAGCTTATGTAGTAAGAAAATCTTTTGAATCTTATTCTTTTACTACTTAAAGGTTTAATATGGTGATTGACTTGCTTTGACAACTTTATTCTATCTTGGAACAGACGACTACATATTGATGAAGGCTTTGGTTTGATTCTTCCTTTTTTATAGGTATTCCTCAAATCCAATCTTTACTAAGAAATTATCATCAAATACGTTTAACTATGTGGAGATAGAATTGATGAAATTTCTATATCTTTTGAGACACATTGGTCAGATTTCCAATTGATTTTCATGTGCACTCATTAATATCATAGCCATGCCAATGAATAAGATATTTCAATTTATTCCACCTTTGTCATAAATCATACATATTTTTGATCTCATATTCTTTAAAATCTTTGATTTTGATACTAGGTGGCAATTGTTGTACTCTTTCCAAAATATGTGACTTTCTATAAGGTTCTAAAAGACAAACATTGAAAATTAGATGTATCTTCATAGAAGATGATAATTTCAAGCAATATACTACTAAATTAATTTACTTTTGGATAGAAAATGGTCCTAACCTCCGATAGTCTAACTTATTGCATGGCTGCTTAGTTTTGATGTTTTGTCAAAAAAACCATATTTTATCTCTAATATAAAAAGCATGCAATTGATTCGTGAATTTATCTGCAAATGCCTTATAAGCATCTTGAGCTGCTTACAAGTAAAGCTTCAAGATTATTTGGTGTTGCGATAGATGCTTTGTAAATCCTTCAGTTGCTAGATTATTATTCTTTAGCATATTCTATAAATCTAGCTTTGAGTGGTATTCATAGTTGGAATAAAATGGTGTTTGTTAAATTGAGGTATAAACAATATTATTATATGTAAATTTTGCTAATAGTAGATATGAGATTGAATTGTCTTCTTGATAGTTGATGTTGCATCATAAATACTGTTCCAAAATTTGATTAATTTGTTTTGTTTGGTCATTAGTCTGAGGATAGAAAGCCAAAGAAAATTTAATATCCACCTTCAATATTTCAAAAAGACATTTCCAAAACTTAGATACAAATTGGGATCCTCAATCAGATATGATATCATTTGATAGGCAATAATATCGATATATATATTGTGAAGAAAGAGCCTTGTTATTTCTTCACTAGAAGCACTCTTCTTACAAGGAATAAAATAAGCCATCTTTATAAATCAATCAACCACCACAAGGATAATAAATTAGATGGCAATAAATTCATAATGAAATCCATTGAAATAGGAGATCATGACTATCTTGGAATAAGCAAAGGCTGTAAGAGTCTATAAAATCAATGTTATGAATTTTTGGACGTTAAACATATGTCACAAGATGGCACAAAGTCCTTCACCGCCTTTTACATTTAAAGCCACCAAAAATCTTAGAAAATAAGTTCCAAGGTCTTATTAAATCTAAAGTGACATGGAGCTAAGAAATTATGGCAAGATTGAAGAACATGCAATCACGTTGGTCCTTTTGGAAAGTACAAATATTCTTCAAAGTATAGAAGATCTTCCTTAAGTTTGAATGTTTTAGCATTTTCATTGAGGCTATGCTGTCGTATTATGTGTTGATTTGTTTGGGAATGCACTGAGCACCTGGCTGTAGAAGGTAAAATTATATTTACAAATAATCAAAAAATCCTAATAGATTTCATCCATATATGAAGAATATAATTCAAATTTTAATTCAAAAGTGTTTAAAAATACTCCTCTTAGTAATATCAATCATACATATATTCCAATTGCCTTGTTTTTTTTATAATTAAGCAATTTTTATTTTTCTTTATAAGCCCTAATCTTAATCAGTGAGCTTTGACAAGCTATAACTTTTAATCCAACCATCCACTTAGTGTGAAATTTTGTACACAAATGTCAATAGAAGCCTTCTATAAGCTCAAAAAAAAATTGGCCCAACCCAACTTATAGATTGCAAGAAAATACCTAAAAACTGCACCAATGACACTCGGCCATCAACAGAAATTCTAGTGGTGATTTCTCCTTCTTCAATTCAGCTCAAACTTGGTATGTAGCTTGATCTCTAAGTCTTCTATCACTATGCTAAAATTTACTATGATCCAATTTGTAGATCTTTAGTTATCACATAAATCCTATCCAACCACAAACTGCCAACTTCCGACAATCCTTTGTATCAAAGTCCAAATATCTCTTGATTGCATCATTAGATTAATACAAACTTTTGTGCACACTTTTATACTTGACAATCCAAACAATATCAAATTTTGAACTATAGATGCTATACAAATTACACAAATCAGTCAAGAATGCAAGCCATTATTGTCTTACATAAAACCCAAAATACCAATATAAGCACTGATTTTGAACAACAATTGCAAAGTCATCCGAAATCCTATGGCAACAAGCTTAATGATCTTGGAACAAGCATCTCGCTAGCTCTCTAATCCTACTCACTGATCTGCAAAATCCTCCATAATTTATTCTAGGTGACCATTTTAGTAGCCAGAGGTCTCATTTTGATCCTATCCTACAAACGGCCAACCCCCACTGTCGTATTACGTGTTGTCTTATTCAGGAATGCACTGGGCACCTGGCTGTAGAAGATAAAGTTGTATTTATAAACAATCAAAAAATCCTAATAGATTTCATCCATATATGAAGAATATGATTCAAAGTTCAATTCAAAAGTGTTTAAAAATACTCCTCTTAATAAAATCAACCATACATACATCCCAATTTCCTTGTTTCTTTTATAATTAAGCAATTTTTTATTTTTGTTTGTAAGCCCTAATCCTAATCAATAAGCTTTGACAAGCTATAACTTTTAATCCAACTGTCCACTTAGTGTGAAATTTTGCACACAAATATTAGTGTAAGCTTTCTACATGCTTACAAAAAATTCAGCTCAATTCAACTTATAGATTGCACAAAAATGCCCAAAAAGTGCAATAATGATACTCAGCTACTAACTTGAAGATTGATACAGAAACTCTAGTGGTGATTTCTCCTTCTTCCATTATTCACTTTAGTCCAAACTTGATATGTAGCTCAAACCATAAGTCTTCTATTACCATGCCAAAATTTACATTGATCCAATTTGTAGATCTTTAGTTATCACAAAAACCCTATCCAACCCTAAATTGCCAACCTCTGACAATCCTTTGTATCAATGCCCAAATATCTCCTAATTGCATAGTTAGATTAATACAAAATTTTGTATACACTTAGCACATCCAACAATCCAAATAATATCAAATTTTGAACCATAGATTCTATACAGATTATACGAATCACTCAAGAATGCAATCTATCATTGTCTTATATAAAACCCAAAACACCAATACAAACCCTGACTTTGAACAATGATTACAAAGTCATCCAAAATCCTATGGCAACAAGCTTAATGCCCTTGGAACAAGCTTCAAGCTAGCTATCCAATTCAAAAACCCAATCTGAAAAAACCCTTGTACTTTGCCCTAGGCGGCTGTTTTTGTGACTAGAGGTCTGATGTCGACCTTGTCTTACAAACGGCTAACCCCCGCATATCAATCTAACCTATCTTAGGGATTTTATAGCCTGATCCTACCCTCAACTTAACTCTAGTATCAATCATGCTAGTAATTTATCCTTTTTACTATATTTTTACCATTTTATGGCCTTTCTAAGGTAGTAAAAGAATTACTATAATGTAGAAGGTAAAATTACTAATTAATTTTTATTTACTAGCTATTAATTGAAGAAAGTAAACTAAGAGGCTTTCATAAAAATCTTGTTAAAATATGTGGAATTCTTATTGAACTAAGATAATAGAGTATTAATTAAAAATTCATTTTTAATCATATTTTCACCATATAATCGTGTCACAACACGACACCGCGTATCAATCTAACCTATCCTAGGGATTTTATAATCCAACTCTATCCTTAATTTAATCCTAGTATCACCTATGCTAGTATTTTATCTATTTTACTATGTTTTTATTATATTATGGCCTTTCTAAGGCAATAAAAGAATTACTACAACCTAGAAGGTAAAATTACGAACTAATTATTATTTATTAGCTATTAAGTGAAAAAAATAAACTAAGAGGCTTTTATAAAAATCTTGTTAAAATATGTTGAATTCTTGTGGAACTAAGATAATAGAATATTAATTGGAAAATAATTTTTAGTCATAGTTTCACTATATTATTGTGTTACAACACAACATCAATCCCTTCTAAACTTGAGCTGTTGTGTTGTAACACCTTTATATAGTGAAAAATATGAATAAGGATAAATCTACTTAATACTTAGTTATCTTGGGTTATTAGAAACTTAAGATATTTTAGAAAAGATTTATACAAGCCTCTTAGATTAATTCTTGCTCTAATAGCTAAAAGATAAAAGTTAGTTATTAAAACTAATTCTTGTAATAAAAGCCATAAGTTATTAAAAAAGCCATAAGTTAATGAAAATAGGATAAGATAAATAAAAAGTTAGTATGGTAGATACCAAGGTTGAGTTGAGGATAGGATTAAGTTTAAAAATCCTTAAAATAAGTTAGATCAATACCTCGAAGGTGACCGGATATGAGACACGGTCGAAATCAGACCTTTAGCCACGTAAACAACCACCAAAGGCAAGAGTTTGGAGCATTCAAAGATCAGCGATTAGGATTGGATAGCCAGCTTGAAGCTTGTTTCAAGGGCATTTAGCTTGTGACCATAGCATTTTGGAAGACTTAGCAATTGCTATTCAAATTCAACATTTGTATTGGTATTTTGGATTTTGTATAAGACAATGATGGCTTGCATTGTTGAGCGATTCGTGCAATCTCTATAGCATCTACAATTCAAAATTTGATATTGTTTGGATTGTTGGGTGTGCTAAGTGTGCACAAAGGTTTGTATTAATCCAACGATGCAATCAAGAGAATT
This sequence comes from Physcomitrellopsis africana, assembly GCA_036785485.1. Classification (NCBI taxonomy): domain Eukaryota; kingdom Viridiplantae; phylum Streptophyta; class Bryopsida; order Funariales; family Funariaceae; genus Physcomitrellopsis; species Physcomitrellopsis africana. The sequence goes on along the minus strand of JAWRVF010000084.1, from coordinate 304,915 downwards.
TTGAGCTTTGATACAAAGAGTTGTCGGAAGTTGGCTGTTTAAGGTTAGATAGGATTTTTGTGATAACTAAAGATCTACCAATTGGATCAATGTAAATTTTGACATGGTGATAGAAAAATTATTTTTTGCACTACATACTAAGTTGGGCTGAATTTAACAATTGAAAAAGGAGAAATCACCAATGGAGTTTTTGCATCAATCTTCAAGTTGGCGGGCAAGTGTCATCAGTGCGGTTTTTGGGCATTTTCTTGCAATTTGTAAGTTGGATTGGATTGCATTTTTCTACGCATATAGAAGGCTTATATGAGCATTTGTATCCAAAATTTCACACTAAGTGGATGGTTGGAATAAAAGTTATAGCTTGTCAAAGCTCATTGATTAGGATTAGGGCTTACAAACAAAAATAAAAAATTGCTTAATTATGAAAGAAATAAGGAAATTGGAGTGTATGTACGATTGATATTACTAAGAGGAGTATTTTTAAATACTTTTGAATTGAACTTTGAATCATATTCTTCATATATGGGTGAAATCTATTAGGATTTCTTGATTATTTGCAAACGCAACTTTACCTTCTACAGCCAAGTGCCCTATGCATTCCCGAACAACACAACACGTAATACAACATAAGTGGTGAATCCAACGTGAAAGTTTGGAGTGGAAGGTATTGGCTTGTATTTGTGGTTATTTGAAATTAATGGCGCAAGAAATCAAGAAGGTAGATTTTAGAATTATTGATGGAGCTTTGGATGGAGCTTCAAGTGGATCTTCTAGTGGAGCTTCTTCTGGTGGATAAGATATGTATCTAGATTCAAACATTACAAATATGTTTTAAGCCTTTACATTAATTATGCAATAGCAACAGGGCAAGGATCGCAAGGAGGCTTTAGCAATCAAAATACTACAAGTAGTGGTTAATAAGGTTGACCAGTTTGACGAAAAAGGACATATTTAAGTATTTGAGGTGTTATATGCAAGAAATGGAATTGAATCGAGTTTCTTAAAGGAACATGATTTTATTATTTGAACTCACTATGATACCGGAGACAAGAGAACATGTGAATCAATTACAGAGCGATTTGGAAGCTCTTAGGAGAGATTTTTTTATGCATTGAGAGATGAGTATTATTTAGAAGACTTTGATTGAGTCGCTAAGAAATCATTTTTGGAATGGATTGAGTGCCCTAATAAGAAATTGTAAGCTACTGAATTATTAAAGGAGTTTGAGAGACAATATTCTCAGATATCGAAAGTAGAAAAGATAACCTTAGAACCAAATAAAGTTGAATTATTTTTTCAATCAGCAAATAGAAAATTATAAAAAAAGAATTCCATGATGTCATTATTGATAGCATTAAGCAAAAAAGGCAATTAATGGGTGAAGCTGGATTAAATCATGCTATTAATGTACATATATGTGAAGATGAAGAAAATAAAATTGGTAATTATTACAAACAATCAACAAGTGGAAAAAGAAGTTACAATCAAAAAGTACGCTTTGATGATCTAAATAATAAAGAGAAAGAAATTTTGATACATTATATTCGAAAATATTGGGCTAGAGCAACCACATAAGTATTAATAAAGATTGGAGATATGGATGAACCAGTTGTTGTCTTGATTGACCATGGTTCAGAAATAAATCTTATGTCTAAGGATCTTTACATGAAACAAAAGTGGCCAATTGATATAGAGCATAGATGGATAATAAAGGCAGCTAATAATATACGAGGTGAGTTGTATGGTGCTTGCCCGGATGTAAAGATTTAGATTGGTGATGTGGCAATAGAACAAAATTTCTTTGTTCAAGATGCAACAACTTATCCTCTTATATTGGTACAACCGTATATTATTGCAACTCAAATGGAAATAAAAGTATTTGATGATGGATCGGCTTATGTACAGATTTGTAGTGAAGATGGAAGAAAGATTGTACATTTTCTGACTGTTCCCTCAAATCATGAACGCAATCAAGACAGATTGAAAGAGAAACCATTGCCAAGAGTTGTTAAAGAATTTATGGATTTTTGAGGAGTACCACTATAAAGCGGGATTATGGAGGTACAGAAGGGGAGGTACTCTCGCAAGATATATGTACCTTTGATATAGGATTTATTAGCATTCTTAAGAATGAGAGTGTTATGTATAAGAAGATTGAGGATTTAAAAAGAAATGAAAAAAAAAGATTATGTGCTATTGAAAAGGAATTGTATGGATTAAAAATATTAGAAGATGATGAAAAGATTATTGATATCTATGAAGAAAATGGATTGGAAGATCCTTTGGAATTGATTGTATCTATTGGATCAGGTGACGATGATAAAATTATACAGATTCATTCAAAGGAAGTTTATGATATGATGGAATCTTTTCAAATATCAAAAATTATGGTTGAAACAAAATATAAGGCAGTAGATAAGAAGGTGAAATCCGTTGTTGGATCTTTGCCAAAAGACTGTAAAGAATAGACAGAAGAAGCATCAAAGAAAAAGAGCTTAAGGGATTCAAGGAATATTGGGCATAAATTTACTGAAGAGACTTTTAAAGAATTGAAGATTGGTTCTGACGGTTCTTTGTTGCTAGAAGAAATTGCATGCTTCAAAGAAATGCTAGCAAAATGAGATAAATCGTTTGCTTTTAAGTCTAATGAAATTGGATGTGTGGATCCAAATATTATAATTCCAATGGTTATTTTCAATATACCACATGTATCTTAGAATTTGAGGCCAATTCTAGTGCCAAGGGCGCATTTACCAAGTTTGGTGGAATTATTGAAAGAAAAGATGAAGATGAAGATTTTAGAGCCTTCTTTTGTACCATATTCTAACCGATGGTTTACAGTGCCTAAGAAAAATGGATCATTATGATTTATTCAAGATATGTAGCCAAAAAATGCAATGACTATCAAGAATGTAGGAATTGGACCGATAGTAGATGAATTTGCTGAAGCATTCGCAAGGAGGGCAATCTATTCAATGGGTGACTTGTATTTAAGCTATGACCAATTTGAACTTGCAAAAGAGAGTAGAGACATGACAACAATGAGAACGCCACTTGGATTGATTAGAATGTGTACTCTTCCTCAAGGTGCTACTAATTCAGTTGCACATATGATGAACGGGATGAACAAGCTATTAAGGGATTTAATTCCTGAGAAGACTGTGCCTTTTCTAGATGATGTTCCTATAAAAAGGTGTAAAGAAGATGACAAGGATGAAACTTTAGATAAGAGGGGGTGTCGCAAGTATGTTATCGATCATATATAAGATTGTGAAAGGATATTGACTCGGCTTGAAGGAGTTCATCTTACATTATCGGATATAAAATCTACATTTGGAGTACAAGAAGTTGTAATTGATGGACATTTATGTGGATTTTATGGAAGAAAATCAGATCCAACCAAGGTTGATGCAATTGGAAGAATAAAAGAAGATTGCAGCTCTTTAACAAAGGTGCGTAGATTTTTGGGTGCATATGTATTTTATCGCATTTGGATTCTTCACTATGCTCATATAGTAGATCCATTGTATGAGTTATTGTCACGGACATATACATAGTTACCTATATAATCAGATAGAACTTGATAAAAGAAGGTAAAAGCAGGTTAATTCCATAATATCTTTAGAGAAACTTCCTAGAAACTTCATAGACGCTGCTTTGACTTTGTAAGTGTCCATAGTTGACTTTTTGATTAGAAACTTGGTCAATGAGTTAGCCACATGTTGCACATGTTGGTAGCTTGAAGACCAAGCTAAATACATGGCGAATATATAGGAAACTTGCCGTGCAAGTTTGACACGTGTCTTGCAACTTGGACATGTGTCTTATAAATTGGATACGTGTTGGAGGTCCTATAGAACGTCGCCACTTAGCTCTTAGGTAGATAGTATAAATAGAGAGAAGAGTGAAGCCTTCTTCACTCTTGTCAACTCCTTTCTTGTTTCCAGTATAGTTCAAGAGTCTCTAGTTTTCTTGTCTTTTGGCATTAGCCATTCCAATTTCTTTTTAATATATATACTTCTTTATATTTATTTCTTTGAGAGAGGTGTCACTTGTTTATTTGATTTCATCCAGTTATTGCCCTTGACAGTTATTACGCAAAGGTTATCGTTTTTAATGGGAAGAAAAGTATATCAAATCAATGCAAATATTGAAGAAATTATTAATATTACCTCCAATATTGAGAAAAATTAATTATAAGTACAATAGACCAGTGATTCTTATAGTGGATACTAGTCCAATTGCCATTGGATGGGCTGTGGGTCAAGATGATTCAAATGAGCATAGATTTGCACTTTGATTTGGAGCTAAGATTTTGAGTATATGCCAATGTACGTATTCTTAGATGAAAAGAGAATTATGGGGAGTTGTTTTAGCTATGAAAGCTGAAAAGGACTATTTAATTGAGGCAACAGTGGTGGTTGAAATAGATTGTTTGCCTTTGCTTGGAATGATTACTAATTGTACAATCCCAGATATTGTAATATTAAGGTGGATTGCTTATATCAAGTCATTAAATCCGGAATTTAAGTATATTGTGGGAAAATACAATTCCGTAGCAGATATGATGTCTCAAGCAAGATATGATGGAGAAGATGAGATGATAGGGGATATTGATGATGTGGATACAAAATTTTATTCAATTTTACAATTGAAGAAGGAAAATAAGTCATTTCAGGAAGAGAATTATGAAGAGGATTTATTGGATATTGGACAATATTTGAGCACATTAACCAAGTATGCTAATTGGTTGGTTGAAAAATTTAGACAAATTAAAAAAAAACATATAAGTTTGTATTACAAAGAGGATTTCTATGGAAGAGGCCGAAAACAAACATTGGAATGCCACGACGAGTAGTAGATACTAAAAAAAAATCAATAAAAACTACTCAAGGAATTTCATGATAGTTTATGGGCAAGGCATAGAGGAATCTGGACTACTTTTGTTAAATTGAAGGAACGGTATTGTTGGAAGAATATGTATCAAGATGTAACTTTATTTGTAGAATCTTGTATAACTTGTCAAATGTATTCAAGTATATGACATCAAGATGATTTACATCTAACATATTCTTTGGCCATTTATTTTAAATAGATTGTGGATTTGATTATTATGCCAATGGGATTATGGCAAATGAGGTATTTAGATTTGGCTCGTGAAGATTTATTGAATCAAGTAGAAGACAGGGCTTTAAGGACGAAGTCTACAGAAGGGATTTGGAGGTTTTTGCTTGAGGATGTTATTTGTTGCTATGGATGTGTGGGAAAGATCACTGGAGATCGTGGAGAACTAAATGCACATGAAGCTCGTGAATTCTTTAAGAAATTTGGAGTCAATTTATCATTGACTATGACTTATAATTTAGAGGGGAATACAAAGAGTGAATGTGGACATCCACCAATTGTAAATGCTTTGGTTAAAGCCTGTAACGAAAGAGTGAGAGAATGGCCTCGACTTCTATCTTATGCATTATGGGCTGATCAAACAATACATAGTTCAGTGACATGGTATATGCTAGTAGAACTGATGACATGTCAAAAACCTATTATGTTGATTGAAGAATATGTGCCAACTTGGAATATGCTACCTTGGGAAGAAGATTTAACAAGAGAAGAGTTGTTGGCTATTAGAATTTGGCAACTTAAACAAAGATCGGAAGATGTGGAATTGGCATTAAAAAGATTACAAAGGGCAAGGCTAAGGAATAAGGCTCGATTTGATAAACAACATCGGTTGATGCCTAAAGCAATTGAAGAAGGTGATTGAGTACTTGTTTATGACAATAGTTTAAATAAACAGCATTGTATCTTAAGAAAGTTTTCAAAACGATGGTTTGGGCCATATGTAATAGTAACAGTTCATGATAATGCCACATATTTATTGAAAGAATTGGATGGTACAAGGTTGAAGATATTTATTGTTGGGAAGCGAGTTAAGGTTTTCAAAAAACGAGATGGAGAAATAAATGTGGAGGATCATATTGAAGACATCAATGACTTTGAAGAAGATAATTATATAGAAATGGATGATGAATATGATGAAGAAGAACTTGGTGTGAGAAATAAAGAAATGGTATGATGCCAATTATGACATATGCTTCATTGGCGCATACCGGAGGATGCGCAGGTTCAGAGGGGGTGGATGTCGTGTTGTAACACGTTTATATAATGAAAAGTATGAATAAAGATAAATTCTACTTAATACTTAGTTATCTTGGATTATTAAAAACTTAAGGTACTTAAGAAAAGATTTATAGAAGCCTCTTAGATTAGTTTTTATTCTAATAGTTAAAAGATAAAAGTTAGGTATTAAAATTTTCTTCTAGGTTGTAGAAACTAGTTCGTGGCTTTTAAAAAAGTTATAAGTTAATAAAAATATGCTAAGAGAAGTAAAAAGTTAGTATGGTAGATACCAAGGTTGAGTTGAAGATAGTATTAAGTTTAAAAATCCTTAAAATAAGTTAGATCAATACTCGGGGGGGTGATTGGATATGAGATAGGGTCAAAATCAGACCTTTAGCCACGTAAATCACCACCGAAGGCAGGTGTTGATGACATTCAAAGATTGGCAATAAGGGTTGAATAGTTAGCTTGAAGTGGATTCCAAGAGCATTTTAGCTTGTGACCATAGCATTTTGAAAGACTTAGCAATTGCTATTGAAAGTGAGGGTTTGTATTGGTATTTTGGATTTTGTATAAGACAATGATGGCTTGCATTGTTGAGCGATTCGTGCGATCTCTGTATTATCTACAATTCAAAATTTGATATTGTTTGGATTGTTGGGTGTGCTAAGTGTGCACAAAGGTTTGTGTTAATCCAATGATGCAATCAAGAGAATTTTGAGCTTTGATACAAAGAGTTGTTGGAAGTTGGCTGTTTAAGGTTAAATAGGATTTTTGTGATAACTAAAGATCCACCAATTGGATCAATGTTAATTTTGACATGGTGATAGAAGACTTATAGTTTGAGCCAAGTTTGGATTGAAGTTAATAGTAGAAGAAGGGAAAATCACCAGTGGAGTTTTTGCATCAATCTTCAAGTTGGTGGCCAAGTGTCATCAATGTGCTTTTGGGGCATTTTCTTGCAATTTGTAGGTTAGGTTGAGCTAAATTTTTTATAGCATGTAGAAGGCTTATATCAGCATTTGTGTACAAAATTTCACACTAAGTGGATGGTCGGATTAAAAATTATATCTTATCAAAACTCTTTGATTAAGATTAGGGCTTATAAACAAAAATAAAAAATTGCTTATTTATAAAAGAAATAAGGAAATTGGGGTGTATGTATAGTTGATGTTACTAAGAGGAGTGTTTTTAAACACTTTTGAATTGAACTTTGATTCATATTCTTCATATATGGATGAAACTTATTAGGGTTTCTTGATTATTTGCAAAGACAACTTTACCTTCTACAGCCACGTGCGTGATGCATTCTCGAACAAGACTACATATAATACGACAACATTGTCATATGATGTGGTCTTCTATCTGGGATTACCCTGGGTACGTGGCTGTGGTGAGTTTATTTGAAACTTGATAGCAAAATTTCAATAGGTGATTTGTCCTTAATAAAAAAGAAAAATAATATAACAATCTCACAAAAGAGAAGTTATGTACATGGATCCTTTTATATTCAAGTAAGTTTGTACAAAAATGAATTCAAATTTTGACAAAAATCCTTTTAAACGTTATTCACCTATAAGGACTTATTTCTTGTTGAACTTTAGAATTCAATAACTCTTGATTTAACCTTTCAGTTACTATAAAATTTTATTCACAATGTAGATAATCTTCTTAGGTTTCAATGCAAGAATAAATCAACCATAAATTCATTTTTGAGCGTCTGATATCTCAAAATCCCTAGCAGGTGCTTAAAACCTTAGCTTAGAGACACCCAAGCACTATTTTCGTTATATCTCACAAACCCAAAATCTTAATGCTACATAATTTTTTGCACATAGTTTTGTGATATAAGCTTATACACTTTTAAAAATTTTTAGCCAAAAATCTATCAAATTACATAAGATGTAGCTCAAAATATAACCACTATGTAAGCGGGTCACTTACTGCCCTTAAGTCTATAAGCATTGAATTCAACTCCCAATATCTCCTTTGCTTTAGCTTGGATTTTATTAGGCCGTATTTGAAAAGTGTAGTTGTAAAAGAGCTCTCTTCAACCCTAGTCGCCGATCCTTGATTGCTCTCTGTATGCGCGAGTTATATACAAAAGAGTGACAATAGATCCAAAATTGACACCTTAACTTTGAGTGCCTATAACTTCTTCATAAAAAGTGCAAATGACACAAAATTTGCACCTAAATCAGATCCAAAAACCTAAACCTTATGATCCTAGCCTTTGATGTTTGACTCCCCTAGAAAAACAAATCGTAATTCCTAATATTCCCTCAAGGAGCCTCCTTGAAGCCCATTGGATATGATTTTTGGCCAATTAGAATAGAGATTTCTATCATCCACTTCTTTTCATCCACATAGATGGCCAAACTATCCTTTTTATACTAAAAATCCTTTTTTAACCTTTCTTCTTATAAGATTTGCATACTTTGTACTTTCAGCACCAAATAAAAAAAATAAACTAAGATTTTAAGGATCACCAATGTTTAACAAAGTGACATAAGATATACAAAAGTTACTATCAATATAAAATCAATCTCAAAAGTCACTACTAAAAAGAAATTAAGGTTGTATAAACCTTAATAAGAATCCTTTTAATAGATCTTTTTTAAACTAGCAACCTAATGACATCCTATAATCAATAAAAGTCCACTGATATGACTTTCATTTAGCTATGTAGTAATTTATACATTAAATATACATGTACAATTTTTTCACATAGTAGCCAAATCACAATACAACAACGTGTCAAACTTGCACAACAAGTTTCTTACATGTACACTATCTTGTTGTGACACCATTATATAGTGAAACTATGACTAAAAATGATTTTTTAATTAATACTCTATTATTTTAGTTCAATAAGAATTCAAAATATTTTAACAAGGTTTTCATGAAAGCCTTTTAGTTTATTTTCTTCACTTAATAACTAGTACATAAGAATTAGTTAGTAATTTTATCTTCTACATTGTAGTAATTCTTTTATAGCCTTTGAAAGGCCATAAAATGATAAAAATATAGTAAAAAGGATAAATTACTAGCATGATTGATACTGGGATTAAGTTGAGGGTAGGGTCAGGCTATAAAATCCCTAGGATAGCTTAGATTGATATCTGGGGGTTGGCCGTTTGTAGGACAGGATTGAAATCAAACCTCTGGCCACAGAAACGGCCACCTAAGACAAAATACGAGGACTTTTTCAGATCGGGTTTTTGGGTTGAATAGTTAGCTTGAAGCTTGTTTTAAGAGCATTAAGCTTGTTGCCATAGGATTTTGGATGACTTTGCAATCATTGTTCAAAGTCAAGGTTTATATTGATATTTTGGATTTTATATGAGACAATGATGGCTTGCATTCTTGAGTGATTCGTGTAATCTGTATAGCATCTATGGTTCAAAATTTGATATTATGTAGATTGTTAGATGTGCTAAGTGTGTACAAAATTTTGTATTAATCTAATGATGCAATTTGGAGATATTTGGACTTTGATACAAAGAGTTGTCAAAAGTTGGCAGTTTAGGATTGGATAGGATTTCTGTGATAATTAAATATCTATAAATTGGATCAATGTAAATTTTGACAATGATAGAAGACTTATAGTTTGAACTACATACCAAGTTTGAACTAAAGTTAATGGTGGAAGAAGGAGAAACCACCACTGGAATTTCTGCATCAATCTTCAAGTTGGCGGCCAAGAGTCATTAATGTGGTTTTTGGACATTTTCTTCCAATTTGTAAGTTGGGCTAGGTTGAATTTTTTTGAGCATGTAGAAGGCTTATATCAGCATTTTGAATTGAACTTTGAATTATATTCTTTATATATGGATGAAACCTATTAGGATTTCTTGATTAGTTACAAACATAATTTTATCTTCTACAGCCAGGTGCTCGGTGCATTCCCGAACAAGACAACATATAATAAGGCAATGCCATGTACTTGGCTTGTTCCGCAAGCTACCAACATGTGTGACACATGGCTAGCTTATTCCACAAGCTACCAATATGTGCGCTATATGGCTAGCTTGTTGATCAAATTTCTAACCTACCAATCACCAATAGAAATGTATAAAGGTGATTTCACGTCGTTGAAGCTTCTAGAAAGCTTCTCTATCAGATATTATCAAATCAACTTATTTAACCTACTTCTATTGGTCTATATTATTTAGATAATTATTAGAGTAAATCTTATGTCCGTGATATTATCCCCCCTTGTAGGGACAAGTTGCATGAGGAGCGGTGATTACATGTTGATGAAGTCCAGGATACGCCAAATTGTGCTTGCCACATATTCTAATCTTTATTCCCTTTGAAGGGAGGTAATAGGTCCTTTCAACCATCAATAATGTGCCATTTCAAGGCGAAAGGACCACATTATTATTTGATTATTGTTGAGGCCTTCATAACTCCCTTCAAAGAAAACATTAGGAACACCGTCGGGGGTAGTTTCTACCTCTAAAAATATCACCAAACATCGGAAGTCTCCTCCAAGGTCGTGATATCAAACACATTATATTTCGCCATCAATCTAAAGAAGGACATGTCATTCTTGAGGGTCTTCATCTCTATTCCGTCATCTTGAAGGTTGTGATAGTCATAATGTCTCGTCTGATAAATCAACAAATGATGGTTCTTGAGCTAAATTTGCTAGTTGTTGATCCTCCATCTCTTTAGCATGAACAAATGTAAGGAAATAACAAACAATATACAAGATAAGATGAAACCTCTATAGAACCTGTTTTGTTTTATAATGAAGATTTTTTTGATTCTTTATCTTAATTTTGACGGATGTTGTCGATGAAATACATTGATTTTTATTGGTGCATTTGCTAGATTCTTGGATGCCTCCCATGTGCGTTCACTAATTTTGTATCCATGCCAATGCACAAGATATTCTAATTAATTTTGGAGCTGCCTTGAATCTAAAATCTCTTCAATCTCAAATTCTTCATCGTTGTCCACTTCTACAGGAGGCGGTGGTATTTGTCTTCTTCTTTGTATATCCATTGTCTTATATGGCTCAAATAATGACACGTAGAATACAGGATGGATCTTCATGGACTCTGGTAGGTATAATCAATATGCAACTAGATTGATTTGTTCAGAAATTGGAAAAGGTCCAAGTCTATGATAGTCCAACTTATCACAATGACGAGTAGTCTTGATATTGCGATGAAGTAACCATATCTTGTCTCCTACGTTGAATTGTGATTATTCCTTGCAATATGCATCTACATTTGTTTTTTTTCATTCTTGAGCTTCTTTTAATTGCACCTTCATTATTGCATGTAGCTCTAACAAACAAATTGCCAAATCTTTTGCCACTGGATTATCAACTTTTGAAAAGTCAAAAGCATCAAGTCGTGGGTGGTAACCATAATTGGCAAAGAAAGATATTTATTACATAGAAAAATATATCATATTATTATAAGCAAACTCTGCCAATTGCAGAAGAGCTATCCAATCATCTTGTTGGTAGTTGATGGTATATCTTAAGTACTGCTCCAAGACTTGATTCACTCGCTGTGTTTGTCTATCAATTTGAGGATGAAAAGCTGAAGATAACTTTATATCCACTTTTAAGAACTTAAAAAAGATTCTTCAAAATCTTGATACAAATTAAGCTTTCCTATCCAATATAATATCCTTAGATAATCCATGACAGCGATAGATATTATCAATGAAAAGCTTAGCTGTTTCTTCACCTATGATAGAATTTGTACATGGAACAAAATGTGCTATCTTGGTGAACCGATCTACTATCACAAATATAGAGTCATAAGATCGTGAGCTTGGAAGATCTATGATGAAATCCATAGAAATAGAAGACCATGGTTGTTATGGAATAGGTAATGGCTAAAGAAGCCCAAAAGATTGATGTCAAGGAGTCTTGGATCATGAGCAGATATCACATGATTGTACAAAGTCTTTGACTGCCTTCCACATTTGAGGCCACTAAAAATCTCTTGATATAAATTCCAAAGTCTTGTTGTATCCAAAATGTCTTGCCATTGGAAAATCATGACGTACTTGAAGAACACATAAACGTGCTTTTCTTTCTGGAACATATAAGCATCTTTTGAAATATAGTAGATTATTCTTGAATTCGAATTTAGAAGAATCATGAGTCTTGGAAGAATTATTCTTGATATCATGAACAAGAGGATTTAAAGACATACTTAATTGAATTTGCTTGAAAAAAGTTGAATCAACAGTCAATGTTGATTTCATTATTCGCACATGAAATTGCTCGGATTTCAAGAGGGCCATTCTTTGTTGCTCAAAAGTTGCATCTCCTTCTTTTGGTGCAAAATAAGAACGTCTAGAAAGGGCATCAGATAAACCTTGTTGTTTTCTTGGCCAATAAGTGATAATGAACTCAAATCTTGATAAAGACATACTCCAATGAGGTTGGCGATGATTCAACACGCGTGCCGACATGAAATACTAGAGGTTCTTGTGATCCCTATATATGGTGATTAGATTGGAAGCGCCTTCTAGATAATGACGCCATTCTTGAAAAGAATCCACGATTGCAAAAAGTTCTTTGTCGTGGATCTCATAATTAATCTTGGCTATTGAGAATTTTCTTGAATGAAAAGCTACTAGATGAAGTTTGTCATTTGTTCCCATTTGTGACAAAACTTCACCCAAGAAAAAGTTTGATGTGTTTGTTTCCATAAAAAATGCCTTAAAAAAGTCAACACGATACAAGATTGGTGTAGAAACAAATGATGTCTTCAGAGCTTCAAAAACTGCTTCCGCTTCTTGATTCCATTGGAGTTTGTCTTTACAAGTCAAATGTGTAAGTGGAGCTGCAATTTGAAAGAAGTCTTTGATGAAGATCTGATAATAATTGAAAAATTTTAAAAAGCATTAGACATATATTACCGTCTTTGGAATCTTCTAATTCATGATTGTCTGGACTTTCTTAGAATCCATCATGAGACCATCATTTGAAATGATGTATTCTAAAAAATCAACTTGAGTAGTATGAAATACACACTTTTTCATCTTGGCATACAACCCGCATCTCTAAGTTTTTGTAATACTTGACGAATATGTATTTCATGTTCTTCTACATTCTTAGAATAGATCAAAATATCGTTTAGGTAGTAGACGACAAAATTATCTAAGAACTCACATAAAACATCATTCATGAGATATTGAAAAGCAGCTGGTGCATTCGTAAGTCCAAAAAGCATGATATTATATTCAAAATGTCTATACCTGATTCAAAATGTAGTTTTCCATTCATCTCCTTCTTTGATGCATACTAGATTATATGCTCCTCTTAGATCTATTTTTGTGTAGATCTTGGCTTGATTTAACTGGTTAAGGAGTCGTGAAATTAAAGATAATGGATATCTATTCTTGATTATGATCTTGTTGAGTCCTCAATAGTCAACACACATTCGCAATGATCCATCTTTTTTCTTCACAATTAGAATCGGAGCTCTTATTAGAGATTTAAAATGGTGTATGAAATTCTTGGCCAAATTCTTATTAATATACGCCTTGAGTTCAGCTAACTCATCTTGTGATAAACTGTAGATTGGTCCAAATGGTAATTGAATTCCTTCCTTGAGGTCGATTGAACAATCATATAGACAATGCTCTGGAAGAATATTTGTATTCTTTTTTTTAAAAACATTCTAATAATCTAGATATTGGCTTGGAATGCCACTTAAAGTTTTTCCACCAACAAAAACAAGTGTGGGATAAATAGCAAAAGTTGATCCTTCTATTACTGCATGTATAAAAGCTTTTGCACCTATAAGTACAAGTTTTATTATATTAGACTTATAGCTTTTTACTTAGTCAACAAGATGTTTAATAATATTTTGAGAAAAATCAAGTCTGCGAGAATGCTAGTCTATTTGAGGGTTATATTTTTTTAGCCATGATAAACCTAAAATAACTCGATTTGATGGAGATTTAATTATGTTAAAGGTTATGCAGCTATTATGACCATCTATTGTTACTTTTATAGGACGGGTTTTATAAGTGACGTCTCTAAAAGACAATAACAACCATCTATAACTTCTACATGTACGGATTTAGTTTTCTACACTAAAAATATTTTATAATTCTTAACAAATTGTTCATCTAGAAAGCATGTTGAGGCTCTTCAATCTAATAAGACAGAGGCTTTATAATTTTTTGGTCCTAAATATACATCTATTATAAAACAAGAAGAGGGTTCTGAGGGGAGAATAGGACCTTCAGTAGGAATTATACAAGGTTCTAGCTGCACAGTCCCTATTGTAGCTGGATTAATTTGTTTTCTAACATGTTGTCTTTTTTGACAGCCGTACTCTTCATTTTGTAGTTGTGTCATTTCTTTAGATAATGTTGAGTAATGTACTTAGGTTCTCCACAATATAAATATAATCCTCCTTGACGATGCCAAATCTTTTCTTATTCAGTAAGAGATTTAAAACGTACCGCATCAGTTTGCATGTCTTGTACTTTCAAATGTATGTTTTGTGAAGATGTTGATGTTGCCATTGAATAATAACATTGACGCTCTCTTGTATGACTCTCGAATTGAAATTCAAAAAGTTGATTGTCACATTTCACAGTAAAATCAATTTCTTGACTTAATGTTTGAGGATCAAATAAATTAAGCATTAATTTTTTAACCTCGTATTATAATCCCTAATGGTTGAAGTTCAATTATTAATTATACCTGATTGACGAATCCTCAAAATTTAGATCTTGTGCCATCAAATTTCTCAAGCAAATTAATTTTTGGTTCTCTAATGTTTGAACGATGCTCCATCATAGGTGAGGTAGTATGGTTTGGTGTAGATATTGACGCAGTTCCAACCATCTCTATATCTTTACTTCCTGCTAATCTTGTTGCTCCTTGTGGTGGTAAACTGAGTTGATGTATTGCAAGCATTAGCTCTCTCATTTGTTCTTCCATTTGTGCCATTGCACTCTTCATTTCCGCGAGCTCTGCCATGATATTACAATAGGAAGGAAGGTGTCTACTCTCACTTCAAGAAATGCAGAATAACACACTCAAAAGAAAAAATTCTAGAAACAATATTAGTTTAGAAGTGGGTACTCCACAACTTCTAAAATGCTTATATCTTATAAAAAAAAAAGGGATAATCCACTCTTAATCAAGAAAAGACAAAGCTCTAATACTGTATGTGAACTCTTGTCAATCTGTCAAGGACATGAACTAGAAAAAGATGTATAATCTAATGAAAACTGTATCAAAGAAAAGTCACAAAATAAGAACAAGAAAGTATGTATATTCAAAGAGAAACTGGAATGGCTATTGCCAAAGACTAGAAATATGAAGACTCTTGAAACTAAATAAGGATCAGGAAAGAAATTGACAAGAGTGAAGAAGGCTTCATTCTTGCCTCTATAAATACTATCTAACTAAGAACTATATGGCAATATTCTATAGGATCTCATACATGTGTCTAATTTGCAAGACACGTGTCAAACTTGCACGATAAGTTTTCCACATGTACGCCACATACTTGATTTGTTTTGCAAGCTACCAAAATGTGTGACACATGGCTAGCTTGTTTCACAAGCTATTAACATGTACGCCATGTGGCTAGCTTGTTGACCAAGTTTCTAACCTACCAATCACCTATAAACATGTATAAAAGTGATTCCGCGTCTATAAAGCTTCTAGGAAGCTTTTCTATCAGATATTATCAAATGAACTTATTTTACCTACTTCTATTGGTCTATATTACTTAGATAATTTATTTTAGGATTTATTAGGATTTATTTTAGGATTTGTTAAGATTTGATCAAGGTTAACTAGGATTTGTTAAGGTTTGATCAAGGTTAATTAAGATTTTAGGATTTATTAGGCTTTGATCAGGATTGACTAGGATTTAATTAGGATTTGTTTTAGGATTTGTTAAAGTTTGACTAAGATTGACTAGGGTTTAATTAGGATTTGTTTTAGAATTTGTTTTAAGATTTGTTAGGATTTGATCAGGATTGACTAGGATTTAGTTAGAATTTGTTTTAAAATTTTTTAGGATTTATTTTAAGGTTTGTTATGATTTAACTTAGATTGACTAGGATTTAGTTAGGATTTATTTTAGGACTTGTTTGGATTTGATCAGGGTTGACTAGGATTTAATTAAGATTTAATTAAAGATTGTTTAGAGATTGATTAGAAATATTAGGACTAATTGTTACGTATTTCTTTTTTATCTTCCACAGCCAGGTGCCTAGAGCATTCTCAATCAAGACTTCACGACATATGACAACGCCAAAAAAATCCACATATTCAATAATGTAGGGAGCCTCAAGTTAATTTTCCTAAGAAATATGATGGTACATATTTGAAGTTTTGAAGGTTTATTAATCAAATTTGATTGATAATAGTTCTACAACATGATACTTATCCAACACAAGAATCAAGGGTTGAATTGATTATTGCCTTACTTACAAAACAAGTATTATCATGATTTGCTTCCTTGTTTGAAAAGAGATCATCAATTTTAAGTAACTTTGAAGTTTTTATGGAAATATTTGCAGAAGCATTTAGAAAACATAACAAGGCTCATTGGACAACAACTAAAATCTAAGTATTGCAACAAGAGATACATTATCATACTACATTTATGTGCAGTGTGTAAATATATTATATATTTTATATTTATTGTTATTATATGTATGAGTGCTAGAGGTTATTTTAGAAGATATTATAAGGAGAGGATTTATTTTAGCCACTTAATTAGTAAATTAAGATGGCTATTTGTTTTGGTTCCTACCTTATTTATATCCTAGAATAGATTCTTTTGTAATTAGAAGAAAGGTAAAGGTTGTTTTATCTTTCTTGTTGACTTTGAGGTAGCATGGACCTTGTAAGGGGTAAGAAAGAAGAGTATGGGGTGAATAGGACCTAACCAATAGGATTTGGCTATCCATGTGGGCGTGTCATAGGCTGATGTGGAAGAAAAAGAGAGAAGACTCCTCTTGTTGGGAAGAAGGGTTTGAGTTTTTTGAGCAGCAAACTTTGGAGAGAGATAGCTCAGAGGGTATAGAAGAATTTGAAATGAAATTTAGAGGGTGTGTTCTTTGAATTGTGAAGATTTTAGAACCTACTCACTTGCTTGTAATGGAGTTGTGAGCAAAAAGTTATGCTTGTTTTAGTAGAGTAAGGTGTGCTGCCATCAAAAGGAGATGGCAAAAACTTTGAGCTGCCACTATAAGTTTGATTTCAATTCTTTCTTAGTAAAATTTGTAGAGAGTGTGGAAAATTGTGCTAGCTTTCTATCAAGCTATCTCTTGTAGCATTTAAAATTGGAGTGAAAAAGTTGTGAGCTTGAGAGTAGGAAAGGGTCTACTGCCACCCGATGAAGAGGGGTAGAGACTTTGTTCAACCACCTAATCGGATAGTCTCTTAATTCTTTCTGATATTTTACAAGCTTATATTAGCTTATGTAAGCTTTTCACAAAAACAAAAATCAATGCATTTGGAGCTTCTATGAAAGATTTATGAGCCATGAAGTATCAAGAGGATAAATTATTGCTACGGTTTGAGGAGTAGATTCGACTAGCTATAAAATCTGAAGTTTGAGAGATATACATGCAAAATTTTAAGACAAGTTAGATGATGGAGTGAGCTTTCTAATAAGCTATTGCATGTCCAATTTGGAGAAGGAAAGCAGATACAACAAAGGCTGAAGTGAAGAGGAGCTTTGCTGCCTTTGTATTTGCTAGGAATTTTTAGTGCCTATTTTATTTAGCCATAACTTTTAAAAGATATCTATTTGTGAAATTTTGATATATTTTACAATGAGTTATTAGCTTTCCATAGGCTATAAGCATGCTTGATTTGACCTTTGGATGAATTTTTAGTGATTTATTTAATTTCAGCTTATTATATAACTTATATTCTTCATATGTGGTCGTATTTGAGATATACTTGAGTATATTCATATTTTTTTATACTTATTATATAAATATATATTCTTCTATTTATATCAAGTATTCATATAAGTATTTTATAAGTATCATACATAATATTTATATAAATATTTGTACAAGTATTATACTAAGGATTATATTCTATTTTGTATAAATATTATACCAAGGATTATATTCTATTTTTTATATAAAGATTATATTCTATTTTTATGTAAAGATTATATTCTAATATTATACAAATATAGAAGATACTTGTACGGCTTTCTCTCATGTTCCCTACTAGTTCTAGTAGCAGCTAGGAACCCAGTGTTTTTCCAAGGCAAATTCTCTCTATCTGACAACATTTTGCATCAACATATATATCTAATTTTAGACAACTAGTATGCAACATTAATTGGAATGAAGAAGCCTTGATGAATCAATTTTATTAGAAATTAAAAGACAATGTGAAAAATTTATTATTATTGCTTTTAGATCCACAATCACTCAATAAAGCCATTAGCCAAGCTGTAAAATGTGATAATTGACTATTTTAACATCATCAAGATCAATGTTCATAAGCCTCATTAAGACAGCATGTAATCTGACATAATCCTATTACATCAATAAGCAATTTGAATTTATATTCAAAAATAGAAGATATGTAACTTAATGTGGTACATTTAAAACCTCTTAATCTATAAGAAAAGAAGCATATATGGAAGAAGATTTATATTTGTAGTGTAGTAAGAAAAGTTATAAGGCTTATAATTGCCCAAAGAAATAAAATCAATATATCACCAAAATCAAAAGTGTAATTGTTCAAGAAAATGAAGATATTTAGTCATAATAGGAACCATGTGGCTAGACAATTTAACATCACAAAATTATTCAAGTTCCTCTCTTTCTAATCAAACTGCTCATTGCTTTACAATTCCTCTGTATTTTGGCCGTTAGAAGTTTTAGGCAATCGCCTTATTGGATTCAAGGGCATCCGCTTGTTTCTTAGATGAGGTATTTGCTAAGCTCATAATATTTTTTTAATACAAAAATCCAAACTTATTTATATAGAATTAATAGAAGGATGACCTTTATCCTTTGATAGTATTACCAATAAAACAATGCCCATAGAAGTATTGTTTAAAGACCAAAGCAACCAAATTATTTTTAATATTATTAAAACTCTTTCAAATCTTGTTATTCTCAAACTTTCTTGGTTGGAAAAGCATAATCCATTTGTAGATTGGAGGTTACAAAGAATAATATTTCTAATAGAAATCCCTGCAAGAAAACTTCATAAAAAGTTGGTATTACAAAAGCTACAAGATGTAGGTTTATATGCCAAGCCAAAAAAATATGTATTTCATCAATCAAAGATTGAATTTTTGGAATATATCATATCTATTGACGGTTTGATGATGGATTCCAAGAAGATGAAGGTGGTTATGGAGTGGACTATTTCAAAAACTATAAGAGACATACAATGATTTCTTAGATTTGCCAACTTCTATCAGATCTTTATTAAAAATTATTCTCAAGTTGCCACTACTCTTATTTGATTGATATACAAAGACAAGTTGAAATGGGGGCCTCAAGTGGAAAAGACATTCTAAGACCTCAAGACAACATTCACAATAGTTCCAATCTTGATGCATCTAAATTTTATAAAAGCATTTTATATGGAGACTAATATTTCAGATTTTGCACTAGGGGCCATACTTTTACAAATGGATATAAATAATAAATTCTATCTTGTTGCATTTTATTCTCAAAAAATTTTTACAATCAAAATTAATTATGAAATTCATAATAAAGAGCTTATTATTGAGGATTCTTTTTATAAATTGTATCATTTTCTCAAAGTAGCAATGTATCCTATAATTATATGTACAAATCAAAAAAATTTGAAATACTTCACATCAGCTTTGGTTTTTAATCATTACATCAGCCATAGGATTTTAGATGACTTTGCAATTGTTGTTCAATGTCAGTGTTTGAATTGGTGTTTTGGATTTTATGTAAGACAATGATAGCTTGCATTCTTAACTGATTCGTACAATTTGTGTAGCATCTATAGTTCAAAATTTGACATTGTTTGGATTCTTGAGTGTGCTAAGTGTGCACAAAATTTTGTATTAATCTAATGATGCAATCAGGAGATATTTGGGCTTTGATACAAAGAATTGTCGAAAGTTGGTAGTTCAAGGTTACATAGGATTTTTGTAATAACTAAAGATCTACCAATTGGATCAATGTAAATTTTGACATGGTGATAGAAGACTTAGAGATGAAGCTACAAACTAAATTTGAGTTAAAGTTGACAATTGAAGAAGGAGAAATCACCACTGGAATTTTTACATCAGTTTTAAAGTGGGCAGCCGAGTGTCATTGGTGCAATTTTTAGAAATTTTCTCGCAATCTGTAAATTAAGTTGGTATGAATTTTTTTTGAGCTTGTAGAAGGCTTCTACTGATATTTGTATGCAAAATTTCACACTATGTGGATAGTTAGATTAAAAGTTATAGCTTGTCAAAGCTCACTGATTAAGATTAGGGCTTACAAAGAAAAATAAAAATTACTTAATTATAAAAGAAACAAGGCTATTGGGGTATATATATGGTTGATGTTATTAAGAGGAGTGTTTTTAAATACTTTTGAATTGAAATTTGAATTATATTCTTCATATATGGATGAAATCTATTAGGATTTCTTGATTATTTGCAAACACAACTTTACCTTCCACAGCCAGGTGGCCGATGCATTCCCCAACAAGACAACATGTAATAAGACATAAGTAGTGAACCTGACGTGAAAGTTTGGGGCAGAAGGTATTGGCTTTTGTTTGTGGTTATTTGGATTGATGGCGTAAGATGATAAGAAGGTTGATTTTAAAGTTTTTGAAATATTTGGAGCTTTGGAGGATATCTTGAAATATAATGGTGGTATTTGGATTATCATGGAGCATTATACGGCTTTATAGACATCTTAGAGTATTTTGAAGTATCATAATTTATTTGTTGGAGCATTTCAAGAAACATTTTTGAACATTGTAGGACAAAATGGAAGAATTTTCATCAAAGTCTTTGGATAGGTTGAATATTTTGGATGGATCAAATATTAATGAATTTTTTAAGGCTTTTTGTATATTCATGGAGGAGCAATAAAAGATGCAAGCAATTGAAAGGGATATCACAAAGGCATTGCAAGGAATCATCAACAAATTTGAGAGATTTGAAGGATGCAACATCACTAAGTTTTTATAAGTTTATACATGTGACATGGAGACATGCCAAATTCCTGAGGTAAAGATGATTTCAAGCTTCTATTTGGCTATTTAACCTGGGATTCATAAAAAAGTGAAGAGATTACTTGAAGGGGATGTGGAGACATGGTCAAAATTTCAAGAACTTTTGAAAGAAGAATTTATTGATGCAAATGAGGATAGGATTATCAAGCGAAAGTTTTTAGATTGCATAGAATTACAACCAAGCATGCATATGGATCTTTATGAATTCTTGAAAGAATTTGAAAAGAAATTTTATCAACTCTCATCCTCAGAGAGACAATCATTGGATGCTATAAAAGTAGAATTATTTTTAAATGGTCTTGATGATGCCTTGAGAGACAAGCTTTTCATACTTCTTGCAGATGAGTCTATGGATAGTGGTTGTATCAATAATTGAGAGGAGTTGAAAGAAGCAATGATTGTTTTAACAAACAACAAAGAACACGAGCTAAAGGAATTACAGTATGGCCTAAGAAATCTTCTACTTTGGCTTCTATATCATCTTCATCAATGCAAGGGATTAATCTTGAAAAAAGAGAAATGGAAGAGCAATTAGAAGACTTCAAAAGAGGAGCCAATTCTTTGCAAATGAAAGAAATTGGATCTTATATTGAGAGTGGTGAAGGAGAGAACAAAGACTCTATTCAAACTATTACTATGAAAGATCAAAATATCCAAAAATTTGAAGGCAATATGGAACTCAAGGATTTAAAAATTAATGACAATAAGGATGAAAGCTATGGCTATTCTACATTAAATAAGTTTATGTAAGTTGGTGATGGCAATTTGGATGAAATATCTCTTAATGATAAAAATGTATTTTCTACATTTGAAAGAGGTGAGGATATTTTGCCTAATATTTTAGATTATGTTGAAAATTTTAAAGTTGAACCTTCACATGAGATGGATTATGGATCTTTTCAAGGTTATAATCATAAAAATTGTATAAATTCACAATATTATGATGTAAGAAGTGGTAGAATTATATGCAAATATGATGATGAAAGTCAAATTGTATATGGCTATGAGACCACTTATAGATTGGATAAAAGAAATTTTGAATTTTCACACGATCATTATGGAGGGGGTTATGATATTATACAAGGTTATGATACTAAATGTGGTGGTGAAACCACAAAGGATTATGGCGAAAGTTGTGAGATTTTTCAAGAGCATGAGGTTTCACGAGGCCATGAAATTTTTCAATGTTATGAAATAACAATGCTTTGAGATAATACAAGGTTATGATGTTTTACAAGGATGCATTGAAGAAGAAATGAAGGATGTTTTACAAGGATACATTCAAGAAGAAATGATAGATGTTTCACAAAATTATGTGGTAAAAGAAGATTATGGAATCAAAGTGTGGATTTCAAAGGTTAAAAATCTAAAAATCTTCAAATATAAAGACATTGAAAATGGATTTAAAGATTATATGGACATCTTAAATGGAGGTTGGAAACAAAAGAACAAGACAAAAGATATAAGCAAGATGTATGTGGCTATGTGGATGAGGTTTCAATTAAATCTTCTTATTTCAAAATTTGTATCTCGCCAATGGTTTGATCATGTGCAAAAGAAGATATTTCCAATCTACTTGCACATATAGAATAAATAGAAATATTAGCATTGGTAAAAGGAATAATTGACTATAGAATACTGATGCATATCGGAAGATGCGCAAATTTAGAGGGCATAGATGTCATATTGTGACACGATTAAATGGTGAAATTATGACTAAAAATGATTTTTCAATTAATATTCTATTATCTTAGTTCAATAAAAATTCAAAATATTTTAACAAGATTTTTATGAAAGCCTCTTAGTTTATTTTCTTCACTTAATAGCTAGTAGATAAGAATTAATTAATAATTTTACCTTCTAGGTTGTAATAATTCTTTTATTGCCTTAGAAAAGCCATAAAATAATAAAAATATAGCAAAAAGGATAAATTATTAGCATGGTTGATACTAGGGTTAAGTTGAAGATAGAGTTGGATTATAAAATCCCTAGGATAGGTTAGATTGATACCCAAGGGTTGGCCGTTTGTAAGACAGGGTCAAAATCAGACCTTTTGCCTCTAAAATAGCTGCCTAGGGCAAATTATGTAAGATTTTACAAATCAGCAAGTAGGATTTGGGAGAAGATTTTGAGCTCATTTTAAAGGCAAAAAGTTTTCTTTCATAGGATTTTGGATGACTTTGCAATTGTTGTTCAAAATCAGTGTTTGTATTGGTATTTTGGGTTTTATATAAGACAATGATGGCTTGCATTCTTGATTGATTCGTGCAATTTGTGTAGCATCTATAGTTCAAAATTTGATATTGTTTGGATTGTTGAGTGTGCTAAGTGTATATAAAATTTTGTATTAATCTAATAATACAATCAAGAGATATTTGAGCTTTGATACAAAGTGTTGTCAAAAGTTGGTAGTTTAAGATTGAGTAGGGTTTTTGCAATAACTAAAGATCTATCAATTGGATCAATATAAATTTTGACATGGTGATAGAAGACTTGGAGATCAAGCTATAAATTAAATTTGAATTAACGTTAATAGTTGAAAAAGGTGAAATCACCACTAGAATTTCTATATTAGTTTTCAAGATGGTGGATGAGTGTCATCAGTGCGGTTTTTGGGCATTTTCTCGCAATCTGTAAGTTGGGTTGGTATAAATTTTTTTTGAGCTTGTAAAAGGCTTATACTGACATTTGTATGTAAAATTTCACACTAAGTAGACAATTGGATTAAAAGTTATAGCTTATCAAAGTTCACTAATTAGGATTAGGACTTGCAAAGAAAAATAAAAATTACTAAATTATAAAGAAACGAGGCAATTGGAGTATATGTATGGTTGATGTTACTAAGATGAGCATTTTTAAACACTTTTGAATTGATATTTGAATTATATTTTTCATATATGAGTGAAATCTGTTAGAATTTTTTGATTATTTGCAAATACAATTTTACCTTCCAGAGCCAGGTGCCCGGTGCATTTCCAAACAAGACAACATGTAATACGATAATGCCGTTATAAGTATTTTTACTACTTTATCTATTAGGACTATGGAATTTGAAGGGATTGTAAAACTTTGTAACTACGCAACAATTGGAATATCACAATTTACACTGCATCCACCTCCAACTTCTATGCTTGAGGATGCAATACTACCTATACTACGCCAAGAAAATCCACCTGCTCAACAACGTAAGGAGCCTCAAGTTAGTCTTCTAGAGAAATATGATGGTACGTTGTCGGGTAGACAGGATCTGCCTTGAAAAAATATTGAGTTCCTAGCTGCTATTAGAACTAGCAGGGAATATGGAAAGAAACCATATAAGTATCTTCTATACTTATACAATATTTATTCAAGCTTCCATATTATACTTGTATTAAAATTATATAAATCTTATACAAATATAAAATATAATCCTTTATATAATACTTATACAAATATAAAGTATAATCTTTTATATAATATTTATACAAATATAAAATATAATCCTTTGTATAATACTTATATAAATAATTGTATAAATAATTATATAATACATATAAGCAGAGTATATATATATTCAAATATATCTCAAAATACAACCGCATATGAGGAATATAAGTTATATAATTAGTTGAAACTAAATAAATCACTAAAAATTCATCCAAATGTCAAATTAAGTATATTTATAATTTATGGAAAGTTAATAACACATTGTCAAATCTATCAAAATTTCACAAATAGAGGTCTTACCATTTAAAAGTTATGGCTAATTGAAGTAAGTACTAAAAATTTCTAATAAGCTACAAAGATAGCAAAGCTCTTCTTACTTCAGCTTTTGTTGTGATCATTTGCCTTCTTTAAATTAGACATGCATTAGCTTTTTGAAAAGCTCACTCCATTATCTAACTTTTCTTCAAATCTTGTATATATACCTCTCAAACTTCAGATTTTATGGCTAGTTGAAACTACCCCTCAAATCCTAACAACAATTTGCCCTCTTGCCACTTCATAGCATATAAAATTTTCATAGAAGCTCTAAATATATTGATTTTTTATAGAAAGCTTATATAAGTTACTATAAGCACCTAAAATATCAAAAAGATTGAAGAAACTATCCGACTCAGGTGGTTGAACAAAATCTTTGCCCCTCTTCATCAGGTGGCAGCAAATCCTTTCTCACTCTCAAGCTCACAACTCTTTCTTTCCAACTTCAAATGCTTTAAGAAATAACTTGATAAAAAGCTAGCACAATTTTCTATACTATCTATAAATTTCACTAAGAAAGAATTGAAATCAAACTTGCAGTAGCAGCTGAAAGTTTCTGCCTTCACTTCTCGATAGCAATAGACCTCATTCTACTAAAACAAGCATATCTTTTCACTCACAATTCCAAAACAAGCAAGTGAGTAGGCTCTGGAATCCTCACAATTCAAAAAATACACTGTCAAAATTTCATTATAAAAGCTTTAGTATCCTTGAAGCTATCTCTCTCCGAAATTTGCATATCTAAAAATTGCCAATCCTTGTTCCAATAAGAGGAGTATCTTCTCATTTTCCTCCACATCAGCCCATGCCCTGTCCACATAGGCAGCCAAAATCCTATTGGATAGGCCTTATTTATACTATACTCTTATCTCTTATCTCTTATAAGAGACCATGTTACCTCAAAGTCAACAAGAAAGATAAAACAACCTTTATCTTTCTTCCAACTACAAAAGAATCTATTCTAAGTTAAAAGTAAGGTAGGAACAAAACAAATAGCCATCCTAATTTATTAATTAAGTGGCTAAAATAAATCCTTCTTTTAGAATATCTTCTAAAATAGCCCCTAGCACTCACATATAGATAACAAAAATAAATAAATAATAAAATATTTTTATATATTGCATGTAATTGTAGTATGACTACGCATTCAAAGTTCTGAAGGTTTGTCAATCAAATTTGATTGATAACAATTCTACAATCTAATACTTATCCAATAGAAGAATCACAGATTAGATTGGTTGGCATCTTGCTTACGGGACAAGCACTATCATGGTTTTCTCTCTTGTTTGAAAAAATATCACCAATTTTAAGCAACTTTGAAGTTTTTATGGAAGCATTTTGAGAACATGACAAGACTTGGTAGACAACAGCTAAGATCTGAGTATTATGTCAAGGGGCACGTCCTACATCAGTCTATATATCCAATTTTAGGCAATTAGTATGTAATATAAATTGGGATGAAAAAGCCTTAATGAACTAATTTTATTGAGGATTAAGAGATGATGTGAAGGATTTATTATTGTCGCTTCCGGATCCATAATCGCTTAATGAAGCCATTAGCTAAGTTGTAAAATGTGATAACTAATTATTTCAATATCAACAAGATCAACATTTATAGGCTTCAACAAGACAACATGCAATCGGACATATCTCTATTACATCAGCAAGTATTTTGAATTCATAGTCAAAAGTAGAAGATATACAACTTGATGCAATATGATTTAAACTTCTTAGTCTATAAGAAAGAAGCATCGAATGAAAAAAGACCTGTGCTTGTATTATAGCAAAGAAGGCCACAAGATTGGCAATTGCCCAAAGAAACAAAATCGACACATTATCAAAATTAGGAGTGTAATTGTTCAAGAAAACAACAATATCCAGCCACAATAGGAACCATGCACTTGGATAATCTAATATTACAAAATTATTCAGGTTCCTCTCTTTCTACTCAAACTGTTCATTGTTTTATAATCCTATTATATTTTGGCCCTCAAAAGCTTCAAACAACCACTTTGATAAATTTGAGGCGTCTACTTGTTTCATAGATAAGACATTCCTTAAGCTTCACAAAATTCTTCTAGTACATAAATCCAAACCTATTCATGTGGAGGTAATAGATGGACAACCCTTATTCTCTACTAGTGACATCTATGAAACCACGCCTATAGAAGTATCATTCTAAGATCATAGAAGGCAGATTATATTCAACGTTATTAAGACTCCTTCAAATCTTGTTATTCTTAGGCTGTCTTGGTTGGAAAAGTATAATCCATCTATAGATTAGAAATTACAAAGAATAACATTTCTAATAGAAATTCTTACAAAAATTTATAAAAAGCCACGAATTACTAAACCTTTATTTGTTAGAACAAGAACTTTTATAAGATCAGCCAAAAAAAGTACACCATTTGCTATTTATGCAACTATAATTAAAAAAGATATGACTTCATTGGCAAGTATTCTAAAGCAATATAATGAATTTTAAGATATTTTTCAAAAAAAGAATGCTCATATATTGTCAAAGCACCAATCATATGATTGTGCTATAGATCTTCAGGAAAGAACACAACCATCTTTTGGCCCAATCTATAATCTTTCTCAAAATGAACTTTTGATATTAAAAGATCATATTGATAAAAATCTTGCAAAGAACTTCATCAGGCATTCAAAGTCTCTAGTAGGTGCACCTATACTTTTTGTGAAGAAGAAGGATGGTTCCTTGTATATGTGTATTGATTATTGGGGATTGAATAAAATAACGATGAAGAATTATTATCCACTACTATTAATTTTATGACTCTTAAAATAACTCGGCCAAGCCAATATCTATACTAAAATAGATCTTCATGGAGTATACAACTTGGTATAGATCAACAAGGGAGATGAATGGAAGAGCTTATTTTGGACAAGATATGGACATTTTGAATATAATGTCATGCCTTTTGGACTAACAAATGCACCCGCTATCTTTTAGCATTTAATAAATGATATCTTTCAAGAGTATTTGGATAAGTTTGTGATAATCTATCTTAATGACATCTTGATTTATTCAAAAAATTTGGAAGAACATGAAGGGAATGTCAAATTGGTATTACAAAAGCTGCGAGATACAAGTTTGTATGCCAAACCAGAGAAATATGTATTTCATCAACCTAAGATGGAATTTTTAGAATACATCATATCTATTGAGGATTTAACAATGGATCCCAAGAAGATAGAGGCCGTTATGTAATGGACTATTCCAAAGATTATGAGAGATGTACAATGTTTCTTTGAATTTGCTAACTTCTATCAGATCTTCATAAAAAATTATTCTCAAGTTTCTACTTTTTTTACTTGATTGATATATAAAGACAAGTTAGAATGGAGGCCTTAAGTGGAGAAAGCATTCTAAGACCTCAAGGAAGCATTTACTACAATCTCAATATTGGTGCATCCAAACTTTACAAAGGCATTCTACTTAGAGATTGATGCTTCACATTTTGCACTAAGGGCCGTACTTTCACAAATAGATATAGACAACAAACTCCATCTTCTTGCATTTTATTATCAAAAGTTCTTTATTGTCAAAATTAATTATAAAATCCACAATAAAGATCTTCTTACTATTGTAGATTCTTTTCAAGAATGGCATCATTTTCTTGAAGGAGTAATGCATCCTGTGATTGTATATACAGATCACAAGAATTTAGAATATTTTATATCAATTTGGATTCTTAATTGCCACCAAGCTCAATGAAATATGTCGCTATCTTTATTTAACTTTGTCATTACTTATTGGCTTGGAAAGCAATAAGAATTGTCTAATGTTCTATCAAGGAGATCATATCTTGTACCAAGGATAGGAGAGGCAACGTTTTATCAATAATATGCAACTTTGTTGAAATTCGAACAATTCCGCCTTTGTGCCACTATTACATTATCACCTATTGATCCTAATTTCTTCAATGAGATGCATGCTGCAACCACTAATGATGCTTTGGCCCTTGATGTCGAGCATCACTTGAAAGAAAATATTGAAAAGTTCAAATTTGAGGAAGATCTTCTATACTTTGAAGAGCATTTGTATATCCCAGAAGGACCAACACAACTTTGTGTTCTTCAATCTCGCCATGACTTTCTTGCTGCAAGTCACTTTGGATTTAATAAGACCTTTGAACTTATTTCTTAAGATTTTTGGTGGCCTCAAATGTGAAAGGCAATGAAGGACTTTGTCCTCTCTTGCGACATCTATTCAAGATCTAAAAATCCTCAACATCGTCTTTATGGATTTTTACAATCCTTACATGTTCCAAGATAGTCATGGTCCTCTATTTCAATAGATTTTATTACAGATCTACCACCATCTAATTCATTAGACAGCATCTTTGTAGTGGTTGATCGACTTATAAAGATGGCTCATTTCATCTCTTACAAAAAAATTACATCTAGTGAACAAATAACAAGGTTCTTTCTTAATAATATATATCAATATCATGGCCTACCAGATGATATCGTATCTGATTGAAGATCCTAGTTTATATCTAAGTTTTGAAAGTATCTTTTTGAAATATTAAACGTGGATATTAAATTTTTTTTGACTTTCCATCCTCAAATTGATTGCCAAACAGAACAAGTTAATCAAGTATTGAAGCAATATTTACAATGCAACATTAACTATCAACAAGACAATTGGATCTTGTATCTACCATTAGTAGAGTTTATATATAATAATATTGTTCATATTTTAGCTCAATAAATACCATTTTATTCCAATTATGGATATCATGTGAAATTTGATCTGTGAAATATATCAAAAAATAACAATCCAATGGTTGAAGGATTTGCAAAGCAACTATCGCAACATCAAACAACCTTGAAGCTTCAATTACAAGCAACTCAAGATACTTGCAAGACATCTATAGATAAATTTAGAAATCAATTGCCTACTTTTTATATTAGAGATAAGATATGGCTCCTTCAATAGAATATCAAGACTAAGTGGCTATGCAATAAGTTGGACTATCAAAGATTGGGACCATTTTCTATCTAGAAGCAAATCAATCCACTGGCATATCACTTAGAATTACCATCTACTATGAAGGTACATCCAATTTTTCATGTCTCTCTTTTAGAACCTTATAGGGAGTTACATGTTCTAAAAAGGATACAAAAATTGCCACGTAGTACTGAAATTGAAGACCATGAATAATAGGAGGTTGAAAAGATACTTGACTGATGGCAAAGGTGGGGCAAATTGAAATATCTTGTTCATTGGCGGGGCTATAACATTAATGAGCACACATGGAAACCAGTCGCAAATCTTGTCAATGCACCTCAAAAGGTATAGGAATTTTATCAACTCTTATTTCTACAAATCTGAACATATTCAATGATAACTTCTTAGTAAAGATTGGATTCAAGGAATATTCATAAAGAGGAAGAGAGTAAAACTAAAGGCTTCATTTGTATGTAGTGATGTGTTCCAAGATAGAATAGAGGGGTTGAAACAAATTAGTCACCATACCAAACCTTCAAGCATTGAAAGAATAAGACTCAAAAGATTCATTTGTCATGCAAGCTTCAAACAAACTAGTGTAATTTTTACAGCCTTCAATTGAGCAAAGTCAGGACAATACATTTCAATGCCAAATATGACTTTGGTTGGAGCCATTAAAAGTAAGACTCAACTATGTAAGTCATGATTCCAATACTCAAGCTTTAGTGATATTTCTAGAGCTTAGAAAGGTAAATCATTTTAGTCCTAAGTTCTTATTTGGAGGATGTTTTGAGGGCCGCAATGAAGATTAGATCCTTAGATAAGATGTTTCAATAACAGAGGTACTAGCTCAAGGCCATAGGCAATTTCTTCGAGGACCAATAGAACCCATTGTTCAAGAACGGAGAATAGAATATATAGCTTCATTAATACATCATATTCTTGATTTCTTACGTATGTAGTAAGTTTAAGCTCCTCTTAGAACTCATCGCTAGGAAAAGGGGTAATATCAAGGACATACACTTTGGAGGTTGATAGAATCTTATAGAACATTTTAAAAGCTTCTTAATTAGTGAAAGTCAATTGAAAAGTTTTCTAATTGGTAGAAGCGGCTCAAGAAGCTTCTTAGTCTAATGGAAGCTTCTTAAGAAGTGTCTT
This sequence comes from Physcomitrellopsis africana, assembly GCA_036785485.1. Classification (NCBI taxonomy): domain Eukaryota; kingdom Viridiplantae; phylum Streptophyta; class Bryopsida; order Funariales; family Funariaceae; genus Physcomitrellopsis; species Physcomitrellopsis africana. Next base: position 273,698 of record JAWRVF010000084.1, on the reverse strand, counting down.
AGACAAGAGTATTGTTGTTGTCGTCCGTCTCACTTATTCTACCAATACTGCCCAGAGTAAATCTGTAAAGGGGGATTCGAACACAGGGAAAGACTATTTGCATTGAATTAAACCGTTAGAGTCACACAACTAATTGCCTTCTGATTACACTAAAACATCCCAATTTTGTTACAGTATCTTTCTTATACTACCAATAACTTTGTTAACAATAAAATATCATAAACAATAATCCAACTCAAGTATTCACTACCTCTCCTCTTCTCTTTTTTTATGACAATAATATGTAATACTGCGATATCTCAAAACACAGCATAATTATCCTATACTCCAAACACAGGAATATTCCAAAATTGATTAATACTTCCAATAATTCACTTCACATAAACCAAACTCCACGGACTTCCTCTTGTGGATCACCCTTAATTCGATACTCAATGTAGTATAGTTTCCTCACATTCATACTCATTCTTCATAAAACATCCCGATTCTCCACTTCCAATTTTCCACTTATATTTCTCCACTAATATTTCAGCATATCAATACATCCTCAATCGTTCATTATAAATCAATTCTTTCCTTCATTGCTTCATCACAGAACTGCACTTTATAATATTCAGTACTTATCTAATATCCTTCTCTTAAAAATTAACAAGAGGTAGCACCAAGCTTACCCCGGCTCAGCACTATCATAGTCTAGTCCTTACTGCTACTGTCTGAATCAATTTATACTTACCCCAATCGGTATGAACCACTACACAACCAACGATAACCACTTTTTCTAACTCCCTTACCCATGCTGCCTTCTAAACTAGCCATTTATCGGCTTTCTGCCTACTCTTAATCCTACAAACTATGTATTGTAAATCCTAAAATTCCTACCCATTCTACATAGCCCCTCTCCTAATTGTGCAGCATCCTCGCAAACACAAAATCGGTAAAACTTGTTATGAGGCTGGCTCGTAAAATTGAGATACTTCTGGATTCGTAGGAGGTTCCTGTGCGTTTGGTTCTAACGGCACATCCTCATCCTCCTCCGATAAATCCACATGATTAATCTTCAATTGCGCTGATAAATCTTCATTATCCGCTCCCAATTTCCGAACTTGAGCCTCCAATTGTAGAATTCTAGCATCCTTCACTTCTAATTGGCGCCCTTGTCGCTTCACCTTCTCCTCCAGCTCACTAATACTCGAAATTGGGGGAGCAAATTCTTGTGGCCGAACGACATTGGCCAAATTGCCCTCCAATTTTTCCACTTCACTTTTCAAGGTATCAATTTCTGTCTGCAGCTTCTCCATTCCAATTCGGTATTGGTCTTCTAATTCCACCTTTTCCTGTTCTAATTTCACTACTTTATCACGTTCTGCCTGCAATTGACACTTCAGTGCTTCCTGTTCCAAATCCCATATCATGCGGTTCTCTATTAATTCTTGCTTTTGACCGTTCATGATTCTTTGTATGCGATCTTTTTCATTCGCCCAATTTTTCTTTTCTTCCGCTACTTTCCGCTCCAATGCTAACTTGGACTCCGTCTTTGCCCTAATCAGGTGCCCCTGTTCCACAATTTGGCGACCTTTCTCCAATATCTCCTTCCGGCTAGACTCCAATTGTTGTCTTAGATTCCCTTGTAGCTGACTCACAGTAAGCTACAATTGGAAAATTTGTCCTAATATTACTTCCATGAGGTTTCCTTCTACCAGTACCCCAGTGTTCAAAACTGGAGCCTCAACCACCCTCTCTATCACTGCATGAATTGAAGCCTGCCATGGCGTAGTCTCCGAGATAACCTCCCGTTCCCACGATCTACTGGATTCCCCAATTTCGTGCACCACTATCCTTGAGTCAACTAGTAAACCCCGCATACCCTGTTGCGGCATTGGGGAAGGCACGCTCTTCTCCCCTACTGGTTGACTTAATGTGTGCGCAATCACAGAGTACACATAGTTAGAGCATAGCAATGAAGCAAATTTACCCGTTTTTTGCTTAACTCTCATTTTTGCATGGATACGGGTTGCTACAAAGGCTACCCAATTAAAGACCATGCCTTCCAATGTTCCAATCGCAGCAAACAACAAGCGCTTGGATATGTACGTGGTATGCTGGTTCAAGCCTAGCCGCTTTTGAACGAACCGCACCCACTCCGCAAGCTCTGGAGTAAGTGCCTCTGCCACTTTCCAGCCTTGATTTTTCTCAAAGGACGCCATGTCCTCTTTGAAGTAACTTCTTAGTCTGAAGTCACTAGACACTTTGACGCCTATCGCTAACTCACCTATCGATAAATATAATACCTTCTGTAAGGTACTTTCATTGATCCCAATTATTCTCTCTTTTACTACACTTGAACCATCCTCTAAGTCGTAATTTTTTATGTATTCTGCAACTAATTCTACATCAATTGGAAGCAAATTATCTGATCCTCGCAAAAACATGTACATCTGTGCATTTCTGAAATTTCTCTATCTTTACAAGGACCAACAGATTTCCAACTTAATGGGCTCCATGTTGGTGACCACTACTAAGGACGGCGATTGCAAGTTACTCTTGCTTCACACGTTTCAGACATTCTCTTCTCTATTCGCGACTCTCTTTGATCTCTCCATTGACATTATATAATATTGACTACGTACTCCTCGCTCAGATTAATCGTTATTCTCTGCCTATAGAAAACTCTACACTCCAATAAGCATACACTCGGACGACCAAACTCAAAACAGAATGCTAATCAAAACTCCCATTAAGAACCCCACTCCTAACCTTTTATTCGGGATCTAAAGCAACAATCCTTAATCCAGTGTACCAGATTGTCACTTCCGATTTGCATGACTAGTCCGTATTAGGACCCAAAACTGACCATCAGCTGTCTTTCTAGCTATCATGCACCTTCATTAATGGTAAGCTATCATGAACAGGTACACCTTCTTCCCTCCAATTTTGAAAACCCATCCCCGGTTTACATAAAATAAAGACGTAAACGGTTGCCATTAACTCAGGTGATAAATGGAATATCCATAAAATCTTCCAATTGAACTAAACCATTAGAAAAGGCTTCAATTACTCGATAAGGTCCATGCCAACGGACTTGGAATTTCCTCCGGAAAATGGTGAAAGGGACTATCATAAAGAAGCACCAGATCATTGGGCATAAAAGATTTAGGACGTAATTTACTTCCGGTAGCGCTTTGTAGCTTCCATAGTTAAAAGAGCCATAGCCCTAACTTCATCCAATTTTTCCAATTGTGCTAACCAATGGTGGAAGGATTCCTTGTCACCGAGACGTTCATCCAATGCAATTCGTAAACTCTGAACTTCCAATTCAATTGGTAATATTGCTTCTTGCCCGTACACCAATTGGAATGGTGTGGAATTGGTAGTCACTTTATACGTAGTACAATATACCCACAAGGCTGCAAATAATTTTATATCCCAGTCCGTTCCCACACCAGACACTGTTTTCATTAAAATTTTACACAAAATACCGTTGATCTTTTCAGTCTGCCCATTGGCCCGAGGGTGATATGGGATTGTCTTCCAATGCTTGGTCTCGTATTTATCTGTCAAAGCCGCAATTGTAGAATTAATAAAATGGGTTCCACGATCACTAACCAATTCTTTGGGACACCCAAATCGAGTGATAATGTTCCCATATAAAAACGTGGCTACAGTATCGACATTATCAATTTTTGTTGCCATCGCCTCCATCCATTTTGTCACGTAATCCATCGCTACCAAAATATATCTTTTCTGTCCATTACGCGAGGCTGGTACAATTGGTCCTACAAAATCAATATCCCATTTCTCAAACGGTGCTTGTGCTAAAATTGGAACCAATGGCATTGCAGAAGTTTCTACCAATACGCTGACAAGGATCACAATGTCGGACGTATTGGTGTGCATCTGAGAACATTGTTGGCCACCAATATCCCGCCATTAAAGCTTTGCGGGCAGTGCTGTCACCGGCAAAATGCCCTCCACAACTATCCAAATGACATGCTTCCAATATAGTACGTACTTCACTTTGAAAAATATAACGGCGTAGAATTCCGTCTCTCCCCTGCCTATACAAAGCGTCTCCAATCATCGTATATAGAGCACTTTTCAAAATCAAGCATTTCTTAAGTTTCTCACTATATGTAGGTGGAAATGCCTGAAATGTTAGATACTGGATCAATTCACTATATTCTGGGATGATCACGTCGACGGCAAATAATTCCGCATCAGAAAGTGCATCATTGATAGGTTCGTTGTCGAATATATTGGACAAACGAGATAAATGATTTGTATTGGCATGTTTCTTTCCTAGTCGAACATTAATAATAAAATTAAATTCTTGAAGGAGTAACATCCACCGAGTGATGCGTCCACTCAATTGAGGTTTATTAATCATATACTTAAGAGCATCATGATCAACCTGAAATACAAATGGGTAACCAAGCAAATAATGCCAAAATTTCTGGACAGAATAGATCATGCCCAAGGCTTTCCGTTCAATCATAGTATAATTTCGTTTCGCAGCTACAAATTGTCGACTAGCATAATAGATGGGATGATCTAAATCCTTTTCATCTTTTTGGCTTAACACAGCTCTAATAGGAACATTCAAGGCATCAACATAAACATGAGAGGGTTTTCTCCAACAAGGTGCAACAAATACTCGTGCTGACACCAATTTTCGTTTTAATTCCTCAAACGCAACTATACATTCCTCAGTCCAAATTGGACTAGATCCATCCGGTGGCAATTTCTTTAAGAGATTCTATAATGATTGACATATTTCTACAAATAAATGAATGAATCACCTATAATAGCTGACATGGCCTACGAAACCACAAACACCAGACACTGTTTCTGGCTTTGGTAAAGCCAATATACGAATAACCTTATCTGGATCAGTAGCGATACCGGCCATGAAAATAATATGTTCCAAAAGCTTTCCCGATGGTATGCCAAATTGAAACTTTTCAGAATTCAAAGATATCCCATATTTATCACATTGGTCCAAACAGTTACCAAGACGTTCCAAATGATTTGCTGTTGTACTGAATGTGCAAAAATTATCTAAAAATATCTCCATCGACAATCGTAAATAATCCTGAAATGCTTGCGTCATTACTCTTTGAAATGTGGCCGGGGCATTACATAACCCAAATGGCATTACTTTATAAGCAAATGTGCCCCAATCTGTAGTATAAGTAGTCTTCAATTAGTCCTCTTCTGCAATTTTTATTTGATTATAACCCGAGAATCCGTCCTAAAAAGAATAACATTCATGCCCAGCTACTGCATCCAGTATACTATCTGTAAAAGGTAAAAGAAAATAATCTTTCTTAGTAGCCGCGTTTAATTTACGGAAGTCCTGACAGATACAGATTTTTCCATTTTTCTTCGATACTATCACAATTGGTGAAACTCATTCACTATACGGGACTGGATATATGAAGCCCACGTCTAATAGTGTATCTACTTCCTCCTTGACCATGAGAGAATATTTTGGATTAAGACGGTGTTGTCTTTGACGAAATGGTGTAGCATCTTCCTCTAAGATAATTCGATGCTCACAAACTTTGGCAGGAATACCTTTTAAATCCGCATATGACCAAGCAAAAGCAGATTTATGATTTAGAAAGAATTCTTTCCAATTTCCTAGCTTTGGCTTGATATAGCCAGGGCCGACCCAATAATATTGGATATGATAGAGTGAAACTCTGTGATCAGAAAACAATATAATCAATTTTATATGTAATTTCCATGATTACAATATTAATATTGTATAAGATATCCATTGGTTTTATCCTACTATGATCTGCCATTCTCAATACCAATGCCGTGGATACTAATTGTTTTAAATCCAACTCCTCCATTGTATCGGCATTCATTAAGTTCACATTAGAGCCACCATCCACTTGAACTCCAAGAATGAGAATACCATCAATTGATACATCGATAGTTGGTACTCCCGGATCGGGATTCAAAATAACCTCATGATATCTAAGATGAGAGTAGTCTCGACAAACTGTCACGAACACATAATATAGAGTGGAAGTCTAAACAAAAAGTTCAAGAAAAACTAGAAAGAACTAGATTAATTGAATGAATACAAAAATAATACCAGAGATGTGAGCTAGAGCTCCAAGAGATGTATTGTCGAGACTGAAGAACTCTTTAGCCTCGACTCTAATATATATTCCTACCTAAGAAGCTTCTCAAACAATTTCCACTAATTAGGAAGCTTCTTAAGTAACTTCCACTAATTAGAAAACTTCTCAAGCAACTTCTGCTATCTATGAAGCTTCTTAAGTAGCTTCTATCAACTAAAAAACTTCTCTACTAACTTGGAGGATGCTAAAAGGTCTTGGAGAGTTTTAGGATCCTTCTAGAAGGTTCTAACAAGTATGTTCTTGACACAAGTATAGATGCTCAAGTGAAAGATTCTTTTAATTTTTTGAATGTTTCTTCAGTCTTGTCATTCCAAATAAATTTATCCTTACCAATGAATTGCATTATTAGAATAGCAATCTTAAAATAATCTTTGATGAAGATTTTATAAAAATTTATAAATCCCAAGAAACATTATACATTTTTAATTGATAACAGTTATTACCACTCTATAACAGTTTATATTTTCTTTAGATCCATAAAAATTCCATTTTTAGAAGCAATATATTCTAAAAACTTGACTAATGGTTGATAGAAAGAGCACTTCTTTAATTTGGCATACAATCTACTTTCTCATAGTTTTTCCAATACCTTATTTGTATGATTATGTTCTTCTTTGTTCTTAGAGAAGATCAAGATATTGTCCAAGTAAATGACTACAAAGTCATCTAAGTATTCTCGTAAGATGTCATTCATCGTATGTTGAAAGACTGCAGGTGCATTTGTAAGTCCAAAAGGCATAACATTGTATTCAAAATGTTCATACCTTGTACAAAATGTTGTCTTCTATTGATTTCTTTCTTTAATCCTGACTAAATTATAGGTGCCTTTCAAATCAATCTTTGTAAAGATCTTTGCCTATTCTAATTGTTCTAATAATCCTGAGATTAATGATAATAGATAGTAATTTTTTATAATTACCTTATTCAGACCTCGATAGTCAATACACATATGCAAAGAACCATCATTTTTCTTCACAAACAAGATGGGAACTCCCGTAGGTGATTTTAAATGTCTAATAAAATTCTTGGCTAGATTTTCATCAATATATTTCTATAAGGTTGTAAGCTCTGTTTGTGAGAGATTGTAAATTGGACCAAATAGAAATTGAGCTCTATCTTCTAATTTGATTGCACAATCATAAGGATAGTGTTATGGTAATATGTTTGTTTTTTTTTTTTTCAAATACATCTTCAAGGTTGTAATATTGACTAGGAATATCCTGCTTTAATTGCTTTATTAGATCTTTCATTGGAATAATATATAATACAAATGTAGCTCCTTTCTTTGCTGCCTATATAAATGCTTTAGCTCTAAAAAATGGAGTAGTACCTTGTTTCTTCTTTTGATGTTTGGATCTTATAGAAATCTTTTGCAAACTCCGATCAATATTATGATTATGTAGCTCAAACCAAGGGAATCCAATGACAATAGGATTTGTTGGACATTAAATTATATTGAAAATAATTTGTGATACGTGATCTCTTAAAATCACTTCCAATGGTTGGATTTCTTTGATAACATCTTTTGACCTAAGGTTTTGTCTATCAATGACTTCAACAGGTGTAGAATGGGTCTTCTTTATAAGTACTAGATTATGCTTGGTTATAAAATTCTTATCCATAAAGCATATTGAGGCTCCAGTATCTAAAAGGACTTTAGCAAAAATCTCTTTTTTTAGGATTCTTATGTATACAAGAAGTATAAAACATGATGCTGGGTTCAAAGGTAGGAGGAGACTTTTTTTTGGTGCTTTAGATTTGGGAGTATCCAACTGCAAGGTCCCTACTGTGGCTGAACATCTTCATTTTTTAACCTTTCAAATTCAGATATTATACCTCGTGCTTTGAATTCTCTACACTTGTTTCGACAGTATACAGCCTTGTGATTAGGTCTTCTATAATATAGACATAGATTTTTTTATCAATGTCTAGTCTTTTCTATTGGTGTTAATGGTTGAATTGAGTTGTATCAATTTGCATAGGTTTAGGATATGTTAATCGCTTCTTCGATACTCTATAAGATGTAACAAATTTTCCTTCATAGATATTGCTCAAAATTGATTGCCTTTCTTGTCATAACTCAAATAGGAAAATTGTCACAAGTAATGGCTTAAGCTATGACTTCTTCTAAGCTTTTAATTCTTGGCATTGTGATGAATAAATTCTTTACATCATCCTTTAGGCTATAACAAAATTGATTCATAAAAGCCTTATCATTCCAATCGAGATCATAAGTAAGTTGTTAAAATTTTGCAGCATAAATCGCCATTGAACATTGTTCCTCGTCATAGATTTTGAATCTTCCTTTTTGCCACCCTCTCTCAATCACTGTCTCCAAATACAACAATAAATCTTTCTATAAAAGCCTCTAAATTATATAAGATTAGATAATTCTTTTCTAATAGTGGCACAAATCATGATCGAGCACTTTCTGATAAAAAGGTGCCCACAAAAATAAATTGTGTGAATCCATCTAGATAACAAGAAGAATATAGTTGTAAGTAAAGTTGTATTTGTTGTACAAACCCTCAAAAGTTGGATCTTATTCCATCAAATTTATCAAGCATACTAGCTTTTGGCTCTTTTATAACAACCCTTGAAACTTTTACAAGAGTTATGTGCATAGCTTGTCTACTACTTGCTTCCCTCAATCAAATAATTTCTTATTATAAATTATGAATCTCTCGCTTAGCTTCTTCAGATACTTGCTCCATTTACGGTTTTTTTTTTGGATTGTGGAGGAATGTCATTTTTTCTTATACAATATCCAATAGAGCTCAAAGATTTGTAAGAGTTGCCACTTTATTCTCTATTTGTGAAGATGCACCTCTATTAACCTGATCTATATCCATATTAAAGAAGAGAAAATCAATAAGCTATTAATATATTATTTTTTATACTAAAAGAAATACTTCTAGATAGTTAAATTAGAGGAGGATTACCTACAACCTCTAAAATACAATTATATATCTTAGGAAAGAGATAATCCACTCTTTCCAAAAAAAAATCAATTGCAATAGGTAAGCATATCAATCTAGAGGGGGATAGTCCTCACTCTTGTAGAACGCAATAATACCTTGAAGAGGGATAAGCCACTCTCTATCAAGAGATCAAAGCTTTGATATGATTATGTAAGCAATCTTGCCAAATTTTCAGAGATGCAAGATAGTAGGTTAGCAAAGAAAGAATGAGAAGATTATAGAATAATTTCAAAAATAAAGAACTGGATGGACAAGAATAAGAACTTAATCAAGAATAAAAAACTAGATTGATAACAAGAACAAAGCAACACTTTGGATTACTCTAAGACTTGCATTGCGAAGACCAAGGTGTTCTTCAGTCTTACCTCTTATTTATACTATGTCCTATTGGACCTTCTAAGAATATCTTAGAAGATTCTAGAAGCTTGAGGAAGATTTTGGAAGACTCTAAAAAGTCTACAAGAGCTTCTAGAAGATTGAAGAAGATTTTTGAAGATTCTTGAAGACTATAGAAGATTCTTAATAAATTAAAGAAGATTCTAGAAGATTCTAGAAGATTAAAGAAGATTCTAGAAGACTCTAGAAAGCTATGGAAGGTTCTAAAAGACTACGAAAAGTTCTAGAAAGTGATAATTTAAAATATATCTATGACACTTGTGGTCAAATTTTTTTTTTAAATAAATAATATAATTTTAATTTGTATAAGTTAAAACTTATTTTTAATCTTATATTTTATTATTGAATATAAATATAAATAAATTCAATAATAGATTTACATCTACAACTTATAAGACAACAATCAATATTATAAAAGATTGATTTTTTGCTAACATGGTCAAAAGGCCTCTTGTATTTGTTTCAATTAGTCTAAGTTATTTCTTCCAAGTTAATGTTCTTGGAATTTTATAACATCTACTTTTCTTATTTGAATTTCAAAATATTTCAAATAAAAAAAGTATTTATTAAGATTAATTGAAAAGTATTTCTATTACTTTTCTTATTTTTTGATGCTATTAATTTTAAAGAATCATTAATATTTTAAGGATTTTATATTGATAATATTATTTTTATTCTTTGATACCAATAAATACTTATTATGCCATATTTTTTTATTAAAAATCTAAAAAAATTACCAAATTTTTATTATTCATAAAGTGTTATTTGTAGATCTTTTTTATTAAAAGAAATCAAATTTATATTATTATTTTAATTGAATAAAATTTTGACTCAAATTATAATTAAAAAAATATAAGATTAGTATTGATATTAATTTGGCATTTATAACACCTTATAATAGTTATTTTAGACCTTAAAAATTCAAATTAATATCAAAATTAAAATATATTATCATTAAATTATCTTCAACTTCTTTAAAATAAATATCTACAAGTTCTATAAATATAATTATATCAAGAGAATATTAGACTAGGCTACATCTACCTTCTATAAATTAATCATTTGTATCTAATATTTGTATTAAAGGAGATGTCTGGCACAGGAAGTGTCGACCAGGCGGCTCTGCGGTGAGTCGCAGCATCCGTCCTCAGTTTGATCATCCTGATGTACGTCTACCACAAGCTCGCTGTGCAAGCCCACAGAACAATTCTAGACTCGTCTAGTGCAGTAGTAGACCCTCCAGGGACGTCTTCACGAAATTGCAGAGACTTGGATGCCGTCGTCATGCTGGTGCGGCACGTATAAAGCATCGTTTGAGATATAGCTCAACCCCATTGTTGTGGTGTGCTCGAAAATGACACAAAATGACGAGGTGGGCGTGGAGCAGCCTGACGGTGTGAAGCTTTCGATCCCCGCCGATGTGGAGGGTCAAATTTTAGAGTCCAAGAAACATTGGACCAAGAATGCTGTCGTCCCTATGCTTGTGCTGGTGCTAGTGCAAATTCTCTGTGGCGGCCATCAAATCCTTTCAAGAGTCGCCCTGGTCACTGGCATCGATCCTCTTCTTTTTACCTTCTACAGGAATTTCATCGCGTTTGTCGTCTTGGCTCCTTTCGCCTACTATGTGAAGAGGTAGGTGATGGCGTCTAGGTACACCTATGAATCTGCTAACCACTGAGAAATCACCGAATCTTTTTTCTATTGTGCAATTTGCACTTAAAGGGAACGAATTTTAGGGGCTGACTTGTTCGTTTGCTTTCGTGCACAGGGATACGAGACCGAAAATGACTGTAGCGATGTTTGGAAACCTCAATATTCTTGCCTTTTTTGGGTAACTCCCCTTCATTGATATCGCCTTCATCAGCAAATACTATTTATTTTTCTCCCCGTCTGGTTCTTGCATGTATTTTGACGCCAGTACCATAGAATAGTTCATTAAAGTAAAATATGTTGGACTTTTGGACACCGCAGAGTTTTGGGGAACCAGCAATTGTACCTGGCAGGGTTGAAGCTAACATCGCCCTTGTTCACGGCCGTGGCGCAGAATACGATTCCAGTAATCACCTTCTTGTTGGCTGCAACAATTGGGTAAATACTGGTTCTACCGGCAATTCATATTTTCTTGACGTTCTTAAGTTTCTTTTAACAAATTTTTTGATTGTCGCCACCAGTATTGAGGTCAAGAAGCTACGTTTGAACCACTAAAGGATTCTAAAGACAATGCACACTGCTCATTTTGTGCTAGTTTAATTTCTACAACGGTGCAAATTCTACCCTAGCAGCGGTTTGTTTTGCATAATGCCTGGTGTCATAAAATGTAGTGGCTTATAATGTTTAGGCAAGAGGAGATATCCTGTCGAAAGATGAGTGGTCTTGCCAAAATTCTTGGAACCTTCATTGGCGTCAGTGGTGCAGTATCCATGACACTGTACAAAGGAGCGAAGATCTATGCGCCCGATACTGGAAAAGATGACCTAGATGGATTTGTGAACCTCTTCAAGTATGCGGGAATCCCCGGTCTAGTCGACATCAAGATCGATCACTGGGCTCTTGGTGCATTCTGTCTGCTATTAAATTGCACCTCGTTGGGGTTGTATCTCATAAATCAGGTGCAGATTAACTCCAACATTTTAAAAATTCTCAATTTTTATTTGTTGTTCAAAGCACCGAGCTCTTGATCTCTTGGGCGGAGAACTAATTGTACATGATCCATGTGTTGGGGTATTTTTGCAAAGAGTTCTATAGTAGTGAAGTATCCAGCCCTCCTGTCGTTGGGGTGCTTGTTTGAACTACTTGGGTCCATTCAAGTGGGTATTGTTGGAGCCGCAATCAGGGGCGTACAGTTCCTTGATATCCGAACGGTGACGCTCAATCATCTCATGGTCATCACATATGCGGTAAGCTATACCTTCATCGCAGTCTCGCACTTCCCCATTCTTTTAACCTATTAATAAGCTGGGAAACGTCGACAGTCATACAACGATAAGTAAGATCATTGAACCAGTGGCAGCATGTGTGTGGACTTGTGGATTGGTCTTGCAGGGGGTGGTAGTCTCAGCTATCAATCAAGTGCTGCAAACGTGGTGTGTCCAGCAAACGGGTGCATTTTTCGTCTCCATCTTCTTCCCAGTGCAAACGCTGGTGGTGGCTGTTATGGCAATTCTTGTGCTCGGCGAGACTCTCTACCTGGGAGTGTAAGTTGCCATCCGTCGCTTCTGTATTTGAACCGACTTTTGTTGCATACATTAATAACCATCACAGGTCTCACTTGATGTCCCAACTTAACTTGGCTGATCCTGTTTCATTTCTTCTATTGAGCGTTTCTGGACAACATGATGCAGACTGATAGAGGGTGTGCTGATAATTGGAGGATTCTACATCGTCATTTATGGACAAAACGTGGAGCGAAGTAAGAAAAAGTTATTGCTCCTTCAATGCAGAACCAAATCAGGCGTAGTAAGCTTCAGTGGTGAGGATAAGAAACTATCTGGTCTAGAGGAACCTCTTCTTTCTTGACGAATTGTTAGGGCAAAGCGTTCAACAACTCTCTTACAAACTAAAAAATAAATACTCCAGCCCATTGTTTCACATTGTCAGTGTCAGGAAGTTATTGAGAACTAGGATCTTAAAGAAGTTATCAGTCTTGATTCAAGGAGGCTACGTTCAGAAGTAAACATATTTCAGATATACAAAGCTTTTAACGCAGAGTATAAACGGAGGATTTGTGTTAGCTGGAACAGTATGAGACAAATACCTTTACTCCAGGTATGCAGTTCTCCCATACATGCTTGGTAGTGTAGATATTACCAAGACACATTCATTCACTCTATATTTCAATTATTCAAATTCATCTCTGTACTTGATTTAAATGTATGGCTTACCAATCTTAAAAGTTTCCGTTTCTGTTGTTCTGTAATATTTTTCTTCCAAACAAATCGATCTTTTGCATGATTATCATTTGATTTGATTTTGAGTAATTAATGTTCAAAACTTCTCATCTGTTTGAAATATTCTACTATTTTTTCTAAAAATAAGTATTTACTAATTTCAAATTTTATCGGAAGTTGAAAATATAAATCGATAGAACACGTGCTCATATTTGAAATACATAATTTATGCAATAAACATATTAATTACGCATTATAAATTAGGCCTATTCTTACTAATTTTTATTTTTAAATTTTACTTTATATAATTTTATTATTACAAATTTTCAGTAAAAAAAACATATAGTTAAATTTTTTATAAAAAAATGAAATAAAAAAATAATTTCCAATATAAGTGAAAATCAACACTAATGCTATAAATTTGAATTAAACATAAAAACAATAGTAGTTAGTATATTCAAGATTTAATAGCTATATATCCATCAAATTGAATACAATCTTTGTATGGCTTATTACCATTGCAACTCTTTTTGATATTTATACATATTAATTTATAAATAGTTGAAGATTTAAGACAAAAAAATAGAAGTATTGTTAGATTTTCCAATTGGATATAAATAAAGATGTTAATTATTTCTATATTTTTAATCATTGGGTTTGTTAATTTTCTATAGCAAAGGGTCTTCAATGCTATCATTTATTTACAAAGAGTTAACTTTAAGAAATTTGGATTTTAATTTATATAGTGTGTTATGAAACTCTACTATCATATTATTCTTTGTGTATACTTGGTATTTGTTACACATTTTATATTATTTAGTTTCATACTTTATACTGTTTAATTATTTATGTTTGAAATTTCATAAATTATTATATTAATTATATTTTTTAAATATTTTATAATATTATACTATTTTATACTATTTTATACAATTTTATACAAATTTTATTTACATTGCTATAAGTATGAAATATGCAGCTACTAAGTATTAAAAGTAACAGAAGTCAACTATCTTTTGAATTTGCAATAATCGATGTAAATGAATAAAATTTTAAGCTGAATTTTAAATTTTAAAATCTATTACAGTCAAAATATTTATTTAGTTATGTTTAGCATTGAATATAATCCTTAACATTATATACAATGCAACATTTACAACAAAAATATAACCATAATTGTATTTGAGTGGAAATAATATCTCTTAAATCGAACGAAGAATTGGGATTTGCACATAAAGAAAAAATTCAACAAGAGTTTAATTATATAAATACATTTCATGAGATATTTTTATTGAACTTGTCACAACTTCTGGAGAATATATGATTAAGTTGTCATTGTAGGTGTGATTTTGGTCAGACTGTTGCTATTGAACTGATTCACATTCTCTCATTGCGTTTCTTATACATATCTGTCCAAGATGATGGCAATTTGAAATGTCGGAATTTGAAGAATTGAATAATATCAATTATCATATTTTAAATTATTGTCAATTATTTTCATCAATTTTAAAGATATCATATTTTGTCCTCCAGTTTCATTACATTTATCATTAAGATAATATGCATATTGTATTGAAGGTTATGTGCGGGTAATATGAACATTGTTATTTATACTAAATGAAGCCAAATTAGTTGACACTTTTGTGATGATGGTTGTGTGTTAGAGGTATGAGTATGTAGTAGTGCTACAGAAAACCAGATTGTTTACCGAGGAGGATTTTAGTACGAGAGAGTGATGCAGTTCACAAATTCCAGAGGTAATTTGAAATTTCACAACCAAAATGCATTAAGGTCTGCCAGGTTACGTTACAGTTCGTTGCATTCACTTAGACATCACATCCTCGGAAATCTCTGACACCGGACTTACATTCCACATTGCAAAAGACATGTCACATAGACCAGACGTGCGTGAGGTTATACGAAAAAGGCCGCAGCAAATACGAGGATCTGAGGACCCATTCTTGATTCACATTGCCAACGCTACATGTGTCGGAACCGACATATCTCTACATAGTTCAGGATGAGTTCAGCAGATTATCTAGTTGGGTCTGGCGACCAAAAATCCGCAAATCTGCACCTGCTTCACGTTGTCGAATCCCAACACGCGCACGAAGCAGCCGGGGAAGGTCTTCTTGCACTCCTCAATCTCCCTCAAGACCTGGGAAGAGTCTTGGCATCCGAACATGGGCAACTTCCACATGGTCCAGTAGCGGCCGTCATAGTACCCTGGGGATGAGTTGTTGTCTCGGGTCACACCGTTGGAGTTCTGTAACAAACAAAGCTCGTCAATTCGTAGGGCAGAGCAAACACTTCACTCTACATTGCCTTAACCTTATTAGAGGGCTAAAAAGAATGATTCTCTAGCTCAGCCATCCACAGATACGTAAGGGATGGCCAACTCATATCCTATCCTACACTCTGCCCAATACTTCAGTCGGTAATTCAAAAAGTAGTGAAGGTTTCGCGAAACAATCATCTTACCACATCGAACTCGAGGCAGGGGATCAATTTCTGCTGGATCATGTACTCCACCTGCTTGGCAATGGCGTCGTCGGACAATGGGGGCAAGTAAGAGAAGGTCTCGAACTTGGTCATGCCAATGGGGTTCCACACCTGCATGCAGTTAACGCGGCTGCCATTCTGGACGGAGCTCAACTGCTGGGATTGGCTGGAGAACAAGGTTGCGCTCTTGAGGCCCGAGAAAACCTTGACAGAGGTCGACTCAGAGGTCGACACTCCAGATGAGGCTGCGGCGAAGGCAGCGGGGGCAACCACGGTGGAAGCGGCAACGACGGACGCCATCGTACAGCGCTCAACCCTCACAGAAAGGAACGGAAAAGATCGTGCTGTACAACGACGAAGACTAATTGAAAGTTGCTACGGTAAGTCAATCTATGCACAGAAACTAGTCCGGAGAAGAGAAAGTTGGCAGGAGGGTAGCCACACAAGATGTAGCAGCAGCAGCGCCTAAAAGTGGATAACGCACCTGATGATGGACAGCGTTCTGTGGATCAATTTCGTAATGACGTGTGGACAGGATGGATGTCGAAAGCCGCGACGTGGTCGAATGGAGGTGCGCGAGCAGATTGTGAGGATCAGCGGCAAGCGGGACGCGTCGTCGATGCGCATCGCGAGCGGTGAGGATGGGATGGGGAGTGGGACATGGGTGTGTGTGGATTCTGATCAGCTAAGATTGATTGTTCGTCCATGAGGAGAGCTTGAATCAGATTGGCAGCATAATCTATACATACCAACGCTTCATTGTTGCCGAACACTCCATGACCGTCCCGCCATCACAACAAGGCTCTCTCGGGCTTCCGAAACGATGTGCTGCGTTTGTTCGCAGGATTCGTAAGTGATGTCCGTGAAAAACATCTCTGAAACTCACGGTGGAGCTAGAAAGATCGGAGTTATTTGTCATATAGATGTATGTATAAGTGTGTATGTATGTAAACATATATATATATATATATATATATATATGTATACCTCTCTGTGTGTGTGAGAGAGAGAGAGTGTTATTCAGCTACACTAACAAATGATGAAACATTATTTTGATCCAAATCTTTAAAATTTAATATGTATAAATGATCAAAAAAAATATTATTCTATTTTTACCATCAATGTTTGGCATTCATAATTTTATGAATTATTTTGTACATTGAAACCTAAGCAAATTGTTGCTTGCTGTTCTAATTTCTTCTTCTTCCGACCTTCTTTCTTTTTCACTTTACTTTTTTTACTTTTACTTTTCTTTTATTGCCGTTTGAACAAAATTATGATGCACGTATTTTTGTTTAGTTTGAATATTTCTCAAGTGATATACATTTTTAAATGTTGCTGCTGAATGATGTATGTATATTTTGTATTTAGTTTACATTGACCAAATATTTTTAAAAAAGAAACTATATAATCCATATGTACATTTGTCAAATACTATATACTCTAACTGAAAGGTTTTTTATTACTCTCTTTTTTTTAGTGATTCTTTCTACTTGAAAGTCTTCTTTATTTCAGGTTATAAATTTAGAGCTTGTAATGAATGTTCAGTCATTTGTATAGCACAATTTTCTCTTCCTGTAATGTCTTTTTAGAAAAACAAAAATAAAATACAACCTACATTTAAAATGCCATTCAAGTAACTTATACAAACTATTCTACTAGATTTATAACTTAAATCTTATAACTTTTAAATAAAATTTTCCAATTTCTTTTATTCTTGTGTATATGATTTAATTAATTGCACTGTGCATACTTATATCTATTCATATTCATATCATGATTCATGTATATTTTCTAAGTACAAACATATAATTAATATTTATTTTGCAAAAGCTGAAATATTTTTATCTCTAACTAGAAGTGTGTGTATATATTTTAATAATAATAATGGAGAATTATTTTGTTTATGGAACTCCTTTTGAAACATCTTCAGTTTATTTATATATAAAATATATACTATATCTTTTTTTTAAAATAAATTCTATTTCTATTTAAAAACAACAATAAGATATGAATGTTTAAGCGTAACAATTAAGTGCCAACAATGTAAATTTTTAAAATGACAGTGATATTTTAATGATCTATTTGGCATTTAAACACATAAATCTAATTGCTTTGATATACTTTAATTTAATTTAATGATAAAATAATAATAGTAGTATTAGTAAAAAAATTATATATATATATATATATATATATATATTTTAAGAAATAGATTTAAATTTGTACACATATACATGTGTGTATGTGTATATATATATATATATATATATATATATTACTATTTTCTAAATTTAGATTATTTTTTTAAAATAATAAATTTATATAATCTTTTATTCAAAGGATATAAAATAGAATCAAAAGTAATAAAAATACTTTAAAACTTTAATTTCTAGAAGGTAAAAAATTGGTAGAAGTTAAATAAGATAAAACCTATTAAAATAACAAAAATTATCATGACTAGTAATTTTGTTGATAAATATTTTTTTATAAATTATAAATTATAAAAACAATTGAGATTTTTGATATAATTATGAAAATCTTATCAATCTTTGATGTGATTGTAGAATTCAACCAAACATTGATAAATTCTCCCAAGAAAATCAAAAACAAAGAATGGAAGGGGATGCAAAAGCAAAATTTTATATCTATAAATGTATTTTTATTATTTAAAAATAAGACTAATATACACACAGATAGATATATAGATATATATATATATATAGATATATATATATATATATATATATAATACAAAAATAATAATAAGAAAGATATAAATGCATTAAGATATTAAAAAATACCAAAAATAATATTAACATGTGTTATGTATATAATGTGTTTTTTAAATTATAATTATATTAGAAATTATATGATTTTTTTTTATATTTTATAATATATTTTAATATATATAGATATTTAATACAAAATTTAAGTAAGAATCTCAAATTAATATAATTTTGTTAATTATTAATTTCTGAAAGAATGTAATTCTTTATAAATCTAAACATATTATATTATGATTTATATATGTCACAAAATCAAGTGACATTAAAATCATATGTATAAATATATGTATGTTAGTATAGTTTTAATAACATATATATATATATATATATATATAAGTTATTTTTTATTTACTTATCTATAGTTAATCAATATTTTAAAGTTATCTTAATTGATATTACTTTTATAATATGCTTCTTAAGATTAGATTAATATAATAGCTTAGATATGGTAAAAATTTGTATTATAATCAAAATACAAAGTGATCATTACCAATAAATTTGTAGATATTGTGAATAAATAAAAGGAATCAATAAATATGTAAAAACATGAATTCAATATGTAACAACTATTTTTTAAAAAAATACTAAGTTCAATATATAGAATGAATAAATTATTATTTCTAAAAAATAGATTAGAAAAAAATAATAATTATAGACATGCATTGAATATTTTATAAAAATATTCTACAAATAATATTTCATATGCTGTAAGCTTATAATTTTTTTAATAAGCATATCATAAATGATATATATATATATATATATATATATATAGGATGTTACTAATGCCACCACAAATTTTGCTATTGCCACTACTGTTTGCCATCCACCACATGCCACTATAGTTTTTGCTACTACCACTACAACTTATTCTTATTAATTTTTTAATTATATTTAAAAAAATAAATTTATTATTATATAATTTAAATATATATTTTTTAAAATTAGTAATAGAATTTTTTATTAGAATAAAATAATTAAAGAAGTATGTCAAGTGGATAGTAGATTGTAGTAGTAGTAGCAAAAACTATGGTGGCATTTGTAATACTCTATATATATACATATTAAAACTTCTCATTTACAATTTACATTATTACCAATCTATATTTCTATACATTTATAAACCTTATATATACTTTGAATTGCCTCCAATTTTTGTAACTCATAAAATCTTATTTATGACTTAATAAGAATTTTTTAATTTAACAATCTTTAATTAGATTCTAATAAAAAAAACTATATATATATATAATTTATATATATATCTTAATAAGTCATTTATATTTTTATATATAAGAATAGACTTACCAATAAAATTATTTGTAATAGAAATTATTATATATTTTTATAGCAAAAAATTATATATTTATTACATAATTTTTTATTTTACACAAAAATGAATCATAAATATAGATTCTAAAGACCTTATTACATCCTCTCTATCCTAAATAAATCACAAGGTTATTAGATTGAGAATTAAGAACTTAGCGAAGCCAATCTCTATTTGGAAGTTAATCTTTTAATAAAAAAGAATACAAAATCTTATGAAATTATTTGAGAAAAAAAAAGACCAAAAACTAATCTTTCTTAGAATTACAAGTATTGAAGAAGATAAATGTGTTGGAAAAAATATCCTAAAGAAAGACAAGTGGACCAATAGTCCAACATTGAATGAAACAATTATTAACATCCTTCATTAGTTCTTTCATTAATCCTTAAAGTTGAGATGATTGTGTTTTAATAGCAACATATATTTAACTTCACCAAATTTTATCTTATTTATAATGAAAGTAAATTTTATTATAAATAAATTTAGAAGAAAACTTTAAGTCCACCTTTAATCCCATCAACTAATGTTCTTCAAAATTATGTTCTATTTATCTTCCTATCACCCTAACTAGTTGTATTCTCCTATTATTTCTAAGTTGGCTCTCTCTCAGGCTTTTCAATTCTCTATTAGACATTCACTCATCTATTCTCATGCTTTGACCTCCAACAACAATGAATAAATAAATAAAATTTGACACGTTAAATTTCACTCAATTGAAACACAATAATGATACAATACACCATCAAGAGATAAGTGCCCAGCATCAAAAACTCCTACCATTGCTCGGAGTTTCATCAATTCTTCTCATCCTCAACGGTCTGCTCAGCCTTCTTCTTCCGAACCACAACCAACCTCTCGTTCATTCTTTCGAGGCGGAGCTTGTAGTATCCCTTCTGAGATTTCATGTCGTTAGATGTGATTTCTGCTGAAAGCCTTGGCTTCACAATTGGGACAACGTTACCGAATATCTGGGTCACGGTAGTCAACTTGTCGGCAGATACATCTCCGTCCTGCAACAGTACGTGAAAGTAATATCAGGCACGACATTGAGAAAAAAAAATATAATGGACTCCACATATAAATCCTTGTAACTCGAAAGATGAATTAAACAGACTCCAAAACAGATCCGGTAAAATTTCTTAATAAATTCGATTTTGGTCTCCAATAAATTGATTACCATTAACACTATAAATAGATTACTACAAGAAAATAGGGAACATCATTTTGACAAGTGCGTTACTCTACTTTCGTATCTTTCAACACAGTAGAGGTGCAAAAAATTGAATCGGTTTACATTAGAAGAATGGCAGTTCACTGTCCAGAGAAGATATACCTTGATCGTCTTTGAGCATCGAGGGAAGACCACCAACTTTGCTCTACAGCAGTTAAGCCGGTTAACGTTCTCTTGAAGACTCTTGAAGCACCGGTTCTTACGTCTGTGGTCCACAGCAGTACCGATGGTAGGAGCAAGCTTCTTGAGAATTCATGCAGTCTGAAAAAGAAACTATCAACGTTAGAAATGCACCAATTAAAGCAGTCACAGTTCGCGCCAATAACGGAGCTAAATGAAGTAGCTGCCTGAATCTGGCGGCATATAAAAACCGCGTATGAAACAGGGGAAAACATTCTCGAGACGAATCAAGGTAGAAGCCACTGTCCACGACCGCAGTGGCAATTGTAATCAACACATTTAACTCCTCCAAAGTGAAGCCACGCTCAGAACGAATCTTACAATTGTACTTTAGGCTCTGAGCGTGTACAACCGGGCGAGGGGATCCAGCAGTAGGACGAGAGGAGATGGCTACAACCTTCTTCTGGCGAGCTACGTACACATGCAATTGATTTTGACTGGTAACCCAGTGATTATGATTCTGAATCACATAAAAATATAATGAAAGTGTCTCGGCACAGATCAGCTTCTCATGACCGACGTTTTACCATACAACCAGGATCCATCCACACTGATAAAATTCGACTTTTAGATATTGACTTGTTGGAGCACATAAAGGACCCAATACACATGAGTGAATGAGTGTGTCCTGAGTGCGAGTTTCCATACAGGTACCACCAATCCCTCGTCATGCGTAATCAGATTGGATAAACGATCAACACGCTTCGTCACATGGATTGTATAAAACCCTCGACCACAGAATCAGTGTGAATTCTAAGGGTTTGTTACTTTCAACTACCGCCAAGAAGAACGATGCGAGTCAGACACTTTGACATTTTCAGAAGTGTGAAGCAATACCAGTTCTCCTTTTCTCGCAGGCGGGCTGGTTGAACCATTTTCCTTACAACTTTAATGCAACCATATAGTTTTTTTTTTTTGTTCAATTACGTTCTTTATTGCCCATAGTAGTCTATCAATATCTTCAACAAGGTACAAGGTGCTTCTTGTTTACTAATGTTGGTTAATGTTCTTGAAGTTTTTAATGACAAACAATAGGTAAATTCTCACTTGTTTACATGTGTTTGGTCACACTTTGTTTTCAATTGATGCTTTGAAATAACAATGAAAATAAATATAGTTTGTAAGAGGGTTAAAAGTTTGTTTTTATATATATATATATATATATATATCATTGTTTATTAAAATAACAACTGCCCATTCGTATGTATTTACTTGGATTTATACCCTTAGACAAACAACATCTTACCAAATTATGTTATCACATGTTAAGACCTATCCATTAAGAAGCAAAACACTACCTTGACTTTTTCAATTCTGCTTGCAACCACCTCTATGCCAACCATGTTTGGATTTTGAATTTAAGTTTTAATTATCAAATTTCTTGTTGGCTCAATTAAATCATATTGCTATCAGTTCCTTGCTTTAGTATATTTCTTCCAAAGCAAAAGTCTTCCATGCTAGAAGGCTTAAAATTTGCATTAAATTATCTCATTATTTAATTATATAATGAGATAAACATTCAAAAAATAATATTTTAATAGAAATACAATAATTTAATAAATTTCTAAAACTTTACATATTGAATATGAATTAAAGTGACACCTATATAAGTTATAAACAACCACATATATGATTTATTTTTTAATAATACATACTTATGCATGTTTTTAATACTTCTATTTGCCGGTTTTGATAAAATAATTTAATTAAATATCAATCTTTTTTATGAAATAAAAATATATCTCACTACATACATTTTTTGTTCAGATATTTTCAATAAGTCTCAAATCATGTATAGTACTATTAATTTTTTTATTTCAAATAAATTGATTTTATATTTTGATATAATTATTACAAATATTTATGTGTTGGTTGTTATCAAAATATTACTTAGAGCTCTTTCAAAACTATTCATAGCAAGTTTTATTTAAATTTGATTTTTAACAAAAAATTAAGTAATTATAAGTATGTATAGGTGAAATTTTATTAGAAAAATTAGGCAATTTATCATATGAGATAAGTAATTCTAATATTATATGCTTTAGTAGTAGCCAAAACAGCATGTGAGAAAATAAGTAATTTGACTGACAATATCACTAGTTAACATATGAAAATAAGTAATTCTCATATTATATTAATTACTTACATGGTATTTGGTTGTTTGACTGACAATATCACAATGGAATATTCTCAATGGAACATTGAATGTCAATATATCTTGCATAATTTAAATTCCAATGACAAACCACTGGAAGATAGCATGGGGTTAGCAGGGGTCAGAGCTCAAGCTCACCATGTGAATGAAAGAGAAAAAGAAATCTGTATGTATGTATGTATGTATGTATGTATGAAATGAGGTAAGTATGACACAAGCAGAAGGATTGAAACAGGAACCTACAGGTTTATTATATCTAATGTTTTATCATGTTCTTTTCGTCTGCAATACACATAAAAATTTGTAAACCTTTATCATGAGCCATCTTTTCTGTCAATATAAAAGGAAAACATTGTGCATGTTCACAGAATATACTAGAAATTTGATAAACCACAATAGATGTGACATATTGTACAATCAATGCTGTGGGAAAAGCTTTGTTCTACTCATTCAGAATATTACATAAAAAACATGACACAACTCAACATTGTAATACAATGATTCTTAGCTAAAAAATGCAGCAATCCTCATTACATTGATTGTGACTACTGTATGCACTAGAATTATTCACATCTTGTTACAAAAGTAAGTTCCAACCCTAAATTAAAGTCAAACTAGAGACTTGAGGCCACAAAAAGTTGACTTTGACATGACCCCAAGGTGGAGAAAATTTTGCTTTGAAAAATAAAGGATAAACTTTTGAAGACCTGGGGCCATGTCAAAACTTGCCTTTGAAGCACATCTATCTTCAGAAATAGAAAACAAAAAGAGTGGTGCTTAAAACATATTGAAAAATGTCAAATCTTCTCTTTGAAGCATTAAACCCCTAAACAAGTGGTGTATTAAAGTATATTTTCAAATTTCCAAATCTTGTCACTGAAGCAAAAGAACTCTAAACAAAGTAGTGCATTAACACATATATATATATATATATATATATAACATTTTATTTTTTTATACTAATTTGACCTTGAGTCATTTTAAACTTCCTTGGGATTTGATCCCAACTTCACTACCAATGGGAGGGGTGAATTTTGCACTTTCAACGAAGTCAAATTGACCTTGACCCCTGCATGCTTGCGAAGCTCAGCTGGAACATTCCTCCTGGGATGCTCAAAATGACTTCATCGTGCCATTTCCGTAGCCGAAGGGAATCGAACCATTGATCTTTTACACCACGCACTGGATGATGTCACCAAAGTCGAATCTTTCTTCGCTCTGAGATTAAAAGACCGTCGTTTTTAATCTCGTTAATTAGAATACAAAAATTATTACAAAAACTTGCCATTAAATATTCATCATATGTATTCTAATTTTCATATGTGTTAAGTATTTTAAACATTCATGCTAAACTTTATACTTTATTTCATCATTAACCTCATGAATATAATGATGAAGTATTAAAAATAAAACCATGTATATATACAGCATAGATTTGTAATACATAACTGATTTTATTTATAAATTTTGATTTGAACTCCATGGTTGTAAACTCAACTTCAAACCACCTTAGTTCACAAGCGTTTGGTTTTCTTTGCTTGTGAATATTTACTGCACATTGTTACACTTACTATGTTACTTCATCCTTCAATAAATTTTCTCATTCTCAAAAAATTGATCAATTTAAAATTTCATAATATCTTCTTGCAGTTCATTTATTCACATGATCTCAAAATTTTAAAAAAAAAAACCCACTGTGTCAAATCTAACTAAATTTTACTATGCACCAAAATTTTAAAGTAAGAATAAAATCTATGATTTGAAAATCATCTTTACCACCAATTTTATTCTTGATATTTTAAATATCATATCAACTTTAAAAAATAAAATATAAAAAATCTCAGAATGGAATTGTTTTAATTGTGAACCGTTACAATGAAATAATGCAGCAACTCATATCACAAACCAGCATATTTAATCCAGAACAGGACCCGTCGTAAAAGTGATAAATTTGAAATTATATATATATATATATATACACACACATCGCAATGGAAAGTAGGGGTCGATCTCGCTGACCTGTAAAAGAGTCAGCCCACTGTGGAAGACTTTGCAGCCGATTCGTTTGAATCCGACGAATGAATGAATTTTTGGATGAATGAGTGGATGGTGTCCTAACCCAACAAGTCCAAACCCACAAACAGGGAACGCACGACGAGATGAACTTATGATATTAATGAACGAAGGATCGAATCCTCCTAGTGCTAATCTTCTCGAAACTGTAGCCCGCTGCTCAATCCCGACCGTTTTGTTGTGGTTGTTGTTGCCATTGGAAATGAAGCTCGGATCCCAAGCTTTGCGGTTCTGATTAGCGGCTTTGTAGTTCTGATTTGTCGCATTCCAACCTTGAAAACGCGACACAAGCCATGACATAATCTCGAAGTTCATGGGGAATCGTGCGCGGCCGACTTTCCGAAGTCAGCTTCAATCATGAGGCTTCACCACGAGCTTGACAGAGGGAAGGCCGTAGTTAAGAGTCCAGTCGGCCTTCACCGTGAATCCATTCACTTGGTCCGCCGCACTCACGCCCACCTGTCGGTCATCGTTCACTGGTTTCGGCGGCGTCGAGATTTGTCTTTGCTCATCAGCCGGGTCCTGTCTCAAATATTGGAGCTGCGTGCTGGTTGCTGTGTGTTGTGGTTAATTTTCTGAGTGGGAACTTCGGTGGAGGTAGAAGAAGTTAGCGATGACCATGGGAAGAGGCAGTGCGATGTTGGCTGTGGCGATTTTCCTCGTGAGTGCAGCAATGGGTGTGCGGGGAGCCACTTATTCTCTGCCCGGCTCATGGATGGTTCCGACCATGAACGCAGATATTTACAACGTGTGGGCTCAGAATGTCTCCAGTTATCTTGTTGAAGGCGATGTAATCAGTAAGTCCGCATCCTCCCGTTTTTTTCTTTCCTGGAAGTCGTAGATGTCTTCGGGTGAGAATCTGTCGCTGTTTTTACGACTGTTGATAGCTTGATGGTTTGGGCGTTGCTCTGTAAGTTGTCGCGATTGGGGGTAGATTACGGTGTGAATCGAGCTCTGGTTTCCTCGGTTTGGCCTTATATCATTTTCGGGTCGAAGATCTCAAGAAATAATGGTAAAATGAAGGCGAGACTGTAAGGGACCAGTTCATGATATTGGTAGGTGATGCACGAAGAACAGTCGCTAGCATATATGTTTTTGCCGGAAGCATTTGCTTGGATTGATGATGAGGGGTATGCTTACTAGCTTACTTCAACTTGATTTCTAATGTGAGAATGCATCATGAGGGCACATTTATTTAACTGGAATCAATTCAGTTTCATTTTAGTCCCTTCGAATCAGTGACACCTTGTTTAATGTTGTCAATATGATCGACGTTGTGGTGAGAGGTGAGTATGGAGCACTAGAGATTAATGGACTTGGTTTGCGTTCAAGTTTATACAATGCGAGAATAACATCAACGAATCCAATTTAGCGAATTAAGGAAACGTGTATTAGTTTCTTTCGTTGTCGCTTCGGTCAATTCCGCATTGTTTTGTCAGAGGAGACGCGCAGTTGGCGATCTGCGAGCTCCCTTCCGAGCTATAATCTAACACTTTAATGTTTGGGTGCAGTTTTCCAGTATTTGGCAGCAGCTCACAACGTGGTAACTTTAGGAACCCAAGCAGAGTACGACGGTTGCGATTCAACAACTCCCTTGAACACGACCGAGACAGGAAACGACGCCATCATCGTAAAGGCAGGAATCAATTTCTACATTTGCGGCAGAAATGGCCACTGCCAGGCAGGTCAAAAGGTATCCGTAACTGCATCTGCAGCCAACATAATCCCCCCGACTATCTCACCAGTCGCAAGCACCCCAGTGCTCTCACCTCCACTGAGCGCCCCAACGATCTCACCTGCACTAGGTGCCGCACTTCCTGCAATCAACACCATCACTCCAGCTGCAGCTCCGCAGTCTGCTGCTTCCGTGACTGTACCCCAGGTCGTTGCCGCCGCGATAGTTGCCGCGGTGGCATGTATTGCCCTTTTCTAGGGATCAATCCTTTTCGTTTGCCGAGTCGACCCATTCCAGGCAGCACCATTCCAACCTCCTGCGATGCCAGATCGAGTAGACTTGGCTTGAGGGAGGTGAACGTGACAATTGAACACGATCGCCTCGTCCACGATCAGATCGAAACCGCATTTTATACCACCTTTGGTTCCAGAAGATTGCTTTTTTTCGGCGTGGGTTGAAGAATTGTTGTGGGAAAGCTTGAGAGAAGAAAACTGAAATCGGATTAGAAAATGGAATAAAATCGTACCATATATATATAATATAAATATATATACACACACATAAATGGCAACAATGGGTCTCAAATAGTGTACTTTTGTTGATTGTTATGGAAGCGGTCTTGATATGGCAATCGAAGAGGTTGCTTGCAGCACAAAATCTCTTTTCAACACCTATTTTGATGTAGTCTTGGAAAACTTTACTATGAATCAATACGACACACTTTTTACCTTCTTCACGATAA
Source organism: Physcomitrellopsis africana (assembly GCA_036785485.1). NCBI lineage: Eukaryota > Viridiplantae > Streptophyta > Bryopsida > Funariales > Funariaceae > Physcomitrellopsis > Physcomitrellopsis africana. The sequence continues at coordinate 245,602 of JAWRVF010000084.1, read as the reverse complement.
ACAACAAATGTGTTCACAGAAAACAAGACACTGCTGAGGGAAGCACTCGTTACCCACATATTTCGACAGCATATAGAGCATATTCTTCACTATAAGGTTGCAAAGAATTACAGAAAAAATAATCCACAGGAAGAATTCGCGAAAAGAATTCACGAAAAGTGGATAATATTTTGAACATTGCAAACTGATTCTATAAATTCGAACAGATTTTTTATTTTTTATTTTCATGTTAAAGACAAACAGAAAATTACAATACTATATAAGATATACACACTGTACTCAACAATACAAAATTCAAGTTCCCTGTTTCCATGCTCAACTGCACCTGTTTCAACTCATGTGTATGTGTGTGTATATATATATATATATATATATATTTATTGTCACAGATCTACCAATTCACCAATCTAACTTGAAGCAAACACGGGCCCTTTGTTTAGTTCAAGTCAAATATCAAAGCATGTGGTGAAAATCATTTACATTGTTTGTAAACATAATTTAGACATGGTTTAAGTATAATTCACCAATTTAAAAAATTTAAGTTCTTTATTACATGAATGTAGGTTCAATTATAGAATTTTAATAAAAGCCATCTATATTAAATTGGAAGTTTATAAAACATTCACAAATAAATAATTAATTGATAGATCAATTACATTAGCCATAAAATTATAATTTTGATGAAGCTCAATAAAAAAAAGTTCTATACATAATTTTTAAAAACTTAAATTTTTATTTTAGTTGAGATATGGATGTTATTGAAAACAGAATACATACTAGGAAAATATATCAAATAAAATATGTTAACAAAACAAAGTTTAATGGTATACTTCTATCAAAATTAGAACTCAAAGTTGGATGTTCTATCATGTTTTTCAAAATTGCTGCTTTATAACAAGGTTTTTGCAATGGTTCATGCTTTTTTTGTCATAATACATTTTAATCATGTTATTACAACAAGACAATTAATAACAGACCATAAGGAGTAATTACATTTTCTTTATATAACATCCTTGTGTCAATAGTTATAAAAAAAAATTAATTAAATATAAATATTAGAAATTTCTAATATTACTTATATTTATAAAAAATATTAAAAAATTAAAAACTAATTATTGTAAAATATAGATATATATTATTAAATATTTTTTGTTATCTATAGCCAATTGTTTGTAACTCAAAATTCAATTCAAATCTAAAAGATGCATTAAAATGGTTCATTTAAATGATAGTATTTTAAATTTAGTATTGATATAAAATATTTTAAAATACTAGTTAAGTAAAACTTTATTAAGTTAGATTTAAAAAGCAAGTAGAATTTTATATATTTATCTAAATATTCTTTGATAATTATATGGATATATATATATATATATATATAATAAAATATCAAAATTAGATATCTTATTTTTTAATATTTATTTAATATATTTTTAATATTAATTATTTTTTTATTCACATAATTAATCTTATTATTAAAAAATTCAAAGTAATTCTATTATTTTTTTTATTATTAATATTAAAATTAAAATTAAAAAATACTAATTAATATATTAGTTAAATATTTTAATTAAAATTTTCTTTAAATATTATTAAAATTAATCAAAAGATCAAAAAATCATAATATTAAAAGTTTAATTTAGTTTAATTTTAAATTTTTATTAATAAGGATTTTATTAAAAAATTATGTCAAGAAAAAAATTATTTTAGAAATTTTACTTTTTAATAAACATAAATCAATATTAATATTAATGATTGTTATAGATAGGTATTAATATTTATAAATGTATGTGATTTTTTTCTTTTCTAATTTTTATTATTAATATGAGTTTAATATGCTTTAATGCTATGAACAAAATCATATAATAGTAGTATTATTTTTGACTTATCAATTTCAAGAATCATGATATAAAGAAAAAAATAACAATAGTCTTAAAAAGCAATTTAATATACTAAAATCTGCATCAAAAAAATATTTATTGAAGATCAAAAACTTAAAATTTGATAAATATTTCAATAAATTATTATTATTACTATTTTAAAAAATTAGGTAAAAAAGTATACCACATTATTTTTTAAATTTCAAATAAAATAAAATGTAACATTAAAAAACTTCAAATTAAAATTAAAATTTTAATCTACAAATAATATAATAAATATAATATTTTATACTTAATGTTTATTTAAAATATATTAATTACAGAATCAATAAAAATATCTGACAAAATAAATGAATGCAATTTGATTTTTAAATTTAAAAAATCTACTTAGAATGAGTTTCAATTTGCTATAAGATCTAATGTGGTGTATGCATATATATATATATATATATATATATATATTTATATTTATATGTACACACACATATGCTAGTATTGAGGCCCCTGGCTTTATTTCAAGAATAGTATTTTGTAGTTATTTATTAAGGTGTATTAAAGAACAATATATATTTAGATGGTATTAAATTATATAATAAATTTATGATATTAATAATAAAAGATATCTATGTTTAAAAAAATTAGATCATCTAAAAAATCAATACACATATTATATAAATTTTATGTATTTTATCTTAATATGTAATATTATCTTATTTACATACCATTATTTTTAAATATTAGTAAATGATATTTTAAATTATCTATGTAGTGTATAAAAAAAGTATATCTATACTAATTTTTATAAAGTTTTTATTTAGTAGCTAGAATTTTATTGATTTGTTTTTGTAATGTTGAAATTTGATATAATTTTAGTTTAAGATTGACTCAAGAATCTTATTTTTTATGATTCTTTAAATTCTATTTAAATATTTTTTAACAAGTTCTATTTAACTATTAAATTATAGAAGCGTATTTCGACACTTCTATAATCATAACAAGTTCTATTTAACTATTAAATTATAGAAGCGTAAATTAAATTAAAAAATAATAATTTTAATTTTAAAATAATTTATATATTTATAAGTATATTTAAATTAAAAATATACTTAAAATTTAGATTTTACTAATATTCTTGTTTAAGCAAAGTGAAGACACATAGATGAAATTGAGTAATTTTAAACACCGCCTTGGAATTTGTGACACAATGGCCACAAACAAGTATGTTAATATAAAGGTAGATAGTTTAAATTGTGTCAACATTCATTCTATAAAATCTTAGTCTTTCTCACACCTCACCTTTCAATACAAGGAGTAAGTTTCTAGTGATGGCCCCAATTGTATACCAAGATTGTAATCAATATCCATTCATTACACTTACAAGGTAGATGTGATTATTATTGAGTGGGTAATTCTATTGATTGGTTGGATACTTTACACCTCAAAGGCCATCAATGCCCATCAATACATGTCAAGATTCTTATTCCAAGACTAAGGCAAGTCATGTGTAATTTGCTTGTTCTAAGAGTGATTATACTAGATTTTGTAAAATAAGAAGATTTAAATTAAAAAATATTAAAAGTAAAATTAGTAAAGATTATTATAAAAGAGATTTTTTTTTTTACCATTGCCATCTTTAAACAAATGCCAAATATGTAAATGAATAGATACATAAATGGATATATTACCCTTAAAATACATGCACTCAAGCAGATACTACTATCTTGAATATATATATTAAAATAATTTATAATATTTTTTAATTTTAAAAATAAATAATTAATTAAAGTTTTTACAAAAAGATATGTATTTTTTATTAAACTATATAATGCTCTTATGTTACAAAGAGACATTCTATTAGCTTAAAAAATATTAAAAAATTATCAATAATAATTAAATAAAATTTTATTTATTTTTAATATATGAATAAATTATTTTATTAAAATCAAAAACTTTGACTTAATTTCTAAAATATACTTTATTCATTTAAGATTCTATTAAAATAATTATTTTCTTTTAAATATTATTTTATCAAAAGAATGATAAAATAATATATTTTTAATTGATTTATTATCTTTTAAATCTATTAAATTAGAAAAAACTAAATTTTTTAAGAATTTTAAAATTTAAAGAATCATAATATTTATCTAAAATAAATATTTGTGATTGTTGATGCCTTAAATTTTATCAATAATAACTTCAAATAAAACATTATGTAACAATATTAAATAATTGATTATAATTTTAATATAAAATTTTAAAATAATATATATATATATATATATATATATATATATATATTAGATTAAATTATCTTTAATCTTAGACCAAATTTTATAAAATTACTTATCAATTTAGCATTTTAATATATTATTTATTTGTTTATTTATTTATTTGTATGCATATTGAATTGAAGATTCTCAAGTGAATTATTTTAGATTTTTTTCCTATAACTTTAATATAATATATTTGAAATAAAAAGAAATGTGAAACAAAATCGAAAATTCTAATTTAATTTTAAAATCATACATGTCTAAAGTTGCAATTTTTTTTACTTTTTACTTTTTTTTTTAAAAAAATTTAAAAACTAATAGTTCATACCTACATATACAGTCTTTTTAATATTTTGAATATAAAAAGAATTTCTTATGAAAATTTTTTATATATATATTTTTTTTTCAAAAGAAGAAATTTTAAAAAAATAAAATAAATTAAAAAATTAATAATTAAAATAATATTTTTAGAAAAATTTACTTTTTTTGTTAATTTTTTTCAAAAATAAGTTTAAAGCCAATTTATTATCAATCCTAAATCAAAAGTACTTAAATTTTTTTAAAAGATTTTTGTTAAAGAATTTTTAGTAAAAATATAAGTATATAATTGGATAGTCTTTTTTTAAAATTATAATATGTATAGTATTTATGATATCAAAATAATAAAAATATTATAATAAAATATTTTAATATATATATTTATAATTATTAATATATATATTTATAATTATTTAATATTACTAATATATTAAATATTTAATATATTATATATATATTAAAGTATATAATATATTAAAATATTTAATTATTTAATATTATTATATATATATAAATATTTAATATTACATGTAATATTATATAATTATAAATATATATATTAATAATTATAAATATATATATTAATAATTATAAATATTATATAATATATATAATATATATTATTATTATATAATATGTATTATAATACATATATATATATATTATTATTTAATAAATATATTATATATATTATACATATAAATATAATATATATATTATACATATAAATATAATATATATATTATACATAAATATATATATATAATATGTTATATAATATATATATTATATATATATAAATATTATATTATATAATATATATATAATATATATATATTATATAATATATATATATATAATTATAAATATATATTATATAATTATAAAATATATTATATAATTATTAATATATATATTTATAATTATTAATATATTATATAATTATAAATATATATATATAATTATAAATATATTATATAATTATATTTATATATATTTAATAATATATTAATAATATTAAATAATAATTATAATATATTTAATATTACATAATATATTAAATATTTAATATATATAATTATATAATTATATTACAAAATCTTGATTCTATCATAATTACTTTAGAACTATTTATTTTTTTGTTTGATTTTACTATTATAAATACTATTTGATATTATATTATGATAATTGATGATTATATTTTATTGATATAATGTGTATGTATACATATATATAGCTATGCACACATCTAATCCTTCATTCATAAAATTCTTTAAGTATTTTATAGTAATTATAATTTAGCTAATCTAAATATATAAAAGACCAAATAAGTCTAGATAGAATTATGCTTCAGTAAGTTAACAATAGATCATTTTTTATAAATGGTTTGTAGAAAGCTCTACTAAAAGTTTGTAAAAGCTTTGAAAACAAAACATATTAAAATAGAAGGCTTTGAAGAATAAACTAATAAAAAAAATAATAATTTGATATATATAAGATATATATAAGGTATATATTATGAGACAAAAAATATAAAGAAATTATTTAGCTAGTTTATTCTTTTTCATAAAAATGATATTTTGCAAGAATATATTTATAATTGTTTTGTTTAAAGATTAAACCATTTAAAATTTTTAACTATGTCTATATTTGTTCTTCTTTTAGATTAGAGAATAGTTTTTTATATTCATTATATGTATTATTATATCAATTTTTTTTTATCTTTTTTTATTTTATATTTTTTGGTATATTTATATCTTTAAAATTCCATATATAAAATTGTGAACAAATACTCTAGTAATTTTTTAATCATTTTCTATCTTATAATTTTTATAATAAATAAATAAATAAGAATATATCAATAAATATAGGTACTTCTTTTTATTTACCATTATCATTATTATTTCATTGTCAACAATTTTTATACAAGCAAGGGCAATAAAATATTCATTCAAAATCTCATTGTATGCAATTTGTGCTTCGTCTATAAGATTAAAGAGATTATCAACTAATATATGGTGGCACAATGGCAGCAGGATAATTGCTTCTTTAAGTTCTTGTTCAAGTTGATTTTTTTAAAGTTTTATTTCAAGCTCTAAATCTTCAAAATCTGCACTAATTTTGAACAATCTAGTATAGAGAAAAAAAAATTGCAATTGTTCCAAAAAAAAATGTTACTCTAAGCAACCTTGGTCCATCTCATGGCAATTAGTTGGTTAACTATATAAATGTTTGCTTTTCAACATTCATCCCAATCAATTGTATCTTGAAGTTGATAACAACAATATCTTTTTTAAAATGATACAATGATACTATTATCTGTAAGTTGAATCTTTCATATTGTATTTGAAGGAAGCATTAATAATTCAATGTTTGTCAACTCCAAATCACCTTTGGTATATGATAGAATATTATCTAATAGAAGCAATACTTTTATGCCAATTATTTTTATATCATTATTAGATTTTGTAGCCATTTGCAAAATAGAAGTCCAATCATCTAAGTTTTTTGATTTTTTTGGTAATAAAATCCAAATTTGTCGCTACTTGTTGATTAAATGATCATAATTTTGCATCATTTCAACAATAAAAAGCTTTCTTTAATTAAAACTATTTACATTGGTAGTAAAACCAATTGTGATTTTGGTTTTATTCTTTTTGGAATCTTCAATTTGATATTGGGCAATGGTTTTATCATGTGCCATGCAATAAAAGAATCCAGCTTTGTCCATATTGTATACATTTTGGGATTCATATTGTACTATCTTTACTTGTAACACATGCATCTTAAGTTCAATAGGTGCATTATCAGTAGAACCATTTTCACCATGCAACTTCACATTTTTAAATTTGTAATGACTTTAGAACTTAGATAGCCAATTGTTGGAAAATTCAAGAGGGTTGGCAAACTTTTATATTTTTTCTTTTATCAAATCACCAAACAAAGCTTCTTAGTGAGCTTGACATTAAAGCATCCAATTTGCAAGAGCAATGTCCAATTTTAAAAAAGTAGTTGAATGGGTTTATTTTCTTGTATATTTGTCATGTTCCATATTCTCATATTTGCTTCTCTTCTTCAAAATACTATTAATAGTGCCTTGAGATAGAGCATTAGATAGACTAAATTATTGTTTTATTCATTTGGCTAAGTCTTTTTATAAGATTTCAAGATGGAATTGTTTGTGCTTACATAGTTGTAGTCATTGCTTGTTGGTTAAATTTCTTATAGAGAGGTGTGGCATTACTAAGAACTTGATGTGAGAATTTTGTTGGTTATAGTGACGTGTATTGGAAGAAAAGAGAGACGAGAGAGTGAGAGAGAGAGAGAAAGAGGAGTGGAAAGAAGAGAGAGTTGATAAAGTGAAGACATCTAGATTGTAGTCTTAGGGCTTATAACCTGCTATAGTGAGAAAGTGAGAAAGTATAAACAAGTTAAAGTGTTTTTTATACTTTGAAAGTACAATGTATCCTTTGACACATTGTGCATTGGGAGGGAAGAAAGAAGTCACACATCACTTATTACTATGCCAAATCCTAATCCTACTTTGATATCTAATATCCTTTATTAATTAATCGCTTTCTCTACAACAAATTATATTAATTGGTAGAGATTTGACTATATTATCTACCTAATATGTTTTTACCTACTTCTACTTACTTCTATTCATCTAAGTGATATTAGCATATATTACAAATATTTATTGGTTTTTTACTACTTTTGATATCTAACCTTAAAATAGCTTTGAAATTTGTTTTTTAAAAAAATCTATGAATTTTTTAGGTTGATGATCACATAACTACATATTGATTTTAAATTTCACTCTTCACAAATTTGACATTTTATTAGTGCATATAGTATTAGTGTGGTATAATTTATAAGATGGAAAACCAAGATTCTCCAATGGGGTTATCATCCAGATGGTTAATAGAGGTAATACAAGAAAATGTGTATAGTACTACCATATCTGCTCAACAAATTAATCGTTAAGATACTCAAAATGTTGCTTGTTCTCTTCTTTCTAATGTAGACAGCAGAAAATTTCTACATTAGAAACATTGTCAATGTTGCCATTCAAGAAATTGATAGCATTGAACAACACCCAACAAAGTACGAAATCAAATGGAATGAAGTGAACATAACAGTTTCTTCGCAGACCAGGAGCTTGATGTAAGTTTATTTAGTATTCACGGCTGTTAAGTCCATGCTAGGTTTTATAATCTATGTTCACTTTTGAAGCATGTTATCTAAAAGCGCAATACACGTATGCGGAGGTAAGTAATTGCAGCAAGTGAACTCAGGGTTCTTACAAGAGTGCTGTATCCAAAGAATAAAGATCTTGGGTTCTGTGATGACCTTCTGCAGGCAGGGATCTAGAATCTATTGATATCAGAAAAGAAATACTGAAGCTTCGCCTGAGGATGGCAAAAAATTGCACAAAACTGCCAGAACATGCGGCGTTGAGTAATGCATGAAGATAACAGTTCTCCAAAAATGTCTCGCTTGAATGCGATGACCTCACTAACTCAGCAGCTTCAGGGTGCTATATTTGTGACAGTTTAATATTTCAACAGAAAATGTACGCCTCAATGTTGGGCTAAGAATATTGATGACGAATCCGCTGCAGATCGCCAGGCATAGTTTACTTGACCTGATTCCATCTTCTTGGATTTGATTCTGACCAGCAAAAAGGTCTGTCCAATTAATGTTACAGATTTTGTCTGGGGTTTGTCACCTAACCTCTGCTTCTACGCAAATTTGAGTTTGTGAGTTGATCTTTCGTCAACTCCCAGGGGTTCTTGTGCAAAGCCTTCAATGCCGTTTGTTTCTAGAACAAGTAGGATCTGGAGATAAGGTGATTACTAACTTCACGAACAGTGGGCTTTGGAAAAGCTGGGCTTGTGTCCGGATGAGTTGACCGAGAAGTTGTATGTTTATATAGAAGTTGTACTTGGTAAGATGAGTGGTTTGAGGCCATTGTGACCATGGTAGGTGGCTGTACACACAGGACACTTGGAGCACGGCTTGGCCCAGTTTTATAAAAAAGCCGTGGTATCTAGTTGAAGTTGAACACATCCACTTGAATGTTATTTCGGTTTTCCAATCCCCACTTTTTCCACTGCACCAGCCTGCACAAAAATTCCATAACCTGGCAGTGCCACGGCAGTGAGGATTCTTGAGTTAGTTGTGCTGCTTGTAAAAACATTCCTCCAAGTCATGTGTTTCCTTCAATCATTGCGAAGGTCTAATTTTATAAGGCATAAATGAGGTTTAAAGAATAACAAATACCTCGGATGGATTCTGAAGTGAAAGCTTTGCATCACTTGCTTTGGGAACAGAAGATACCAAAATACTGCAGCCATGCTTTGTTGCATTGATCATCTGACAATCAAAGTCACATCCAGATGTCAACAGGGGAAATTGTACAAATTTGGAAACAAAATCTGGTTTTTTTGGGCGTGCGAAAACTAAGATTTAAAAATACCTGCGGGAAGTATAACATCTAACTCAAAGGCCTCCTGACCAAAAGCAAGAAATCTACAAAACATAAACATTTCGAAGTTCGCAAAATTGCCACATACACGCTGTGGATGAAGACAACGACGGGGATAGAAAATCAGATAAAAAGGTGAAGTGCACACCTTGAAAGCATCTTCATCAGTCTTATCATCTCCGAGATACAGAGGAATTACATCACTTGTGTCTTTGTATCCTGCAGGTAAATATTTAAACTTGTGAGCTTCTCCAGAAATAGATAAGTTTCGCAAATCATATCATGTATATTAATTGGTATAAGATGGAATGTTGGAAAAGAATCCATGATGAGAAATCCTTGATGCTAGCCCTCACCCAGAGACTTGAGAAGAAAGTCAACAGCTCTCCCTTTATCCCATGAAATTGAAGGACGAACTTCGAGAACCTGCAAAAATTACAACACATATCTTGATTTTTAGACCTCTATTTTTACTCCCAAACACAACTGCTAGAAGTCGTAAGTTCATGTGACAAGGACATAACGACATCAATAACACACCTTCCTGCCATGTGTCAAGCTTAAAGTCGGAAAATCTTTCAAAACACATCCCACCCGCTCTGCAAGTGACTCCCAATACTGCATCAAAAACAAAACAGGATTCACAAGTTTGAGGTTGAAAGTTATATCTATAGATTCTATATTAAAATCTAAATTCACCTGTAAATACACTGTTGTCCACAGTAGACGCATTTCATAAATCACTAACAGAAAAGAAACGTAACTCAAAACTGGACATACCTCCTCTTTTACACGGCGGAAATGAACTGTCACGCAAAATTTGTTGTGCTCCACGCTTGCGCCCTTGATCGCTTTGGTACTTTCGATCAACGCATTATAAACCTGGAGAAAACAAACATCTAGAAATCGGTCCTCGCAGCAACAGATAACCAAACTGTTCGAAAAAGTTATACTTTGATATTTACAGCACACATTTACAGCGAAACCATATATGTAAATGTGTACATATATACAATGAGCTGAAATGTGTCGTAATACCTTGTTTATGAGTGGCAAATACTCATTAGCTGGCTGAAATGAAACAATATCATTTCCCTGCAAAACATATACCAATAAGATTAAGACACTAGAAGGCAAACACCGCTGAATATCGGTCGGTCAAATGGAACAAACAAACTTAACATTTATACTCGACCATAAAAGTCCAAAAAACTTCTAAGTCACAAATAACAGATACCTTCTTGTCCCTAGACTTGATTCCCTTCACTCGATAACCATCTGAACTCTTTGCAGGTCCCATGATATCCATGCCATGACTTCCAGCGTAATATAGTTCTGTCAATTGCACAAACTCAAACACCTGCTCCAAAATCGAAGCAACCATAAGCAGACCTGTTAATTGCAGCTTCAACTCCCTTTACAAACCCAAATCAACTTCGCACAAAATTTCTGAAGATCCACAGATGTACAGCAAAAATAAAATGGAAATAGACAAGACTTATACACAAGTTATTTTGAAGCAGAACAAAGCATGACAAAAGAAGCCCAGCCAGAACGGTCATCCATGAATACCTTCGGTCGAGATCTTCCACTGATGACTGCGGTTGGGAAACAAGTGGCCAGTTCCTTCACAGTTGCTCGCATCTATTGAACACGAAAACCATTGTATCTTAGTTTCAGTCACATGAACAGAATTCTGAATGTTCATCGAACTTTTGCGCAAGCTGAGTGCACGTTAAAAGCCCAACTGAATACAAGACATGCAAACACTTTTGTTCACAAGAGTGATTCACACGAAACAAATATGCCATTATGTTGATATCATGAAGTTCCAAATGCATCGAACCCACGCGACACCAACTGACCTCAGCTGACATGAAAGCCCGTTCAGGATCCTCCACTATGGGTGACAGCGTACCGTCGTAGTCAAGAAAGACCACAATCTGCTTCTTGTGCGAATGCTTGATGACTCTTTCAAACGAGCTTAACGCTGATGGATGTCTTTCCTGCGGTGACCACGCAACTTTAAGCATCCATTAGCTTCACAGAGACCGGTTGAGCGCATTCATGATTGGGTGCGGTAATGATCCAATACAAATATGTGTTTGGAGATGTACAATTTTTAATCCCATGCCGACAACTTTTCGGTAAATAGTAATGATTCTCTATAGAAATGAAATGCTTATGGAAGTGGAACGCGAAGGTCCTTACAAGCCAAGATTTATAAACCGAAGCTTCCAGATCAAAAGCGTCAGGAGTATCTCCATGATGTGAGTGAACAAGGGGGGGTGACTGAGCCCTCATTGCACCGATCCATGTATGAAATTGGCTCTTTTCTGTGTAAGGACTTTGCTTTTTCTGTAGAAGGATAGGAATAGGCTTCGAGAAGACAGAGCTCGAACTCATAACTGATGGCTTTGAAGGAGATGTAGACAGTACAGAAGACACTGACAATGTTGACCCGCACGACGCGGTTGAAGGCTCTGCGCCGACTGCTGACCGCTTAGACCTCAAGGTAACTCCTCCAACCAAACTCTCTCCGAAATTGGGAAAACTTGCCCGAAGCAAACCTTCTGTACCTTCAAATTCTCCGTGATATCTATCAAGACTACCGCTCACCTCACTCACTTTAAGTACCATTGTAAAATCTGCTTACGGCTCCGCAACAATGATTTTTGCGGACTACATTCACAGTATTACCCCCACTACCACGGACATATTTCAAAATTTCTAAATAAATATAATATTCAACAGATCTACCGAAAAAGATGATTTAACTCAAACGAAAGAAAATATTAGCGCTCTCCACTCTGCATAACGAAATTTCTGTTCATCTGTAAAAGACACTCTAACTCCAGTACATTGAAAGTAACAAACTGGATATTTAGTTCCACGCCACGCAAACGGACAGTGGAGTTTTGGATCGTTGAAGTGCAGAGCAGATTCAGCAAGGAACAAAGCTGCAATTATTCGTGGAACGCAACGGTCCTCAACTGGACGATAAATTTGAAGGCAGTCGCGGAAGTCTAACCCGAATCACAGGAGGAGACACTGTCGCCAAAAAAAAACCTGAAAAAGTTAGAGATGAACCACTGCTGCACATTGTGATCCTTTATTCTCAAAATAGAAAAGCACAAAACACCATACGTCAAGATCTACTTAGAATCGCAATTTTTAAGAATAAGTCCCACGCGCGTGGCATGAAGAACACCTTTTCCATGTTTTTGTATACGCTACGAGATTCTAGGTGATATCAACTTCAGACCGGGATCTAGTATTAAGTCGAAAGTAGTGATTGGTGAAACAACCTACGCTGTTACTGAACACAATGTCATGCGAAACTACCAGATGTTGCGAACTGCTGGCTAGCTGGATACAGCGACTCATGAAGGACCTGAACCATCTCGAAAGACCAATACCTGTTGGTTTAGTTTCATCAATTATGATGACAAATTGCTGTCCGTACAATGAGATATTTCTATCATGACGGGATTCAGGACTTAAACTGGGCCGTTAACTTGAATAACTTCTGTAGAAGAATCGGAGACCCTTACTACTTTACCGGTCTACTAATATCAAAACGGTAGTTGGAATCTGTTAGCAAACCCTGAATCGTTACTCTTGATGAACTGAGGTCTCTGTCGGCACACATGCCCAGTATCCAGATCAATTCGTCACACTACCTGCTGCCTAGGCTGTGATGCTCAGGACCAACTAGCCTCGAAATACGCAGTCAGAAGCATGTAAAACTAAGATAACACTCACACTTGACTTCCTTAGGAAATTTCTCATGATAGACGATACAAATGAAACTGTATAGGAGACGCAACAGCACAGGTTAGAAGAGTGACCACCTACGTATAAAATGTCGAGTTAAAAAACACCAAACACTGCGGTAGCTACGGGAGGCATGAATACCAGCTCTACGACTCCAGAAGCAGCAGAAATGCGCAAGACCGAGGATTCAGAGCTCACACTATACAACAACCTGTCTCACTCGTCACCATCAACACTCTGAACCACACCCAAACACCGCCAGCTCAAGTCGAAGTTGAGGAGAACGGTGCCTCACATTTCATCAACTTTATATCACGAAGAGCAGGAGACAAAGTATGAGGCACTACCAACCTTGTGATTGATCTCTTATATTCCCTAAATCTTGGCCGAGGCGACACTGACATGGCAGGGATACAGACAAACTGGACCAGCAAAGGTCCGTCAGTAGGCCTAGAGGGCGTCAGTCACGTCAGGCATCAGCCAGTCGGGGGTGGTGTAATGCCACAAATTTCCTCCTCGTCACAAGTAAATCGACTCAATTAGCACCGGGATCGCAACAAGATCACGCCAGAAACTCTGTCCCCAAACTATCCGTGTCTGTGCTCGTCGAAGCAACGTGGTAGCGTCGCTCACTAATTGCTCGACGCTAAATCACAAACTTAACCGTCTTTCCGAGTTCACGCAATACAGTGCACGCCTCTCCTTGACCATCTCTTCCTATTCACCCCCTTGCCCCGGCCACCTTCCCCTCGTCCCGCTCCATCACTCTCACTCTCTCCCTCAGCAACCCAAAAACTTCCTCGAATCTTCTAAACTTATTTATACTTTCCTTTAAAAGATCATTCGAAAAATGAGCGATGGCCCAGTCTTTTCTCAAACAAAACCGCTAATTGCGTGTGCGTTGTCAGAACCGAGAAAAATCTTCTTCGGACCACTGACTGCCGCAGTAAAACCATTAAAAAACTTGAATAAAAAAAAAAAAAGCAGCAGCAGCAGCAGCACTGCCATACACTCACAGGACTTGTCCAGGCCTTGGTGGCGACAAGGCACCGGAAAGAGACGCTCTTCGTCGAGACCCCGCAAAATTCAAAACCTTCTGTCTGGTAGATGCGCTGCAAGTGTGTAAAACGAAGATAATAAACTCGAAATCTACTGAATCTAGAGAGTTAATCATGTAACCGAGAAGATGATTTGCAGTGACGACAACGCCGTCTGGTGAGAATAGGACTGGGCCTGGAATTGGCTGAACTGGGCGCCAGGGTGGAGGTCGATGTGCTTGCCAGCCTTGTCCGGTGTCTCATTTCCACTGGACGATTAGTAAGCTATACTTTTGGCTATTTTTAAAATACTCTTTCAAAACGCAATTTTCTTACCTCTTGCTACTTTAAAAATTCATGGCAGAAAATTACCAATTCGAGCATGACGTGTGTCACGTTTTTCTTGGTCGAATGCATGTTGATTTTTGTGGGGCAAACGTCCAACAAGAAAGAAATTTTGGTCCATGGACGATAATTTCAATGATGTTGGTTTAGTGTGAATACTTCTCAAATATGAGTGGATCTCTTGCGCCTTAGGAAAGTCCATTTTAAAATTTAGCAAGTCCAATCTTTTTCAGTCAATTTCATGGCTTTCTTACAAATTTTACGGAAATTGGTGACTGCAGTCTCCTCTACACATTCTTTCTAAGATTTACAGAAAACTTATAATGATATACTGAGTGTGGATGTGCATATTAAGTTTTGTAACATTTTACATATTAACTTTCTAAATGAGTTATTCATAACATTCATAATGTATATTTAATCTACTTAATTTTTTTATCATCATCATCATCATCATCATCAAATAATTATGATTGAGACACTGTAACCATTTCACCAGAAATCATGTTCTTTTTCTCTCTTGATAAATATGTAAACTTTATATACACCATGTCTAAGAATCCAATGAAGTAACAAAACCATTGAAAGGTAAGGTCAAGTGTTATCAGATTGTTATTGGGTGAATTGATTCCATCTCTACTAGACCAGCATTATTTGTTTCTCTAAGTGGTTCCTTACATTAACAACATCATGGGATGCTCACTACTAATAAAGAACAGAACTATAAATAAATAAACAAAAGAAATAACTCATTGAAAGTGGAGGGCCTTGATGAAAATAAATTAATAATGTTTTAACCATACATCACTTTAACCACACACAGATCTACTACTTCTAAGGAAACATATATATATATATATATATATATATGTGTGTGTGTGTGTGTGTGTGTATATACACACAAACGCACACACACTTCAGTTCTTGCTCACCTCCACGACCTACAAGGCAAGCTATCATAGTTTCTAAAACCCAATCCACAGATCTCCAGCCAGCCAGCCAGTCAACAAAAGAGTGCATGGGGCCAGGACTAATCAACAGCTTGCTAATTGGATTAAGAGTGATTATATTGGGGGAAACCCTAACTGAGAAAGGGGGGATGGTGGGGTGCCAATGGGTGGTAACGGATCTGAGTCCTGATTGGGGCTCTGTCAAGAGGGCCTGATTTTGGGAGGTACCATTGGTGGTGCCAACAATGGGAGATTCTCAACCATACAAATACCACCAATTATAAATAAATAAAATAATCAAATAAACAAAATTCCTGTGAGCTCAAAATAATGAATTATTCTTATGTTCTTTTCCACCATTTTCGTAACATAGAAAGGAGAGGTAAGTCATTGATAGGAAGGGGGGGAAAAATAAACCAATATCTAAATTTAAAATAAACCAAAACACTCAAGTATTACACTGTGCAGTCTGTCCAATTCAGACCAAAACAACAAGAGCCGGTGATGGGAATGTAGAATGTGGGGGAGGGCAATGGTAAAAATGGTAAACTGTGTGGAAATCAGAAGCCAGATTAAGAGGCTTGAAAGGGAAAGGGAAAGGGAAGGACATCGAGGTCCCCACTCCGTGTCCTTGATTCCTCTTCTCACAAAGTTGGAAAATTATAACTGCTTTAGCTCTGAACCTCAAAGGGCATTGTTCAAAAGGCACTTGCAACAATCCATGTTGGGTGATGATTTTTATTGTGTTTATTATTTTACACCTTCCGCATGATATAACAAATAACTAACACTAAGACACGAAGAAGATTGGAGGGCAATCACGGCCCATAGAAAAGTTTGTGAATGAATGCACTATTTCATGAAAATTCTTTTGAAAGATGTGCAGATCTACCTCAATATCCACATGGTGTCTTATTTTAACCATCATAGACTGAAATTAGTTATAAAGCCACAACTCGTAAAAGTTAAGTGTAATAAAGTTATATATATATATATATATATATATGCATTATAATGATACAAGATTCAAGAACTGGTAATGTTAAAAAGAACGCCTCCTTTTCTTTTTTTCATTCTTCTTTACAGTTTATTTGGTAGCTCCTTGAAATTCAAATAGAAATTCAGAAAAACATTATAAAATATGTGAATGAATCTTTTATATATATATATATATATATATAGATTGAGAGAGAGAGAGAGAGAGAGCGAATTATTCTGAAATATACACAAAAAATTTAAAAATTAATTTAATTACAAGTTTGTATTCAAAAGTCATTATTGTGTTGGGTTCGATTAAAGAGTAGAAAACATGCGGTATGTTCATTAATTTTTGATAAAATAAGACGAAATTCTTGTAGTGGGATAAAAATTAAAATTAAAAAAAATAAATAAACAATTTTTATTACATTAATAAGATATTTTTTTAACTTTTTAAAAGTAAGACTGGAATTTTAAAAAGGAAAAATAATAAAAATGATAATAATACTGCCAAAGATGGATTAGAGACAGTGATTGTGAAGATGATGTTCTCATGCATTTTGTTTTATTTTTTGGACTCAAGAAACGACACAGAAAGTTGGGTGATTAAAACTATTGTAAGTCGAATTTCAATTCTTTTGTTAAAAAACTGATTTAAGAAAAGGTTGTTTCTGTTTTGATTGATTTGAAGTATATTTATTCAACAAAACTATTACAAAATTAATTCAAAATATCAATAAGCTTTAGTTAAAATTTTAAAATTAAAATATTTATTGTGGTAATTATATTGTTAAGAATAAAATTAGCTTAGCAAAAATTGGATCAATTTTATGAATTATAAAAAATCAGACTAAATTTGCACCAATTATAAAATTAGAATCAAAACCCATATTAATAAAAAGTTGGTCGTTTAAATTATAAATAGGTACCAGTTTCAAATTAATTATTTAGATTCTTTGATTAGAATGTAATAGTTTTTTTTACATGTTAAAAATTTATGCTTCAAATGGTGCATAATCTGGGATATTAGTATAAAAATTTGAGATGGTTATGTTTTTCAAAAATTGTTGAAAACAAAAATAAATTCTTGTTCCACAAGCCTTGTGGTTCTCAAGAAGTTTCTTTATTAGTAAATTTCTTATTTTATCAAATAAATATTAAAAAAAAATATAATACTAAATCAATTTATTACTAATAAGATTTAGTAAATTTATTACTAATAAAATAATGTAATTTATATTTAAGGCATTGAATATGAAATATAATGCTAGCAAATTTTTCAATATAATATCAAATAAATAAAAAAATATATTGTTTAAAATTTTGAATATAATTGATTTTTTTAGATGCCTACACAATACTAATACTTGTATTTTCCTTAGATCTGGATATTTAATACTTTACATAAGTCTTAGTCTAAAAATAATTCAAGAGATTAAAAATAATAAATTGTTATGTACATTGAATCAAAATCTAAAGTTGGAACTACGATCAAAGTTTTATCTAATGGATTAAAAGATACATATATAATTTCAAATAATTTGTTAATGATTTATTAATAGGTAGTTAGAGATTTTTTTTAATATAAATAATATCAATATCTATATATCTATATATATTTTTGTAATATAAGCTACTTTATTTTTATTTTATTTTATTTTTATGACTTGCAAATAATCTACATGTTATAAGAATCTAAATTGCTCTGCTATTTATTATCTAAATCATTTAAACAATAATCTCATTTTTTTATATAAAAATATTTTTTATCATGTAAATGTGTGTGTATATATATATATAAATATACATTACTACATAATTTTTTTCCAAAAGAAGACCATTCTATACTAATTCTTCTTTGTAATTAATACTCCACTTTTTTTAGAAGTAAAAATCCATGATCATCTACTTAATTTAGATCTATAAATTAAAAAAAATTGGTAGTGCTTTTATAAGTACTTGCATATATAATCAAAAAATTTGTAGAAAAGCAAACAACAATTATATATCTAAAATTGATTAGTTTTAGTTTTATTAAAAAAATAACCATTACAAGACAAGAAAAAATAAAATAAAATAAAATAAAATACACATTAATTGGTATTTATATATATATATATATATATATATATGATTATAAACTTGTATATTTTTACTTTTATTTTAAAATATAATTACAAAGTATCAACTTGATTTTATTCTAAATTAAATGTTATTTAATAAAATAACTAATAAACTATATATAAATAATATATTTTTTCTAAACTTTATTATTTTTATACTCTAATGTAATGTTTATTTTATACTATTCCTAATTAAATTAAAAAATTGAATATTTATTTGTTTGATATTATTAAAATATAACTAATACTTTATTTGGTCTTATATTAGTAATTAGCAAAAGTTTAAAAAGTATTTATAGATAATTTATTCAATAATAAACATGCAAAATGTCAATAATACTTGATATTTTCAGTAATAGATTTTCAAAATAATGGTCAAACAGATGCTTTTTCTTTTTAATTTCGTTTTAGATACCTCATTCTATTTTCTAAAAAAAATTTAATTTAGATATGACTTAAAAAGGTGGAATTTATTCTTATATTATCATGGTAGGAAGATTTCATATAAACAATGACATTGGTTTTGTTACTATGCTATCAACTATACAACATAGTTTAGAATATGACCATTGGGCTAGTTTTATTTTGATAATTTTACTTTGTCAAATCAATCAGAAAATTCATATTTTCTACTATTTATCTGATTTCACAATAAAACAATTTTATCTACTAAACTTATTTTTGAAACAATATTTTTTCATTAGATTTTTTTTTTTTTAACATCCTTCACTTCATAAAATAAAAAAAACATTAAATAGCACTACTAATTTCTATTTTACTAAAATATGGTTCTTATATGAAATACCAACATATTGCAAAGCTTACATATATTGCACATAAACACACTGAAAACACTAATTGTATTCCCACTTCTAAGTCATGCTATGGTCTAAATTCCAAAGTCTAGTTTAAAGACTACCAAATAAAATGAAACAAAGTAGTGCCTATACAATAATGCCAATAATCTTCTTTTCTCTCTATATATATATATTGTATGTAAGTATATATATTTTTTAATTATATATATTTTTAATTTTTTATATATATTATATATATTTTTTATTTTTATTTTTATTTTTTAAGTCTTTTTTTCCTTGTTATAGTTCTTTAACCTTGCATTTTGTGTATGTCTTATTTTAATTTTTATGTCATTTAATAATTATTTTAATGTCCTTTTTTACTTTTAGTATTATATGTCTTCTTTATTTTGCTTTTGTCACCAAATGAACTTACTACATCTCAATCAATTACGTTTAATTCATGCAAATTCTACACACATTTGTTTAATTATCTTGCAACAACTTCATAAAATATTCTACCTTGTAAATGTATGTTTATGTTTATTCCACTCATCATAACCATATGTTTAAGCAAAATTATCTATGCCTACAACTTGTCAAAATCTACACCTATATCTATACAAAGGTATGTGGTAGTTTCATTTGGTCATCTCTCATTAGAAGATATAACACTGTATATATAAGTAACTTATTGATCTATAGATTTCTATGTGCAATTATGATTATTATTATTTAAACTTTAATAAATCCAATTTAAATTGACACTCAACTTTTTAAAAAATTATTACTCATTCAAGTTCTAATATCTATTTCACAACCATTTTTGAATTTTACATGAACTGACATGATCTAATATAAATATGTATATGAAATGAATCAATAATATAAAAACACTAATTTTAATATATCCAAAAAAGTTGTTCAAGAGATCAGTTATTATTATTACCTATAGTCCTTTTGTTTCATATTTGTGTATATACATATATATATATATATATACAAACATGCACCTACATATGCACATATGTAATCTTCTTCAGAGTAATACATTAAATATGCAATAAATGATATAAAAGACCTATTCTACAAAAATGTGTAAATTAATAGTTTTTTTTTACTATAGTTTTTTAAAACTTTGTAACATTACAAATCAGAATACAATTTTGAACCTGTTATGTACACCCAACCTATAGCAAGATGCTCTGTATTTACTTAATTTCTTGGTGATATTTTAAAATATTATTGAATATTGGGAAAAAATCACACAAGATTTAAATCATCTGCTTGGCAATATATCCAAACACAGAGAGGATTGATATAAGATGCAAAAAAACAAAAAAACAAAAAAAAAACAAACAAAACAAAACAAAAACAAACAAAATAGAACAAAAACAGAAACAAACACTCAATCAGAACAAAACAAACACTTACTTCCTAACATGCACTAGATTCTTAGCTTTCTTGCATGATTCCACTTTGTAACATTTTTGTCTCTAAATGCACATTTACTGATTTTACCTTAGATATTTTTGGGTGGAACATTTGTGTATACATAAATATCTATATCTATGTGGTTTTTCATTGACATCAACAGATTACATGGAATCCTGGAACAGTAAATTGACAGCCACATGGAATGATTATGTAGCTTGGTGTACAAAAGAAAATGCTTGTTGGAAAGCTTGTGTTAGCTACATGTGAAAAGTACAATGATATTCTTTACCAGGTTTTTCAGAGCACACCAGGTGTCACTTGATTATTAGAATAGTTCAAGAATGCTAAAACCCTAAACCTATTATTTGCTTTTGAATAGGCAAAAGAGACAGGGGGGTTGCCCATCAAACTCCATTAAGACAAAAATTCTTGGTAGGTCATCCCATGCTATTTGCCACATGTAACTGCATCTGTCCAACTCATGCCTTTGGATCAAGTTTCTAAGTGAAACAAAACAGAATGAACAGCATTTTTTGGGGCATTGGAATTGTGCCAGCATAGACAAAACCCTTCTGAGAGAATGTCAAAACCTACTCACACATGTGTTTAATCTTAAAGGATTTCAAACACAAGCAATACAAAATCATGGAAACACAAAGTATTTTAAGTGGAATCATTTGACAAAAGTGGGATGATTGTGCACATTGGCAACATTTATTTACATGTAAGTAACTGTATTTCCATGTTTATTGAGCCATAGAATTCTGAAAAAGTAACTATTACTAATCTCAAAAGTAACTATTACTAATCTCAAAAAAATTGCATTAAACTTCATACAGGCATGCATGAAATATAGTACAACACATATAATACTAGCAATGTTAAAAACACTGGCTGCCAGGGCAGACCACCTTCAGCGTCAAAGCAAACATATGAGGTCAAAACTGAATAGGCTTGTGCTAGTCGAGTGAGGAAAGAGGGCGGTGGAGTCTGCTGTGTTGGCACCCCTGGATTGGTGGGACCCATTTAATGTGGGTGAAAGCCACAGAAAAAAAGGAAGCTGGAGATTTAGGGGAGCGAATAGAGTCTGCCACTTCACTCTGTGAATAGCCGCCGCTCCGTAGGGGCGCCATCCACGTGGCCGTATTCTGGAGCCCCCCACGGGTGTGTACTCTACCCACGCCCGCGTCCCCGAAGGTGTTTAGGTCCTCAAATGCGGCACCGCCTGCGGTCACGACAGCTGGACTTTGCTGCCCTGTTGGTTGTCGTACGGTACGGCGTTGAGCAACAGGACCTCGACGATCTCAGGACCTCAGGACGGAGTCATACAACCTGTTCACACTGCAACATAAGGACAATTGGTTTCCGTATTTTTACCTGTGGGGGAGCTGGATGCTGGAGATCTAGGTTAAATGCTCTGCTTCCTGTTCAAGGACACTCTTTACTGTTGTTGCAAGTTTTCTTTTTTTTCTTTTTTTTTTTTGACATGTACGGGGTATACCTGTGACAATGGTTAATGGGTTAGTTTACATTAGCATCCACAGTTTTAAAACTTTCTTTTTCAAGGTGGAATATGAAGTGTTTTATCATAGTTTAGTTTTATCTATTATAGTTGGGGCTCAGAGGAATATGCACTTGATACTAGATGAACAAAAAATTCAAATGGGTGCTTGTACCAAAATATTTTAATATAAATTTATTTCCTGGTTTCCCTAAAATGATTTTTATTTTTTTAAATTTGAAATATTACACCCTAAACTCTTAATGTCTCCTAGCAACATTTTTTAGGACAGCTCAGCAATTGGTTGGCCGCTAGTAAGTTGCCTACAAAATCTAAAATAATTACATAGCATCCATTCTTATTGGCAAGCATGGATGACAAATGGATGAAGTAAAAAGGTCAAAATACAAGCTAAATTTCTATTCTACAAGATCACTATAGTTGGTACATTGTTCTTTATCTTGGGTATGAATTACACAAGGAGTTCTATTGCTCCATCTAATGATCATTTCTTGTCTAGCTCCTATAAGTTCTTTTTTCATGTAGTGGCAAGTATATTAGTCATGTTTGTGTTCTCTATATGACAAAAAGTATAAAAAAAAAAAAAAAAAAAAAACAAATAATCAAAATATAATCAGCTGAAAAGTGTTTATTCCAATGTGTTCTTTATGGCAATGACAACAACAATGAAAGAAAACTTGGTTGATTGATTAATTATATTGTTTATTACTAGGTGATTGTAATCTGAGTTGAATCTTACAATTACTTGCCAGTAAATATTTATAAAAGGGGAAAAGTTGTATTATTTCTATTTGATTAAAGACATTCATGGAACTCCATTAAATACTAAAAACACTCATTTAGATTTTGCTACACATGTACACACAAATGTATATGCAACAAACAAATGAGAAGAGCCAATGTGAATGGGAGTTTTTGAAAACCTTCTTTTGTGGGTTGCTCGAAAAAAGTAGATTTCATTGGTAGATTGGATTTGTCACTTTTGTTGACATTGGCAGTAATTGATTTGTCTGTGCAACAATTGTCCAATAGGGTCCATTGCCAGCCTAGAGTTTTATTTTTATAGAAGTAAAATATTGCTCTAAATTGCCCTCATCACTTCCTGTAGGTCGGTCACAATTCTTCTTCTTCTGATTTTTCCTTTCCATCCATCTATGTATTTCTACACACATATGGTACTATATTCCCTTTTACCATATATTGACCTTGATGGAGCTTTTACTCTCTGACCTATTCTATTAGGGTTGAGCCTTTTTTGTGATTATTTCATGGATCCCACCATAGCCACTCCAACTTAACTTTTCCAACCATGTAACTTAATTAAATATAATATGTATAATATATATGATCAATTTACCACACCATGTGTTACATTTTGGAACTGAATCCAGAAAATTAAAATGAAACCAGACCTTTAAAATTATTTGTAAGTTAGATGTATTTTTAAAATTGTTGCAAGAGTTTTAGAAGATATATTTGATTATTATTGAAACCAAAAAATCACTATTGTAAAACTTATTGTTGAAATGTTTAAAATTTGAAGGCATTTATGTTTGTGTCCAACTCAAAAGATTTATTTTATAATATGTTTTTATATCCCTTTAGAACCTTTAATAGTGTTTAAAGATTATTTTTATTTTTATATACACATATAGTTTCTTCTATATATTTTACTATTAAATTTCTGTGGGCATAGCTTGTATAGAAGAATAGAAAAATAAAAAATAAAAAATGGACAATTAAAATTTTCAACCTTTCAAATAGTTTAAGTACATAGATTAGGCTATCATTACATTTTTTTTTGATCTTGTGGTAGCTGTTCAATTATTATTATTATTGTTATTTTATTTTAGTCTAATTTTGTATTTGAATATATTTTTAATTTTTTTTTCTTATAATATTAATTTTCTTATTTTTTCATATATATATATATAAAACTTGAAAACAACATAATTTTTTATGTATCATTTAGTTCTCTAATGTTATAAAGATTGTAATAATTTAACTTCTAAGTTTATATATATATATATATATATATATATATTTGACTTAAGATGCTTAATATTACTAAGATAATAAAATATAATCATATTTAGATTGATAGTAAGTAAAAATAAATATAAAAAACAAATCAATAATATTGATATTTATTGATTAATAGTGACTACAAATGTGAAAGTTTATAAAAGAATTTACTTGATTTTGTGATAGATGTGTGAAAACTAAGGTCTAAAGGCATCAACAACATGAAAATTTTTAATCACTTTTTATTTCAGTAGAATTGTAGTTATTTTAATTTAAAACTTCCAATCTTTAATGATTAAAATTTAATTTTGGTGATTGTAGAATATTTCACCAAAATTATTTATTTTATCATATTAAAATTTAAAGATAAGTTTTTAAAATATTAGACATTAAAAATATTTTTTAATTAAAAAAATATTTTTAAACAAATAATTAAGATTATTACATGAACAAAAGTTTAAAGTACAATTTTTATTATAAATAAACTATTACATAAGATTAATGTATAGATTTCTTTTAAAAATTTTGATTTTTTAATTATCTTAGTATGTTCTAAAAGAAATTTATGACTAATTTATAAATTACTCAATTTTAATAATATAGTTTTATAAATATTATTATAAAAAATCTAAATTAGAATATAAAATAGATGGTTATATATTACTTCTTCTAAAAAAAACACAAACAAATTAACTTGTGACTATTATCAAAAATTTATTCCATTTGAAATCATTTAACAAATCAACTTAATTATTTTTCACCTCAAATTTGTCGATTCACTAGAAGTGTTACAAATGAGATGAAAGAACTTATGCAAGATTATAACAAGATAATAAGATATGTGAGTCTTATTACAAATCAACGTAATACAAGAACAAGAATAAGGCTAGAAATTCCAAATTAGACCACAAGGTATGTGTTGTCAAGACTAAAGAACCTCTTAGCCTCGATACCTATATAATAAGAATTAAGAAGCTTCTAGATAACTCATTGTGGAAGGCTTCATCCCCAAGTCATCATAGGATACTTCTTGAGCAGCTTCCTTGTTGCTTTAATGTAAAAAAACTATAAGAACCTTCTCTAATAATCTCTTGGAACCTTCTACAACCTTCTAGGATATTTTAGATCCTTCTAAGATCTTCCAAGAAGTTCCAAGACCTTCTACAACCTTCTCTAGATGGATGTCTAGGGATAAATAGAGATTTAATATTTTTATTAATAATTATTTTATGAATAAAAATTAATATTTTAATAAAAATTAAAAATATAAATTAATACTAACATAAGGATATTGATTTTTATATGATTATATATAAATATATTAATATATAAAATAAATAATAAATATATTTTTATTATATATAATATTCTCTTAGATAATTAATTCTTCAAAAACCAATGATCTCTAATAATTAATCAAAATTTTAGAAATTGACTCTATTTTGTAGTATATAATGAATAATCTCTGATTTTTAATAATTAATTGATTTTTTAAATTTATTTTTATAAATTAAATAAGATGAATACTTATATGTGATTAGACAAGGTAAGGCCATGTAGCTGGTAGGGCCATATGATTGTTAGGGTGGAAGCAAGCAACCTAAATTGCATGGCCTTGGTAAGGCTAATTTCCATCATGCCTTCAATATGCTACCTTAGATGGTTAATAACCTTTGTTAGTTAATATTTTTTCTTACAATAGAAAATATTAGTTAATAAAAGAAATAATATATATATATATATATATATATATAGCCTTAATTTAAAATTTTATGGTCTTTTTATTTTTATTCATATTTTTTTTATTTTTTTAAGATACTAACAAATTAAAAAAAATCTATTGATTTTATTTTATATATTATATTATAAATTTGTTATACTTTTTTGAATATTTTTAGATTTATATATCTAATAATTTAATAATATTAAATTAGAAAATTAAAAATATAATTTTTTAAAAAATTTATTAATTTTGTTAATTAAAAATTAACATACTTTAAAGTTTATAGAATATCTTCTTTTGATTTAATTATTTTAGAAAATTTGATTTTTTCTTTTGTTATTGTTATTTTATTTATATAAGAATATTTTTATTTTGAAATATTATTTTAATAAAATTTCAAACAAAAAAAAATATTTTAGTATTTTTAAGAATCAATATGTTGCCATAAATTAAAAAAATTTATAGTGGTTTTTTAAAGTATATAATTCAAATTTATAGATAGGTAAGTTTATTATATATAATCTAAATTATTTAACACTAAAAATATTATTTAAAAAAATAAATGTGCTTATATTATAAAAAATATCAATATATTTTATAATACTATTTTAAAAAGAGATATAACCACACTTTATTTTAAAAGATATTACATATAAAAAGAAAAAATCCATATTTATTATAAAGCTGATATATTTGAATTCTTTTACAATATTTTTTTATAAAGTTTCTATTTTAGTTTATCTATATTTCTCTTGCTTTATAATAAATATATTAATTAGATGTATCAATTTTATAAATATCTTTTTTTGTATTGTAATATATACATATATATATATATATATATATATATATATTTAAAAATTATTAAAATATTTTTTAAACAACACAAAATAGTTTTCATACAAAATATTGAATTTATATGTATGAGTAATACTCTTAATTATTTTTAAAATTGAAATATAAAGAATTTATTTTTAGATATTACATAAACTAAGATATATAAAAGTATACATAAAAGTATACACCAAAATAGAGACATATATATTTCAAACATCTTAAGTAGAGTTTTTAGAATGTATTATTATAAATTTAAAAATAATTTAAATGTTATGAAATAAAACTTTTAATTTCACAAAAATCAATAATTTTTATTATTTTTTAATATTTTACTAAATTTATATTTATTAAATTATATTTTCTTAAAGTAAATGATTTTTTCCACCAAACAAATGATGAAGCTAGAACTCATTATTATTTGAGACATTCTTAATTTTGAATAATTTATTTGAATAAAAATTAGAATAAATCACAAGATAAAAGTTTACTTTCAAGTGATAAATTGCATTAATATGTAGCCAACTTGCTTGGAACAAAATCTACCGAGAAATTGCAAAGACTCTTCCACAAAAGAAAGAGTCTTTTAGAGAGCTTCAACTATTTGCTGATGTTAATTTATTTTACTTTTTAATTAAAAAAGGTATAAAAATTGGGTAGAATTTTGGACCAACTTATTGTCCAACTTATTACATTCAGTTTATATCATTGTTTTGGCCATATATTGACCTACATTCTCTTTGGTTTCTTCAACAGCAAAAGACGCCTGCCTCTTTCTTACAATTGAGGTTAAAATGAACCCAACGATTTCTTCTTTTTCTATCAAATCCTAAAGAAAGACACCACCGAAGTGGTATATTCTTTTTTGTCGGTTTCTTCGAAACAGCAGAAAATCTGGAAGGTCCACGACGACGACGACGACGACGACGACGACTCAGACATGGCGAATGCCATTATTGACTCCTCGCAGTTGTTGCGCACGAAGATCCTCGGCGAAGGATGCAGACCTCAGCGCAGTCTCCAACGCGGTCAGGAAACGCCTCGGCGTGGGTGCAGGAAGGGGAAGGGGAAAGGAAGAACACGAGCACCCAGCCAACAAAGCAAGGCAGGCACGCGGGCAGGCAAGAACAAACAAAGAAAGGAACAAAGGGAACAGAAGGTCGACCACACGTAGCGTGAGAATGCGCAGATTCCTTCCAAACACATGGGGGCCAATGACACTTTCGCCAGCTTTCCCTGTGGCATGGCCCTGACAGGATCCCGTCGCCGCCCCCCTGCGTGCCCTCGGCACGGCTGTTGGGTTCGGCGGAGAGCGGTCCCCCTCATTCACGGCGGCAAAGTTCCGCTCCCCGATTTCCATCGCCATTTGTCGAATCACATCACAGTCACTCTAATAATAACCACAATCATAGTCGTAAACACCTCCTCCACCACCACCACCACCTCCAGCATCAGCAGCACACACTCCGCTCCACCTGCACCCCAATTGCTCAGTGTGCAGTGCAGGCCACGCAAACGAGCTCGCCTCAGGAATTGATCCCCATTCCTTGCCTCCCTCCCTCCCGAGTTGGGTTTGAATCTATCCCCCTCTCGCTCTCGTTCAATCAAACAAACAAACAAAAAACAGAAAAAGAAAAAGAAAATCATTCGTTCGGAATGGGGTTCGACGCTGCATTCGAAGCCACGATGCAGGTCTTTTTCTGTCGTTGTTGTCTATTCTGCTAAAGCTAGAGCTAAAGCAAAGCATGATTCTTTTGTTGTTTGTTTACTTGCCTTGCATAGGTTTCTCATTTTTGAGAAAAAGCGTGGTTTTGTCTTATATTTTAGTTTCACTCGTAAAGCCTTGTTTTATTGTGTGTGTGTAAATATATTTACACAAACATAGAAATTTTGTTGCATAATGGTGAAGGTACAATAGCAGCATGAGTTTTAACATCACATGTGTAGGACAAACACAAGAACAAATTAATTCACATATCTTTTATAAGTCTATTATGATTTGAGTAGGTCACACACAAAGATTCCATTGTGGGGAATTTTCGTATTCCATCAAATTATATTATCTTTTCTATGGTCTAGAATTTTATTTGTCATGCATATTCTATCCCAACAACAGAAATATTGTTTGTGATTTTTTTATTTTTATTTTTTTTATTTTTTCCCTTTTTCTCTCTTCATAATATGTGTTTTTATAAGATTTTATTATAATATGTAAGACTTTTTAATACTATTGTATTTTTTAAATATAGATGCTATTCTAGATTTTATTATTTAATATTTTTAAAAAATAGTCCAAATATTTAAAATATGCACTGCTCAATAAATTATAATAAGTTATAAAATCTTGGTGCTAGTCTTGTTACAAAGATAATTCTAGATACATGTGTGTAATTTACCAAGTATAAAAGTTGCCTAATCCAATATTCTTGAAGCTTGTAAAATTTCTAAACTTTGTAAATAATTATTCTATTTCCTTGGAGTACACATAATTGGTAGTAGGATTTATTTATTTATTTAAATTTAAAATCTAAGCTTTTTATACATTAATAAGTGTACTTTTGTATGAAATAAGCCATAGAAGTATATATTATTTTTTTACCTATATTTTGAGCAAAACATTGGATTTATAAAAGTAATATTTTTGTGGGGTGACGCATTGATATTTTGTCATTCTAAATCTTATTCTATCTTTCAAGAATTTTTGAGTTATTTTGTAGTATATGAAATTGATTTCATTTTAATTGTCATCTCAAAGAAAATGTGTCAAAATTCAACTCTTCTATCAATACAAAGATTAATTTAAATTATTATTTTAAAACCAATATAACAATTTTTGCTATACATGGAATAAATTTAATTTTATAAATTAAAAATCTTAATGGATATATATTTATAATATTAGTAATGGTAATATTCTTATATAATAAAAATAATCATTCAAAATCCTAATCAATAGAAATCCATATTTAAAGTTTGTAGTAATATTGTGCAAAAGTTAATATTTGGTACCAAGATTTGGTTGTGTAATTAAAACCTACTATTAGAATTGTGTCTATTATAAAGTTATATATGCCTATCTATTTGTTGGATTTTAGTAGTTGAAGACCAACATTAGATATTTGATTATAATTGATAATATAATATTATTTTACACTTTACTACAATCTTCTTGTAAATAGAATTTTGCTTGTCCTATGCAAAGTTAAAAAGATCCTTATATTCTACTATGCATGTATTGTGGATACATTGCCTTTCTTTCTTTAAAAAAAATCTTTCTTTAGTTAATAGAATTTTTGTTTTAATTATAAGTTGATACTTGTCCACTAAGTGAATATATTCTATACTGCGAGAAATAAGTTTAAAAAGAAATCTTAAAAGAAAATTATGTATTTTTTTTAAAAAAATAGTCAAATTATTTAATCCATATTTTTTTTAAAGAAAGAAATTCAAGAATACATAAAATTTGGCTACCAATTCCACATCTTGTAAAGTTTCGAACATGTTAACCAATGTTTTTAATTTTTCAACTAAAAAATTAAAACAATATAAATTTTTATAATATTTGATTTTGTTGAACATCAGTAATTTAATCTATGTTGAATTCTTTAAATGAAGAAACTATCAACATCTTTAGGTCTTAAAAATAAAATAAATAGAATCCTAAGAAGTTTATTAATTTTAATTTTCCTTTTTCACATCTACTCATTTTAATTTTCCCGAAAAAATCTTGAATTTATACCAACTTGTAAATATATATTTTGTGTTTTTTTAACTTCTTGTGCATCACAATACACATAAATTTGTATTCCTGTTTTTGTTATATACTATATATATATATATATATATATAACTATTTATCTATCTATCTATCAAGAGAGAGATAACAATATTTTTTTTATAGATTGTGATTATCTTTTGTTTAATGCAGAAATTGACACTTGCATCAACTATGTGTTTGTATTAGAACTGATTGGTAATTATTACACTGTCAAACATATTATTAAGAAGAAAATAACATAAAATTGATTCATTCAAAAATTTTGAATAAATAAAATAGCTTAAACTCATTAGAAAATTATGAAAAATAATATATTTTGATTTTCAATCAAAAAACTTACATCAAAATGTGTACACATTTAATAATGTTTCTAATTTAAAATAGAAAACATTTAAAAATTTAAAAATTTATTTTATTTAATTTTAAAATAAAATATTATTATTATTATTATCGTTCAAAGAAAAAACATTGAATTTTATTGAATTTTAACAGCCAGTGTTTTTAACAAAACAAAATAATACTGTACTCAAACTTTTCTGAACGTTTTTTGAATATATTCTGTAATAAAAATAAATAAATTCTCAAATAGTAAATTTATACCTAAAAATCACAATAAGATTAAATTTATGTTGTGTAAGAATAATTATGGCATAAAAGCTTAAATATGAGAAATATTATGAATGGTTCAAAAGTGAATAAAAATTGATTGTGTCATATGCTCATGACTGAAATAAACTATAAAATCTAAGATTTATCTTACAAGCTAGTGCACAAAATATATGTAGATCCCTAAAGTAACTTATGTTAGAAAAAATATAGAAATTTATTGCATTATTCACAAATGAAACAAATCTGTGCACACAAACTATAAATTAAACATAAAATTTAATTAATTAATTAATTAATTATTTTTTTTCATAATTTTTTGGTCCCAATAAATTAATAAATAAATAAATATGTATAAACGGTTTTCCCCCTTCTCTCTCTTCTTTTAAAATATTTTAAAATTCTTTTGTGAATGTGTGTCAATGAAGTGTTGTATGGAAATATGTTTTCATGTTACTGGTGCGGTGATGGTGGTTTACAAATAAATTAAATGGAAGCTTCTTTGGTGAAAATATCATAACCCATGCACCGAACACACTTTTGGTTGCCACAGGAAATGCCTCACGTGATCAAAACAACAAAGTGGCACACAGAAACATGAAGAGAGAAAAGAAGCCATTTTGATTCAAATCCCCAAATCAGAAAAGAAAAAGGGGAAAAAGTAAAGAAAATAATGAAGAATGATAGAAAGAGCGATGGATACAGTCAGAAAAGAGAGAGACATGAAAAGTACACTCAGTGAGTGAGATTTAAAAATAAAATTAAAAATAAAAAAAATTCAAAGCAGCCATATTGAGTGACCCTTTTGGTCTTCAATATTTCCTTTCATGGCCTGTAAGTGATGGAAATTGTCAACAAATTTGAAACATTTTTGGCATGAGAATGACCAAGTAACCCTAGTGTAGGTCCACCATCCCATAAAAGTTCTGCTCATTTATTTTTTTGAAAAATGACTTTGATTATATTTAAAGAATTATATATATATATATATATATATATCATGAGCCAGTTGTATCTTAGCTGAACAGCAATTTGAGTATTGGTTTGTTGTTTATAAATTTCAGTGTCACATCCTCTGGAAAGATTTGTGCTTGAATGTTGACAAAGACAAATCACATCCTCTATGCTTTCAATATATAAATTTTATTGCATATCTTACAAAGACATTTCAATATATATATATATATATATATATACATGTATATATATATGTATACTTGTCTGCACTCTATTTAATATGTTGCAAGAAAGCTGTTTGATAAAATTTACATTAGTGCATTGTAATTTATAATTAAGTTTTTAAAAAAATATAAAAATAGAGATTAATCCATTAAACCCCCAAGATTTTATTATTTTTGAATAATCAATATATTCTTTTTATGCATGAGTTTATTTCTGCATCTGGATTCAGACTTGTTTTCTAACAAGAATGACTAAAAGAGTGTGAGAAAGTGTGTTTCAAAAGGCTGAATTTCAGCACTAACTACCATAACATTATGAGCTCTGTATGGGAATTTGAATACATGTGTCTGTATAATATATAATTCCATCCCCTCACTCTTTGTCTTCCTTTTGTCCACTTGTAACACCTTGATTTGGTCTCCCTCTCCACATAGCATTTGAAATGTGGGTTATTGTTGATTATTGATTGTTGTGCTGCAATGAGGAATGAGCAAAGCTAGAAGGCAAGGGTCATTCTTGTCCTCACTCACAAGAGTATAATAACGTAGTTCATATCTTTGAGTCTTTACTGTCCATGACAATCTATGGTTGATTGTCAAGCACACAAAGGATTCCAATAATGTGATTGTTGGAGAGGAAAAAATTGTTTGCTTGGCCTTTACACTAGAGGTGAATCATTGTAGAGAGTGTTGCATACCACTCCAAGGATGAGAGTATCAAGATGTTAAGAGAAACGGTAGTTAATATGTTTAAGTGCTCACTAAAGAGTCTAACAAAGATAGTAACATAGGTATAAGAATACATGTAAAGATTGTCATGGACAGTAAAGACTCAAAGATATGAACTACATTCTATGATACAAAACACGACAAAATAGATCCTACGTCTCTACAAGGAGCTCATTGGTGTACATATTTAGAGGTAAAGAGTCAATGGAAAGTTTAGTTGAAAATGCCTACATAGCAATACTTTATGGCAATTTTGGCACTAAGAAGTTGTTTGCTTGTTAAGAAATTGGGCCAAGCAAATTAAGTCAAATAATTGTCAATCAAGCAAACAAACATTTTTTTAAATTAAAATATTAAAAAATTGACAAGATTTAGATTATTAGATTAGAAAAACTATTTTGAAGTAAAAACAAAGTATGGTTGCTTTTACTTGCTTACTTTCTTTTGCTCATTTTACTTATTCACTTACTCACTTGCTCATTCTTTTTTACTCATTTCACTTGCTTATACTCTCTTGTTCATTTGTGCTCATTTTTATAGAGTTATTAGATTATTTATTTGCTCTAAATTTTATTACAATTAATAAAGATAGATGGTTTTTCTTAAATTCTTTATTTTTGTAGCGAATCATAATAGCTTGTGGATGTAGAATTTTTTTTGGATCTAACTCATGTAGTGCATTCCAATCCTTTTCAACTAAATTTTAAGATTATAGAATAGGAGTGAGGATAAATTATAAGATGGAAGAGACGATTGTTGACAAAGATAAGAATATTCAAATTGTTTTAATTTCAAAAAAGAGAATTGTACCCAAGACAACTAAAATTCCAAGGAAGAAAGCTTCAAAGACAATGATGAAGATTGAAGATGAAGAAAATAACAACATTCATCATTGGATTGATTATGAGGTATTATAATTGATTATACTTTAAAGAGAGATGGAACCTAAATTTATCAAGAATAACAAAAAATAAGGTAGTTTAAAATCCTATATATTACAATTTTTTTTTAAAAAATGTTATAGATTGCAGTTTAGATTTAATTGGGGTCTAAAGGTCTTTATCATGGTCTATCCAAGCCCCTCTTTTTTCCTCCCAATGGAAGTCAAAAATATATTGCTGCCAGGATTTGAATCTTAGTCTTGCAAACTAAAACTGGAGAGACTATTTTTGACATAGTCACCTCCTATTCTACCACCATTAGTAATCAATTTTTATATTCATAAATATTTCTATCAAGTCGTTTGTAATCTTTTAATTGTGTGTTATAATATTTTCTTCATATGGATTTTGAAAGTCTTATTAATATCAATTGGATGTTTTATGTATACAAATTAATACATAAGTGAAATTCTATATTTGGATGGTTGTAATACATCTAAAATTTAGTCAGATAAGTGCGACATGTTGCAAGAAATTTAAAAAGATTTTCAAAGCTTACAAAGAAGATAAAATTATAAATAATATTTTTAGTAATGATTATCATAAGAGCAAGTTCTATGAGGCTATAGATGAATGGTGGTATCAAACTAGTCAAGTAATAAAGTATGTTTCATCTACAACAAATGAAAGTAGAAAAATTCCTTCCAATTTTTTATTTGAGGTAGACAATTCACTTCAATCAACAACTATGCCTACTACACTATTAACTTTATTAAAATCAAAAGATAAATATAACTTTTATGATAGAAATATTGATATTTTTTAAAAAATAATAAAAAATAGCTTATACTTAATGATAAAATTTTAGTAGTCAAATGTACTACTAGAAAGGATAGACTAATAATTTGATTATCTAATCAATAAGCTATAGTGCTACAATGGTATTTTGAGTGTAAATTTAAATTATATCCTTCAAATTCAATGGTTGATTTTTGAATCAAATGTGCTTTATAAAAACTTCTAGAAAGACTTTATAGACTTCTGTTACATCAGCCTATATATATATATATATATATATATATATCTATATATATCTATATATATATATATTATTTTTATTTTTTATGTTTCTCTTTTTTTATTTCTAAATATTTTTAATTTACTTTGTTTTTAATTTTTTCTTTATTCTTGAATTTAATGAATATTATTTTTTCATCTTCATGATTTTTTATTTTTTATTTTTTTTACAATTGTCTCATTTCCTTCAATGATGATTTGAATGCATGAAACATGTCCATCTCTTGTAGTTTCCATAATCTCTTATCTACCTTCTCTTTCAATTCTAATATAGTAATTTTTTCCTATTCAAAGTCAAATTTATCATTCTCCAAAATGCACAAGTTATATAGATATAAGCATGTAATCACAATATTAGGAATATTTTGAAGAGGCATATCAATTATTTTTAATAAAATACGCCATGTCCAAGCACTCTCTATTTCTATTTGGATATTTGATTGAATAAAATTCTAATGGATTTTTTTTCTAGGTAGTCCATTTCTTTCTCTTTTGAACGGTGAATAAAACCATAGCTTCATTGTCAAGGACATACTTGTTAAAACCTTCTAGAACATTCTAGAAGTTTTTAAGAACTCTCTAGAACTGTCAAGGGCATACTTGATAGAACCTTCTAGAATATTCTAGAAGTTTTCTAGAACTCTCTAGAACCTTCTAGAGCCTTTTAAGCTTCTTAGTTAGTAGAAGTTACTTGAGAAGCTCCCTAGTTGGTGGAAGCTACTTGAGAAGCTTCCTAGATAGGAGTATATATTGGAGTCGAGGCTGAAGAGTTCTTCAGTCTCGACAACACATCTCTTGGAGCTCTAGCTCACCTCTCTGGTGTTGTTTTTGTACTCATCTGATTAATCCAGTTCTTGCCAGTTCTTCTTGAACTTCTTGTTTAGACTTCAAGTCTATATTCTGTGTCCGTGATATTAATCCAGTTCCTACCAGTTCTTCTTGAACTTCTTGTTTAGACTTCAAGTCTATAATTTGTGTCCGTGACAGTTTGTCGAGACTACTCTCGCCTTGGATATCAGAGTTAGTTCCTTCTTGTTGGAGTATGGATTACCCCTCTTCTTGAAGGTACACTAGTATTTTAGAGATTGCGGATTACCCTCTTTCAAACTGATATCTTATTATCATAATATTGGAGTCTTATTCTTCTTAGAGAGAGTGGATTATCCCTCTTCCTGAAAGACTTAAGGCGTTTTAGAGGTTGCAGAGTATCCTCTTCTAAACCAATATTTCCTCCTTATAGAAATAATTACTTCTTTTCTCTTAGAATGGTTGGAGATCAAGACATTAATATGAGTGAAAGTTTGGAGTCCAAGATGGACACCATTATGAATGCTCTTGCTACATTATCACAGAGAACTACGGTGATGGAAGGAGTCTTTGCAAGACTTCATAATGATAGGATATCCGGAATAGCACAATCTGGGCTTCATCGGCCTCGAGCTTCTATACCAGAAGAAGCAGCTTTACTTGTGATTCAATGAGAACCATTACTTTCACAACGAAAGGAACCTTGAATTAGCATTTCAGACAAGTTTGATGGCACACGCTCTAAGTTTTGAGGTTTCATCAATCAAATCAAGTTAATAACAACTCTACAACCCGAACATTATCTGACGGAGGAATCACGCGTTGGATTGGTTAGAACTTTGCTTATGGGACAAGCTCTATTGTGATTTGTTCCTCTATTTGAAAAAGGATCACTAATTTTGAACAACTTTGAGACTTTTTTGGAGGCATTTGCAGAAGCATTTGGCGAGCATGACAAGGCTCGGTGGGCTACAACAAAAATTTGATCACTACGACAAGGGACTCGCTCTACATCAGTCTATGCATCGGATTTCAGACAATTGGCATGCGACATCAATTGGAATGAAGAAGCATTGATGAGCCAATTCTATTGGAGTCTAAGGGACGACGTGAAGGATTTATTATTATCTCTTCCTGATCCACGAACGCTCAACGAAGCCATTAGCCAAGCTATAAAGTGCAATAACCGCCTATTTCAACGTCGCCAAGACCAACGCTCCAGACAATATATAAGTCATCACGGCACAATTATATCGGCAAGTAGCCTAAATTCACAAGTGGAGATAGAAGACATGCAGATTGATGCGGTACGTGTCAAATCCCTTACTCCAGAAGAAAAGAAGCAGCGTATGGAGAAAGGTTTGTGCTTTTATTGCGGTGGAGAAGGCCATAGAGTTGGAAACTGTCCGAAGAAGCAAAATGGATGCAACATCAAGAATAGAGATGCGTTTGTTTAGGAAAACGAGGATGCCTAGCCACAATAGGAACCGTGCGGCTGGACAAATCAAAACCAGGTTCCTCTCTTTCTACTCAACCTACCCTTTTGTTTTACAATTCTTTTGTCTTTTGGTCCTGAAAAACTAAAAACCTTAGCCTTATTAGATTCAAGAGCATCTGCTTGTTTCTTAAACCAAGAATTTGCTAAGCGTCACAAAATTCCTCTAGTACAAAAATTCAAACCTGTTCACGTAGAAGTAATAGATGGACGACCTTTATTATCTGGTAGTGTCACCCATGAATCAAAACCTATAGAAGTGACGTTTAAAGACCATAGTAATTATATTATTTTTAATAATATTAACATCCCATCAAATCCTATTATTCTTGGTCTTTCTTGGTTGAAAAAATATAATCCATCCATAGATTGGAGGTTGTGGAGGATAACATTTCCCATAGAACAACCTGAGGACAAGCCTGGAAGAAGACCCCAAACCAAAAAATCCTTGTTCATTGGAGTAAGAACGTTTGTAGATAGATGTGAGAAGGCACACGTTAGTCATTTATGTGGCTACAACTAGTGGAGAGCAGATTTCAATAGCAGGAATATCAGAACAATACAAGGATTTTAAAGACGTGTTCCAAAAGAAGAATGCTGATATGCTACCAGAACATCGACCATATGATTGTGCCATAGAATTGCAAGAAGGAGCACAACCGCCTTTTGGCCCAATCTACAATCTATCGCAAACAGAGTTGGCTGAGTTGCGGAAATACATTAACGAGAACCTAGCCAAGAACTTCATTTGTCATTCAAAATTGCCAGTTGGGGCACCAATCTTATTTGTGAAGAAGAAGGATGGCTCACTACGGATGTGCATGGACTATCAAGGTCTCAACAAGGTGACAAAGAAGAATCGCTATCCATTACTTTTGATCTCTAGTCTTCTAGAACAACTTGGACGTGCAAAGATCTTTACAAAGATTGATCTAAGGAGAGCTTACAACCTTGTGCGAATCAAAGAAGGAGACGAATGGAAGACAGCTTTTCATACAAGGTATGGTCATTTTGAATATAATGTCATACCATTTGGTCTTACCAATGCTCCGGCGGTTTTTCAATACATGATGAACGATATTTTTTGAGAATATCTAGACAATTTTGTTGTCATTTATCTGGATGATATCTTGATATTTTTTGAGAATGAAGAAAAGCATAAGAAGCACGTTTGTTTGGTACTTGAAAAACTACGTGAACGAGGACTCTACGCCAAGTTGGAGAAGTGCTTATTTCACCAAACTGAGATGGAGTTTTTAGGATTTGTTGTGACTACGGAAGGCTTGAAGATGGATCCCAAGAAGGTGGAAGCAATTGTGTCTTGGGAAGTTCCAAAGACGATTAAAGACGTACAATATTTTCTCAACTTTGCTAACTTCTATCGGATCTTCATCAAGAATTATTCTCAAGTTGTTGCTCCACTCACTTGATTAACATGTAAGGATAAGCTTGAATGGGGACCTCTAGCGGAAAAAGCATTTCAAAATCTTAAAACGGCATTTACTACAGCTCCAATCTTGGTACACCCAAACTTTGCAAAGGCTTTCTATTTGGAAATTGATGCTTTGGATTTTGCTTTAAGAGCCGTACTTTCACAGATGGGCATCGACAATAAGCTTCATCTGGTTGCATTCTATTCACGGAAGTTTTCTGCGGCTGAGATCAACTACGAGATTCATGATAAGGAACTCCTTGCTATAGTGGATTCTTTCCAAGAGTGGCGTCACTTCCTCGAAGGAGCTGCGCATCCGGTGACCGTATATATGGATCACAAGAATCTAGAATATTTCATGTCTGCTCGGGTTCTAAACCGTCGTCAAGCTCGATGGAATATGTCGCTATCTAGATTTGACTTCGTTATTACTTATCGGCCTGGAAAGCAGCAAAGACTATCCGATGCCTTATCTAGAAGATTATATCTTGAGCCAAAGATTGGAGAAGCAGCGCTTGATCAACAGTATACGACATTATTAAAGCCAGAGCAATTCAGGATTTGTGCTACTGTGGTGCCAATTGATGCTGACTTCTTCAACCAGGTACGTGCTGCGACCATTGAAGATTCAATAGTCCTTGATATTAAGCAGCGTATCAATGATGATAAATTCAAGGTTGAAGGAGATCTCTTATACTTTGAGGAGCGGCTGTATATCCCAAAAGGGCCAGCACGATTTTGAGTCCTTCAATCTCGTCATGACTTTCCAACTGCGAGACATTTCGGATTCAACAAAACCTTGGAATTCATTTCCTGAGATTTTTGGTGGCTGTAAATGTGGAAGGATGTGAAGGATTTCATCCTCTCTTGTGACATTTGTTCAAGATCCAAGAACCCTCGACATCGCCCTTATGGACTTCTACAACCATTGTCCATTCCGTGTCATCCATGGTCTTTAGTTTCTATGGACTTTATTACAGATCTACCGCCATCGAATTCATTTGACAGCATCTTTGTTGTGGTGGATTGACTTACGAAGATGGCACATTTTATCCCTTACAAGAAGACATCGTCAAGCAAAGATACAAGAAGGCTCTTCCTTGATAATGTGTATCGATATCATTGTCTATCAGATGATATCATGTTGGATCAAGGAACCCAATTTGTATCAAAGTTTTGAAGATCTTTTTTTAAAATATTGAAGTTGGACATCAAGCTTTCTTTGGCATTCCATCCTCAAATTGACGGCCAAACGGAGCAGGTCGTGAGTTTTAGAGCAATATTATTTACGATGCGGCGTCAACTATCAGCAAAGATGATTGGTACGCATATCTCACAGCTAGCCAGGGGTTTCGTATAACAACCGCTTTAAGCGGAATTACGACTCAGAATACACCATTCTTTTCCAATTATGGGTACCATCCGAAGCTTGATCTATTAAATCTGTCAGCAAATAATAACCCAGCAGCTGAAGGATTGGTGCAGCAGCTATCGGAGCTTCAAACCACATTGAAGCTTCAATTGCAAATTGCCCAAGAGTCTTACAAAGCATCCGCGGATAAATTTCAAAATCAGGCACCTAATTTCAAGATTGGAGATAAAATATGGTTGCTTCAACGGAATATCAAGACCAAGCGGCCATGTGATAAGTTGGACTATTGGAGATTGGGACCATTTGTTATCCAAAAGCAGATCAATCCTGTGGCGTACCGCTTAGAGTTACCAGCTGCTATGAAGGTACACCCTGTCTTTCATGTTTCTCTGTTAGAGCCTTATCGAGAATCGTCTTTTCTTGGAAGAGTGCAATGTCCGCCACCTAGTATAGAAATTGAAAACAATGAAGAATATGAGGTGGAAAGGATACTAGATTCACGACAAAGATGGAATAAATTAGAGTACTTTGTGCATTGGAGCGGCTACGATATTAATGAAAGAACATGGGAACCAGCCAAAAATCTTGCCAATGCATCTCAAAAGGTACGAAAATTCTATCAACGATATCCTAATAAATCAAAAATTGGTCATTAATGAAGCGTGAAGATGAAGCCTTCTTTGGAAAAATGAATAAAAAAAGGATCCAGGTCTCATCAAAACATAACTTATTGTATTTCATAGTATGAAGATATCTAATATCAAGGTGTATTTAGATATGACTAGTGAGAATGTAGATACTGTACTAGTGGTACCATCTCAATTGAGTAGCTCACAATGTCGACCTCAAGATGAAGAATTAGAAGAGCCAAGAAGACGTCAAAGAATACCAAGCAGCAGGTCACTGGTAATTGTCTTTGAAGTTGAACCAGCTCATGCAAGTAGTGGCGAAGCGATATTTTCAGGTCGTTTCTACAATGAAGATACAAAAGTTCAAGCATGGTCTCAAGTGAAAGGTATTGGTCATTATTGGTGGCTATAAGGACCCATGAATCATCTGCCTCGTGAACGACAACTGGAGTATATTACATAAACTATATGACAAATTTTTGATTTCCTACGTTTGTGAGTATACACCTCAAATGGCTTCTCGGAGACCTCGAAGCTAAAGGAGGAGGTGATGTCAAGGACATACTTGTTAGAACCTTCTAGAATATTCTAGAAGTTTCTAAGAACTCTTTAGAACTGTCAAGGACATACTTGATAGAACCTTCTAGAATATTCTAGAAGTTTTCTAGAACTCTCTAGAACCTTCTAGAGCCTTTTAAGCTTCTTAGATAGTAGAAGTTACTTGAGAAGCTCCCTAGTTGGTGGAAGCTACTTGAGAAGCTTCCTAGATAGGAGTATATATTAGAGTCGAGGCTGAAGAGTTCTTTAGTCTCGACAACACATCACTTGGAGCTCTAGGTCACCTCTCTGGTGTTGTATTTGTACTCATCTGATTAATCCAGTTCCTGCCAGTTCTTCTTGAACTTCTTGTTTAGACTTCAAGTCTATAATTTGTGTCCGTCACACTCATAGGATAAGTAACATCACCAATAAATCTAAAAGATAGAAAAACACCTTTTATGATCTCTTTCCCAATTTCAAAATTATAAAAATAATACTCAGTTATGAATTTGACCAGACCATCAAAAATTACAGTTCCAAATTTTTTATTTTGTATCCATAATTCCTTGGAGAAAAACCTCTATATCTGCATATCTGCCAATATCTCCTCTATGAATATATCCTATGTTCTTCCATAATAAAACAACTATTATCATCATTTATATTTTATGTTAAAAAATTACAAGTTTTTGCAATGCCATAATATCTACAATCACATATTTTATAACCATAAAAACCAAAAGTAGAAAAAATATGCATTCTCTTCTAGGATCCATTGCTAGAGAAAGCAAAAGATGAAAATTTTAGAAAATGGTGTAGTTGAAATAGTATAAAATAGATTAGATCCATGCAAATGATATGGGCCATGGTTGGTAGACTTGTCCTTTGGGCCTTTACATTATGATTGATCAAAGGTTATATTTATTATATTTTAATGGACTTCTATATTGGCCTTTTGTTTAATTTTAAGTGAAATTGTCTAAGGTCCACTTGACCAAATGGCGATAGTGTGAAGTGGCCTTAATAATAATATAAAAAATAAAACACCACTCTAATCACATGTTTTTGTGCTTCAATGTCATGGGGTGGTTGTAAGGCTTTTGTAAGGTCTCTTCCACTTTCCTTTCATCTATGGACACTACTTATTTTTAATCCTTATAAGAAAGACCAATCTTTGGTAAAAAATTAAAATGATAATATATATATATATATATATATATATATATATTAGAAATATTAAAATATATCTTTTGATTTAAGAATAACATATTAAAATAAATTATTGAGATGTAATTGAGGTGTAATCTTAAGGATCTTTGTTTTTGTAGTGAAAATCAATTATAAGGATGACTTGTAATTATATTCATATTTTTTTTTTCTTTCATTTCTTCTATTTTATAATCATGATAATAATAATATC
Source organism: Physcomitrellopsis africana (assembly GCA_036785485.1). Classification (NCBI taxonomy): domain Eukaryota; kingdom Viridiplantae; phylum Streptophyta; class Bryopsida; order Funariales; family Funariaceae; genus Physcomitrellopsis; species Physcomitrellopsis africana. Next base: position 202,148 of record JAWRVF010000084.1, on the reverse strand, counting down.
AATAGTATTAGATTTTTTTATGATATTATAGATTTATTAAGCTATTAATGAAATATTGATAAACTGCTTTAGTATTTTTTTTTGTAATATAAAATTATCTTACAATAAAGAGCACTTATCTCCATTCATCATGAAATTATATTGTAATATGAAACTATTTTGCATCAAACATATACTTTAATAAAAAAGATATATGAACATATTGTAATTTATTTTGTATATTGTTAAAAAGTTTTTAGAAGATAAAAGAAATTATAATGCATTATTTTTTACTTTAAAGAATGTAGAGAAAGAAAGAACCTCCTTCTAAAGTAGAATTGAAAGAATACTATTATTGTACAAATAAACACACACATATATCTCTTAGAATCCAACATTGATAAATCTATCTATTTAAAATTTAATTATTAAAATTTATTTATTTATATTTTTAGTTTTAAAAAATTAAAATAAAAAAAAAAAAAATTGGGCTAGATAGAAAGTTCATTGGATTTAAATATGCATGTGAATAGAAATTCAAAATTCTACTCTATTTTGAAAAAAAGAAGAAAAATCTTTAGATTGCTTAAGTAGTCTTAATCTCTTTCTTTGTTGTGTTGTTGTTTTTCTTTTTTTATCTATTTATATTAGGAATAATATTAATTAGAAGCAACAAAAAAAAGTGTTAAAAGACTATAATTGCAATGATAGGCAAAGTCATTACATGCAAGAGTGTCACTTCTATTATCCTTCCTATTATTTATATTAGTATTCCTACTACCATCCATTATTTCCTCTTATATGTTCTTCTTCTTTATAAATTCTCAAATATGCATAAAAAATAAACTCATTTCTTCCATATCCAATATAATATATATTTGTATTTAAATATATACATATTTATATATAAAAATAAGATTCATTGAACCCAATCACTCCAATCACTTCTCTATCTTAGAAAAAGGGGTAGTGTCAGGGATGTTAGATAACAGGTTAGCAAAGAACTAAGGAGAAGAATTTAGAACAAGAATAACTTCAAGAACAAAGAATTGGATGGACAAGAACAAGAACTAGATCAAGAATAAGAAACTGGATTAATATCAAGAACAAGGCAATACTCTAGATTGCTTCAAGACTTGTGTTGGCAAGACTAAGGTGTTCCTCAGTCTTGCCTCTTATTTATACTATGAGGCCTTATATCCTATTGGACCTTCTAAGAATATCTTAAAATATTCTAGAAGCATGAGGAAGATTTTGGAAGATTCTAAAAAGTCTACCGAAAATCTTAGAAGGTTAAAGAGGATTCTAGAGGGTCCTAAGAGTATCTTAGAATATTCTAGAAATTTGAAGAAGATTTTGGAAGACTCTAAAAAGTCTATGAGAGGTCTTGGAAGGTTGAGGAAGATTCTAGAAGATTTTGAAAGACTAAAGAGGATTCTAGAAGGTTCTAGAAGATTCTAAAAGATTCTAAAATATTATAGAAGATTCTAAAAAACTACAAAAAATTCTAATAGTAGCTTAAAATATGTTCATGACATCACCTTCTCTTCTAACGATGAGTTTCACAAGGAGCTGAAGCAATTTGATGATCAAATCACATGCATAAAAATTTTAAAATTTGTCGGAATAGAGAAGCAACATATTTTGTCTTTTGTTCGTTGGTTATCAATTCAACAAGACCTTTGAGATAGCATCGATGACCTCCAAATATAACCTCTGTTAGACCAACATCCCATCCAAGAATTTACTCTTCGTTGCAACCTTCAAAACATCCTCCGAACATAATTTTTGGTCCACTTGGAGTCACCCTTCTAACTTTGAGGAGTATTACGAAAGCTCGAGCATTTGAATTGAGATTTTTGTGATGAGGCCGTATCTCCAAAGACTCCAAGTGTAGCCTTATTTGACGTTGGGATACTCTTTCTTCGTCTTGTCTATGTTCTTCAAACCTAGCAGATTGTGAAAGTTGCAATAATTTTCTAGCCGCTTGTATAGCAGAAGAGTCTTCTGACTCTTGTTCCTGCAATTTCCTTGAAATGCAAAGATTTGACATAATAACTAATAAGTTTCTAGCAAGATTTATTTTATTCTAGGAAAATACAAGTGTAGGTCTTTGCGTGGCTCTCTCGTTTTTATATTGGTCTTTTGTTGTTAATAGGAAGCGTCATTTAAAAGCCAAGAGATGTTACTATCCACAAAATCTTCAATGACCATTGAATTTAGGTTTTGTAGGATATTATTGATGGAATTGGCGAACCTTCTTAGGTACATTTTTAAGGTTATCTGAGGGTTCTCATGTTCTTTCGTTAATTCCATAGCCCTTCCAATAGATGAAATATTTCAATTGTCCATGACTTATATATGAATCAAATATTTTATCCACCTTGTATTCAATCTCTTAATTGATTTCAACTAGAGCTAGTGGTAGAATAGTTCTTCTCATAATGTTTGATTTATAATAGGTTTTTAAAAGCAAGACATGAAAGACTGGATAAATCTTTATGCTACTTGGTAGTTTGAGACAAAAACTTACTGAATTTACTTGGTGTAGAATTATAAAAGGTCCAAGTCTTTCATAGTCTAATTTTTATGATGGTCGATTCATTTATATATTTCATCAAAGTAACCAGATACGATCTTCTATTTTAAAATTTGGTTGGTTCTTGCGATGAATGTCTGCAAAGCCTATATATTGATCTTGGACTATTTATAATTGGAATTTCAGTTCTTTATGGATGGTTTTTAAATAGATAATTTGACTTTCTATAATAGGGCTTTCTACATCTTCAATTTCAAATGGATCTGCTCTAAGGTGGTATCCATAATTTAAAAAGAATGGAGTTTGCTTTGTTAAAGAATGTTCGGATTTATTATAGGCAACCTCAGCCAATGGTAGAAAGTTCATCCAATCATCTTGTTGATAATTTATATTGCAACAAAGATATTGTTCCAAGATCTGATTCACTCGTTTTGTTTGACTGTGAGTTTGAGGATGATAAGCAGATGAAAGGTTGATCTTGACCTTTAAAAGCCAAAACAATCCTCTCCAAAAGTTTGATATAAATTGTGGTCCTTGATCTGAAATAATATCAATTTGAAGGCCATATATTTGATAAATATTATCAATTAAAAGCTTGGCTATTTCTTCCTCAAAAATAGTCTTGTTGCATAGAATAAAGTATGCTATCTTGGTAAGACAGTCTACCACTACAAAAATTGAATCTTTTCTATTCAAAATTGAGAGATCTGTAATGAAGTCCATAGATACTTCATTACAAACTTCATTACAGACATGACGATTGTAATCAAGGTCATATCGAGCTTGAAGAATTTAAAGTCTTGTAGGTCCTAGAGGACCATATAGGAGATTCTTGAAGTATAACAATCCATCTTCTAATTTGAAATTATTATTTTCTTCCACATGAGTATTTTTTAAATGTTGTTGGATGTTCTTTATAAATAGATCTATCTTCATTACTTTCTGGATTTCCATCTTGAGAATTATATATGTATAGGTAGATATCATCAATGTCTTTAACTATAAATTGGACGACTTTGACATGATTGATTTTTATTGATCCAATACAATGTCTCCTATTCTTGCTGCAAGATATGATTGTCGAGAAGGGCATCTGATTTTCCTTGAAGTTTTCCTAGATGATATGTAATTACAAAATCAAATCAAGATAATGACATGCTCCATCGTGCTTCTCGATAATTTAGAACTCAAGCACTCATAAAATATTTCAAGTTTTTATAGTTGGTACATATCATGATCTTGTGTTGAGCCCCTTCCAACAAATGACACTATTCTTCAAAAGCATCAACAATTGCCAATAATTCTTTGTCATGGATCTTGTAATTAATCTCTATAGCTGAAATTTTTTGTGAGCGGAATGCTACTGGATGTAGTTGACTATCATCACCAGTTTGAGAGAATATAGATCTCAATGCAAAATCTGAGGCATCCATTTCTAGAATGAATGATTTTGTTGGATTTGCATGGACACGTATAGGAACAAAAGTGAAAGATTCTTTTAGCTTCTTGAATGCTTCTTCAGCCTTATCATCTCAAATAAATTTATCCTTATCTGTGAGTCGCCTTAATGGAGTCGCAATCTTGGAATAATCTTTGATGAAGATTCTGTAGAAATTTACAAATTCCAAGAAACATTATACATCTCTAATTGATGATGGTTGTTTCCACTCCATAATAATTTGTATCTTCTTTGGATCCATAGAAATTCCATTTTTTGAAGCGATATATTCCAAAAATTTGACTGATGGTTGGTGGAAAGAGCATTTTTCCAATTTGGCATACAATCTACTTTCTCATAATTTTTCTAATATCTTCTGTATATGATATTCATGCTCTTCTTCATTCTTAGAAAAGATCAAGATATCTTGCAAATAGATGACTACAAAGTCATCTAAGTATTCTTGTAAGATATCATTCATCATATGTTGGAAGACTGTAGGTGCATTTATAAGTCTAAAAGACATAATATTGTATTAAAAATGTCCATACCTTGTGTGAAATGTTGTCTTCCATTGATTTCTTTCTTTAATCCTGAGTAGGTTGTAGGTGCCTCTCAAATCAATCTTTGTAAAAATCTTTGCTTATCCTAACTATTCCAATAATCTTAAGATTAATAATAATATATAGTGATTTTTTATAATTACCTTGTTCAGACCTCAATAGTCAACACACATCCGTAAAGAACCATCTTTCTTTTTCACAAATAATATAGGAGCTCCAGCAGGTGATTTTGAATGTCGAATAAAATTCTTGGCTAGATTTTCATCAATATATTCTTGCAAGGCTGTAAGCTCCGTTTGTGACAGATTGTAAATTGGACCAAATGGAGGTTGAGCTCTATCTTGTAATTCGATTGCACAATTATAAGGACAATGTTCGGATAATATGTTTGCTTTTTTCTTTTCAAATATGTCTTCCAAGTCACAATATTGACTAGGTATTTCTAGCTTTAGTTGTTCTATTGAATCTTTCATTGGGATAGCATACATTGTAAATACATCCGCTTTTTTTTGTTGCTTGCATAAATGCTTTAGCTTTAAGGAATAGAGTAGTACCTCATTTCTTCTATTGATGTGTAGATCTTGAGAAAATCTTCCGCGTACTCCAATCAATATTAGAACTATGTAGCTCAAACCAAGGAAGTCCAATGACAATAGGATTTGTCGGGCATCTATTGATGTTGAAAACAATTTGTGATACTTGATCTCCTATTATCACTTCCAATGATTGGATTTCTTCAACAACATCTCCTGATGTAAGGTTTTGTCCATCAATGACTTCAACGGTGTCGTATGACGTGGCCTTCTATCAAGGAATACACTAGGTACCTAGCTGTGGAGAGTTTATTTGAAATTTGATGGCAAAATCCAACAGGTCATTTGTCCTCAATAAAAAGGAAAAATAATACAAAAATCTCACAAAAGAGAAGATATATATGTAAACCCTCTTGTATTCAAGTAAGTTTGTGCAAAAAAGATTTAAATTTCTACAAAAATCCTTCAAAACTTTATTCACCCGCAAGGACCTATTTCTTGCTGAACTTTATAGTCCAATAACTCTTGATCCAATTATTCAATTTCTATAAAATTTAAATCAAAGTGTAGATAATTTTCTTAAGTTTCATCACAAAAAAGAATCAACCATAAATTTATTTCCGATCGTCTGATATTGCAAAACCCCTAGCAGGTACTTGAAACCCTAGCTCAGAGACACCTGAGCACTATTTTCCTTATATCTCACAAATCAAAAATCCTAATGCCACAAAATTTTTGCACATAGTTTTGTGACATAAGCATATATACTCTTAAAAATTTTGAGCCAAAAATCTATTAAATTGCTTAAGATATTGCTCAAAATGTAACCACTATGTAAGCGGGTCACTTACTGCCCTTAAGTTTGTAAGCATTGACTTCAACTCTCAATATCTCCTTCACCTTAGCTTGGATTTTATCAAGCCAGACATGAAATGTGTAGTTGTGAAAGTACTCTCTCCAACCCTTGTTGCCGATCCTCAATTGTTGTCTGTATGCGCGAGTTATATCCAAAAGAGTGACAGTAGGTCCAAAATCGACACCTTAACTTTGGGCGACTATAACTTCTTCATAAAAAGTGAAAATCACACAAAATTTGCACCTAAACCAGATCCAAAAACCTAAACCTCATGATCCTAGCCTCTGATGTTCGACTTCTCCCCCAAAAATAAACCCTAACTCCTAATAAACCCTCGGGCAGCCTCCTTGAAGCCCATTGGGCATGATTTTTGGCCAATTAGAATAGAGATTTCTATCATCCACCTCTATTCATCCACATGGATGGCCAAACTACCCTTTTTACACTAAAAACCCTTTTCTAATCCTTCTTCTTATAAGATTTACATACTTGGTGCTTTAAGCACCAAATAAAAGAAGTAAATAAGATCTTAAGGATCACCAATGTCTAACAAAGGTGACTTAAGATATACACAAGTTACTATCAATATAAAATTAACTTCAAAAGTCACTACTAGAAAGAAAATAAGGTTGTATAAATCTTAATAATAATCCTTTTAATAGATCCTTTCTAAACTAGCAACCTAATTACATCCTATAACCAATAAAATCCACTGATATGACTTTCATTTAGATAAGTAGTAAATTGTACATTAAATATACATGTACAATTTTTTTACATAGTAGCCAAACCACAACACGACAACGGGTGCATGATGGGTCTTCTTTATAAATAATAGATTGTGCCTAGTTGCAAAATCCTTATCCATAAAGCATGCTGAGGCTCTAGTATTTAAAAAGACTTTTATACAAATTTCTTGTTTCAAGGTTCTTATATATACAGGAAGTATAAAACAAGATGTTGGATCCGGAGGTAAAAAGAGACATTTTTCTAGTGCTTTAGATTTGGAGGTGTCCAACCGCAAGGTCCCTACTATGGTTGGACGTCTTTATTTTCTGACCTTTCTAATTCGGATATTATATCTTGTGCCTTGAATTCTCTAGACTTATTTGGATAATTTGCTACCTTGTGATTGGATCTTCCACAATATAGGCATAAATTTTCTTGTCGACGTTTAATCCTTTTTGTTGGTGTTAATGGATTGAATTGAGTCGCATCAATCTGCATAGGTGTCACGGACATATACATAGTTACCTATATGATCAGATAGAACTAGATAAAAGAAGGTAAAAGCAGGTTAATTCCATAATATCTTTAGAGAAACTTCCTAAAAACTTCATAGACGCTACTTTGACTTTATAAGTGTCCATAGTAGACTTTTGGATTAGAAACTTGGTCAATAAGTTAGCCACATGTCGCACATGTTGGTAGCTTGAAGACCAAGCTAAATACGTGGCGAACATATAGGAAACTTGTCCTGCAAGTTTGACACGTGTCTTGCAACTTGGACACGTGTCTTGTAAATTGGATACGTGTTGGAGGTCCTATAGAACGTCGCCACTTAGCTCTTAGGTAGATAGTATAAATAGAGACAAGAGTGAAGCCTTCTTCACTCTTGTCAACTCCTTTCTTGTTTCTAGTTTGATTTCAAGAGTCTCTAGTGTCTTGTCTTTTGGCAATAGCCATTCCAGTTTCTTTTAATATATACACTACCTTGTTTCTATTTTGTTATATTTCTTTGAGAGTGTTTTTCACTTACTTATTTGCTTCCGTTGAGTTCTTGTCCTTGACAGATTGACAAGAGTACACTTACAATATCAGAGCTTTGTCTTTTCTTGAGTAAGAGTGGATTACCCCTTTCTCTTGACAAGACATAAGCGTGTTAGAAGTTGCGGATTACCCACTTCTAAACTGATATTGTTCTTAGCATTTTCTTTGTTATCAAGTCTTTCTTTTTCTTTTGCCTTGAGCAATATCATATAGTTCTTTTTTTCTTAGTGTTATTATGGCAGAGCTTATCGAAATGAAGACTGCAATGGCACAAATGCAAGAACAATTAAGGGAGTTAATGCTTGCAATGCATCAACTCAATCTACCACCACAAGGAAGAACAAGAATAGCAAAAAGTGGAGATGTAGAGATGATTGGAGCTGCTTCAACACCTGCATCAAATCACATTCCTTCTCCAATTGTAGAACACCCTGTAAGCGCCAGAGAACCAAGAATTGCCTTACCCGAGAAATTTGATGGTACGAGATCAAAGTTTCGAGGGTTCATCAATCAAGTACAATTGGCAATCGAACTTCAACCGCAAAGCTATCCAACTCCAGGATCACAAGTCAGGTTTATTGGAACTCTACTTTCTGGTTCTGCATTATCATGGTTTTCGTCCTTTCTTGAACAACGAAATCCCATACTGGACAATTTGGAAGCTTTTTTGGTGGAGTTTCGATCTATGTATGGTGAACACGATGCAGCTCGTGTTGCAACAAACAAGATCCGAATTTTACGACAAGGAAATCGCTCTGTAACAGTGTATGCTTCACAATTTCGACAACTTGCAATTGATATCAAGTGGGATGATGCTGCACTCATCAGTCAATTTCTTTATGGATTGCAATATGAAGTAAAGAAATTGATGCTCAATTTACCTGATCCTCAAACATTGAGTCAAGCAATCGATTTTGCTGTAAAGTGTGACAATCGACTTTTTGAGTTTCAATCCGAGAATCGTACAAGGGAAACTCAACGTTATTACTCAATGGCAACATCTTCACCAAATGTACATTCGGAAGTAGAAGACATGCAAATTGACGCAGTACATTTCAAACCTCTTACTGAGCAAGAAAAGATTCGTCGTCGCCAGGGAGGATTATGCTTATATTGTGGAGAACCTAAGCACACTGCTCAACATTGCCCAAAGAAACGACGCAACTATAAAATGAGGGGTACGGCGGTCAAAGGAGACAACATGTCGGAAAACGAATTTGTCCAGCTACAATAGGGACCGTGCAGCTGGAATCTTGTACAATTCCTAAAGAAGGTCCTATCCTCTCTTCAAAACCCTCTCTTTGTTTTATAATAGAACTATATTTAGGACCTAAAAACCACAAAGCCTCTGCTTTATTAGATTCAGGAGCCTCAGCATGTTTTTTAGATGAACAATTTGTTAAAAGTCGTAAAATACCTCTAGTACAAAAAACTAAACCTGTACATGTAGAAGTCATAGATGGTCGTCCATTGTCTTCTGGAGATGTCACTCATGAGACCCACCCTATAAAAGTAACAATAGACGGTCATAATAGTTACGTAACCTTTAACATAATTAAATCTCTGTCTAATCCAGTTATTTTAGGTCTATCATGGTTAGAAAAATATAATCCTAAGATAGATTGGAATTCTCGTAGACTTCATTTTTCTCAAAACGTTATTAACACTTCCGTCGACCAAGTAAAAAGCTATAAGTCTAGTATAGTAAAACCCGTACTTATAGGTGCAAAAGCTTTTATGCATGAAGCAAAAGGAGGATCAACTTTTGCTATTTATGCCACACCCGTCTCTGATAGTAAAAGCACTTCAAGTGGCTTTCCAAGCCAATACCAAGATTATCAAGATGTTTTTGAGAAGAAAAATGCCGATATCCTTCCGGAGCATCGTTCATATGATTGTTCAATTGATCTCAAGGAGGGATCTCAACCTCCATTTGGACCAATCTACAGTCTATCACAAAATGAGTTGGCAGAATTCAAAGAATATATTGAAGAAAATCTGGCCAAGAACTTCATACGCCATTCCAAATCCCCAGCAAGAGCTCCAATTCTATTTGTGAAGAAAAAAGATGGATCGTTACGAATGTGTGTGGATTATCGAGGGCTTAACAAGATCACTATCAAGAACAAGTATCCACTACCTTTAATCTCTGGACTTCTTGATCAACTGAATCAAGCTAAGATCTATACAAAAATAGATCTACGAGGAGCATACAACTTGGTTCGCATTAAAGAAGGAGATGAATGGAAAACTGCATTTTGAACAAGGTATGGACACTTCGAATATAATGTTATGCCTTTTGGACTCACAAATGCACCAGCTGTTTTCCAACATCTCATGAACAATGTTTTTCGTGAATTCTTAGATGATTTTGTTGTCTGCTATCTAGACGACATTTTAATCTACTCTAAGAATGTAGAAGAGCATGAAACACATGTTCGTCGTGTGTTACAAAAACTTAGAGAAACAGGGTTGTACGCCAAGATGGAAAAGTGTGTATTTCACACTACTCAAGTTGACTTCTTAGGTTACATCATATCGAATAATGGCCTCATGATGGATCCTAAGAAAGTCCAAACAATCATAGACTGGAAGATTCCAAGAACAGTAAGAGATGTGCAATGCTTTCTGGGATTTGCCAATTATTATCAAATCTTCATCAAGAACTTCTCTCAAGTTGCAGCCCCACTTACACGTTTGACTTGTAAGGACAAGCTCGAGTGGAATAAAGAAGCAGAAGCATCATTTGAAGCTTTGAAGATAGCTTTTACTTCTGCACCAATCTTGTATCGCGTTGATTTTTCCAAGGCATTCTTTATGGAAACAGACGCATCTGACTTTGCTTTGGGCGCAGTATTGTCACAAATGGGAATAGATGACAAACTCCATCCAGTAGCTTTCCATTCCAGGAAATTTTCGACAACAGAGATCAACTACAAAATCCACGATAAAGAACTTCTCGCAATTGTGGATTCTTTTCAAGAATGGCGTCATTATCTAGAAGGCGCTTCTAGTCCAGTCACCGTATATACGGATCACAAGAACCTCGAGTATTTACGTCAGCGCTGTTGAATCGTCGTCCGTTGGAGCATGTCTCTATCAAGATTTATTATTACATATCAAAAACAAGGTTGTCCATGTACAGACGTTCTTATCTTGCACCAAAAGAAGGAGATGCAACTTTTGATCAACAAAGAACGACCCTCTTGAAGCCGGAGCAATTTCATCTTCGCAACGAAATCAACATTAACTGTTGATTCAACTTTTCTCAAGCAAGTTCAATTAAGTATGTCCTCAGATCCTCTTATTCATGAAATTAAGAATAATTCTTCTAAGTCTCATGATATTTCGAAGTTTGAGTTCAAGAAAAATCTACTCTATTTCGAAGGGCGCTTATATGTTCCAGAAGGTGAAGCACGATTACGTGTTCTTCAAGCTCGTCATGACTTCCCGGCAGCAGGACATTTTGGGTACAATAAGACTCTAGAGTTGATATCTAGAGATTTTTGGTGGCCTCAAATGTGGAAGGGAGTCAAAGATTTTGTAAAAACATGTGATGTTTGTTCAAGATCAAAAACTCCTCGCCACCGACCCTACGGACTTCTTCAGCCATTATCCATTCCAGAACAACCATGGTCTTCTGTGTCTATGGATTTTATCACGGATCTTCCAAATTCAGGTTCTTATGACTCTATATTCGTGATAGTAGATCGTTTTACTAAGATGGCACATTTTATATTATGTAAAAAATCTATCACAAAGAAACAGCTAAACTTTTCCTTGACAATATCTACCGCTATCATGGATTACCTAAGGATATTATATCGGATAGGGGAACTCAGTTTGTATCGAGATTTTGGAGAACGCTTTTCAAGATTCTAAAGGTGGATATAAAGCTATCTTCAGCTTTCCATCCTCAAACTGATGGACAAACGGAGCGCGTAAATCAAGTCTTGGAACAGTATTTGAGATGTACCATCAACTACCAACAAGATGATTGGACAACTCTTTTACCATTGGCAGAGTTTGCTTATAATAATACGATACATTCTTCTACACAACAAACACCTTTCTTTGCCAATTATGGTTACCATCCACGACTTGATACTTTTGACTATTCGAAAGTTGACAATCCTGCGGCGGAAGACTTGGTAAATCATTTGTCAGAACTACATACAACAATGAAGGCACAATTAAAGGAAGCTCAAGAACGACAAAAGATAAATGCTGATGCGTATCGAAAAGAACAACCACAACTCAACGTAGGCGACAAGGTATGGCTACTTCATCGCAATATCAAGACTACGCGACCTTGTGACAAGTTGGACTATCGTAAGCTTGGACCTTTTCGTATTTCTGAACAAATTAATCCAGTTGCATATCGATTACACCTACCAGAGTCTATGAAGATCCACCCTGTATTCCACGTGTCTCTTCTTGAACCATATAAGACAATGAACATACCAAGAAGAAGACAAGTGCCACCTCCTCCTATAGAAGTGAACAATAATGACGAATTTGAAGTGGAAGAAATCTTAGATTCAAGGCGGCGCCAAAATAGGTTGGAATATCTTGTTCACTGACACGGATACGATATTAGTGAGCGCACATAGAACCGCAAAAAATCTGGCGAATGCAGTGAGGAAGGTGGAACCTTTCATCAACAACATCCATCGAAACCAAGATGAAGACTTTTCCTATAAAAGAAACAAGATGTAGGCAAGATAACATTCAACTTTCTATCCTTGTTTGTAGCTTCTTTGTATTTTGTGGCGCTAAGGAGATGGAGAATCAACAGCCAGCGGATTTGACTCAAGAGCCTTCATTTGCTGACCTACCGGACGAGACATTGCGACTGTCACAACCCTCAAGACGCGCAACCGAGATGAAGATCTTCAAGAACGACATGTTCTTCCTCGAATAGATGGCGAGATACAACGTGTTTGGTATCACGACCTTGGAAGAGATTCTCGATGTTTGGTGATTTTATTGGAGATAGGAACAACTCCTGACGGTGTTGCAGATGTGACATTTGAAGGAAGTTATGAAGGTCACAACAAATCAAATAAAGGGTGGTCTTCTCGCCCTGAATGGGACACTATCGATGGCTGAGAGGACCCATCAGCCCTTCGAAGAGAACAAAGATCAGAATATGTGGCAAATACTATTCGCTGCATCTTAGACTTTCTACACATGTAATCACCGCTCCTCGTGGAACTCGTCCTTTAAAGGGGGGGTAATGTCACGGATATATACATAGTTACCTATATGATCAGATAGAACTAAATAAAAGAAGGTAAAAGCAGATTAATTCCATAATATCTTTAGAGAAACTTCCTAAAAACTTCATAGACGCTGCTTTGACTTTATAAGTGTCCATAGTAGACTTTTGGATTAGAAACTTGGTCAATAAGTTAGCCACATGTCGTACATGTTGGTAGCTTGAAGACCAAGCTAAATACGTGGCGAACATATAGGAAACTTGCCCTGCAAGTTCGACACGTGTCTTGCAACTTGGACACGTGTCTTGTAAATTGGATACGTGTTGGAGGTCCTATAGAACGTCGCCACTTAGCTCTTAGGTAGATAGTATAAATAGAGACAAGAGTGAAGCCTTCTTCACTCTTGTCAACTCCTTTCTTGTTTCTAGTTTGATTTCAAGAGTCTCTAGTGTCTTGTCTTTTGGCAATAGCCATTCCAGTTTCTTTTAATATATACACTACCTTGTTTCTATTTTGTTATATTTCTTTGAGAGTGTTTTTCACTTACTTATTTACTTCCGTTGAGTTCTTGTCCTTGACAATAGGTTCAAGATATGTTAATGGCTTTTCCAATACTCTTGAAGATGTAGCAGTCGTACCTTCATAGATATTGCTGAAAATTGATCGCCTTTCTTGTCGTAGTTCAAATAGTCGATTATCACAAGTAATAGCTTGAGCTATGAGTTCCTCTAAGCTTTCAACTCTTAGCATCGTAATCAATAAATTCTTTATATCATCTTTTACGTCATAATAAAATCAAGTCATAAAAGCCTTGTTATTCTAATCAAAATCACAAGTAAGTTGTTGAAATTCTATGACATAAATTACAGCTAAAGGTTGCCTTTGTTGTAGATTTTGGATCTTCCTCTCTGCCACCCTCTCTCGATCATTGTCTCCAAATGCAGTAGTAAATATTTTTATAAAAGCTTTTAAATTATATAAGATTGAAGAATTCTTTTCTAATAGTGGCACAAATCATGATTGAGCACTTTCTGATAAAAAGGTGCCCACAAAAGCGACTTGAGTGAATCTATCTGGATAATAAGAATGATATAATTGTAAATAAAATTGTACTTATTGTACAAACCCTCAAAAGTTAGATCTTGTTCCATCAAACTTATCAGGCATACTAGCTTTTGGCTCTTTTATGACAACCCTTGGAACTTTTAGAGAAGTTATGTGCATAGCTTGTCTACCACTTGCTTCTCTTAATTGAATAATCTCTTGTTGCAAGTTATGAATCTCTCGCTTAGTTTCTTCAGATACTTGCTTTATTTGTAATTCTTTTTTTGGGTTGCAGAAGAATGTCATTTCTTCTCGTATTGTATCTAATAGGGCTTGAAGATCTACAAGTGTTGCCACTCTATTCTTTGTTTGTGAAGATGCACCTCCATTAATATGATTTATTTCCATCTTAAAAAAAATAAATCGATAAGCCGTTAGTATTTTCTATACTAAAAGGAATATTTTTAGATAATTAGTTTAGAGGAGGGTGATCTGCAACCTCTAAAATGTAGTGATATAACTTAAGAAAAGGATAATCCACTCTTTCCAAAGAAAAATCAACTACATCAAGTAAGCATATCAGTCTAGAAGGAAGTAGTCCGCACTCCTCTAGAACGCAATTGTATCTTGAAGAGGGATAATCTACTCTCTATCAAGAGATCTAAGCTTCGATATGATTATATAAGTCAGTCTTGCCAAACTGTCAGGGATGCAAGATAACAGGTTAGCAAAGAACCAAGGAGAAGAATTTAGAACTAGAATAACTTCAAGAACAAAGAATTGGATGGACAAGAATAAGAACTAGATCAAGAATAAGAAATTGGATTAATATTAAGAATAAGACAATACTCTAGATTGCTCCAAGACTTGTATTGGCAAGACTAAGGTGCTCCTCAATCTTGCCTCTTATTTATACTGTGAGACCTTATGTCCTATTGAACTTTCTAAGAGCATCTTAGAATATTCTAGAAGCGTGAGGAAGATTTTGGAAGACTCTAAAAAGTCTATGGGAGATCTTGGAAGGTTGAAGAAGATTCTAGAGGGTCCTAAGAGTATCTTAGAATATTCTAGAAGTTTGAAGAAGATTTTGGAAGACTCTAAAAAGTCTACGAGAGGTCCTCGAAGGTTGAGGAAGATTCTAGAAGATTTTGAAAGACTAAAGAAGATTCTAGAAGACTATAGAAAATTCTAGTAGTGGCTTAAAATATGTCTATGACAGGTAGTATAAGATATAAAATTCTTTTTTGCTCACCACCCTTATAAAAATAGGCTAACTTAGACAGATAGAGGACTAAATACATCTTAAGAATTGGTTAGTGATTGTCAACTATAGGAAATATTAATCAACTAACAAAAGAGCTATGTTTGACTTTTCATATCAACCAAATCAAAATATGCATACAAATATTAGAAGATTTGTGCCACCAAGGCATATAATTCTGATGGATGCCTTGTGTTACACATTGATCTTCTATCAAAATAAAGTAATAATAAATTATAAGAACTACTAGGTAGACACCTCTCTTTTATTATGTGGATATACCTCCCCCTCTCCCTTTTCATGCCATACACCCCGACATACATACAATAAAATTCTTATTTATACTAAAATATTTTAGAATAAATTTATAATAAAAAATTTCTTAAATAAAATTAATAAGCTTTTTAAAATGAATAAAAAAAATTACATAAAATATATTTTAAATTTTTTTTATAATTAATCAATAAAAATTTTAAAAAAAGAAAAAAAGAAAGAAAGAAATATAATTAGCCATTGCACACAAATCTTTTACTATGAATTTATCCTAAATCTTTTTTAGTATAAATAAGAGTTTTACTTTATGTATGCAAGGATGTGTGGCATGGAAGGTATCCATGCAAAAAAAGGGAGGTGTCCACCTAGCAATTCACCTAGCAATTATAAGGGAAAAGTTCAAACCACAGGCTGTATCCATCACAAATAAAAGGTGCATGCCACTGCTCCATAAAACTGGAACCTTGACCCAACTCCACCATTGCCATATTTTAGGGTTTGTTTAACTAAGCTTGAATTTTTTAGGGTTTCAATCCAGGCCTTCTAAGTTAGTTGTGCCTGAAGCACCAAGCTGCAGGTGTTGTGTGAAACGGCACAATCAGGGCAGCCTGGTCAAAGTGAGGCTTGGACGAGACTCCAAACGAGTTGTTCCATGCAGCAACAAACGAGAAACTACGCATAATCAATAAAAATTGAGAGGACGAGAGAGCACACAAGAAAGAATTTGTATGAGTGATAAGCACAAGCCCATGCAGGCTGCATTGTGGATCATCCGTTTGTCTATCAGTCGACCTCCCTGGGTTGAAAGGTTCTAAAGTCCTTGACCCAGCCTCAGGTTGATCGGATCAGAACGAGGTATATCGCCTTAGTATGTTCCTCACGATAAGCACTAGAAACTGCTCCTCGGTGTGTAGTGGGATTCGGCGGCCGCAAACAACGTTGCTGTTTGTTGTTGTTGTTGTATTACATTAGGGGAGTTTTCCAAAAAGTTCAAGTGTAGGGGGTTGTTGGTTTTGGTTAACGTGAGGGCACAAGCTTTGGAGGCTGGGTTCCTGTGTGTTGTAGATGGAAACGTCTGCACATCACAGCAACCATACAATAAGTTGGAGGCAATGGACCTTGTCAGAAGGTGGATCATTCCGGGATTTTAATTTGCATTTTTTTTAATAACTTTAAACTTGGAGGGTTTGCGATTGGGAGATCAGTGACAGTTTATTGACTTTTACAATACAACTCTGTGGTCCCTTCTCCAGATGTGGACGTGTGTTTCTCTGTGGTGCAATCTTGGATTTGAAGATAGGAAAGAGATGGGAGGAAGTAGTTTTCCTATGTTTTCAACAGCCTATTTAAAGCCCACCATTTGAGAGATCCAAGCTAGCTAACCAGGGACTGTGGTTCTGGCAAGCCCCATTTTCTTATAATATACCATTATGAGATGTGCCTGCAGCTAGACACATGTGATGTATCTAAAGAAACTGGAATCGTAACTATGAGTCTCATGCTCGAATTGTGCACTTTTGATCAGCAGAATTAGTGCCTCATATTCCTCGTCTGCACATCTCCAATCTCTGCACTGGAAGCCCTCTAAAACCACGAAGTGCGTATGCAACGCAAGACGATACAATGAAAAGGGAAACATCCACAAGAGAAAGAGGAGCTATAACCTTGAATCGGTAACACACGTGGAAGAATGTAAAACAAAACAGAAAGGTGTCCATGAGCAAAAGAGGATTCACTAGATCGCAAAAGAGGTCGATCGGTCAGTCAATTGCTGTGGAAGGGTGGCTGTGGAGCCATCCCTGTTTAATATATTACAATGAAATGAATGGAATTCCCTGGCCCACAGAGGTTCCTTGCAACCCACTCGAGCGGCAAGTCAAGATCAGGTTCTATCCCTTTGCATAAGGACGATGCCTTCAAATTCAAGGCCACCATGCTCCCCAGCTGCGGTGCCCAGCCCCGCCACGAGCTCTTTAGGGCTTGTACACGGTACTTCTTCTGCTGCTTTTTGGGGGAGGCGTCAGTGCTGGGCCTGGGCCATAACATCATTACTTGCGGCCTTCAGTCTTTGATTTGGATTTTGTGTTGCTATCTCTCTAGATTCGACTGATGGATTGTCCATGCTCTCCCTTGCACCCACTCGTATAAGAACCCTGCTTGGTCTTCCATATTCACTTCCTATTTTCAGTCACAGGGTTGAGAACGTGACTGAGAATTCTAGACACAAAATTACGCAACGTCATCACGTGATGAAAAAAAACAAAAAACAAACAAAAAACAAACAAAAAAAAAAAATGCATCACTAGCAAGGAAATTCAGTAAGAGGATTGAAGGAATTTTAGGACTTAAGACGCAACACTTGAGTGTGCAGTGACTGAATCACATCATTTTCCTTGTCAGGGCATGAAAAGGCCACATCATCACCAAGGAATGATGAACACCAAGCACATGCACAAGCAGCAAATCAGAGACAATTAACCACTTCATGACATCTGCAGAGCCCAGGCTATTGAATTTTGATTCAAAAATATTTATGATGCTCCCAAACTTGCGTGTGTTGGTCTCAGTTACCAAAGAGTTTACGGTGTGCTAGCGCCGTGAATGTTGAGCACGATACCTGCTCCGATAATGCACCACTGCTCAAAACATCATCAGATGTTGTACATAGCAGAAAATCACGTACCCAATTTCCTGCACCACCAAATCCAGGACTCAAACGGGGTGCAATTTGATCATATCCTTCAAGCTCTCCCCTAACTCCACTAAGGCAACATTAGTTTTGATTGTCTTGAAATCTCAAAGCACATAAAGCATCCAAAAACCGATAACTCTCCAACCAAATTGGGAATTTAAGAGTTATCCTAAAAACAGGTTTAAAGTTCAAAATTTCTAGTTCATGGACATTGGGGTGCAACAATATTCTGTACAGCTGTAGATGATGTCTTTCTCAGAAGAAGACGAGAATTGTTCGCTTTCCAATGCATACTAAATTCTGAAATAGATCCACGACATTGTCACTTCCTAAATACAAAATACGCCTGACGTTTAATCACCTTAGTAGAACTTCAATCGAACAGCACTGCAAGTAATCACCTCACATGCCTTTGAGAACACATAGCCACAGCTCCAATTGGTCTAAGTGCGACATGTTCATTATGCTCTTTGAGTTCCCGTGCATGATGTAATATGTCTGTCCAAGTTATCAAAGGAACCGACCCTTTGAAGAAGTTAATTCTTTCAAGTTTTGAAATAATGGAAGCAAGCAACTCAGCTATTCACAGAAGGAAACAAATATTTAGAATACTTGTATATATCATGAAACATTTGTTTAAAATTTTGTTTTTTGCTTGATTAGTCAGGTATGAACCAGGGCCTAAAATTTGAAGAGATCATGAATCAAGGAATTGAATAGCACCTCTTTAAGGGCGTTAACCAAGTTCCAATTTGACAGCATCATCTCCACAAAGCGTCAAGACCTCTGTAGGATACGCTCTGAAATGCAGCCGCACACAAAAAAAAATCCCAATTGATGAATAAAGTACTGAAGGTAGAAAACGTAGGATGATCTACAATGTGCTGAGTATGGTAGAACTGAGAAAGTTCAGTGAGCGACAACTTGGCTTGCACTATGTTCACACCCTTTTTGTTCTTCACGAGTTTGTCAAGTATATATCACAGTTGCGTTTCTATCATTCTAACGGGACACGTTTCATTCCCACCTCGTGCGAGAGCCAATCCAATCAAGATAGAATAATCAGAACAACAATTCTGAAAGAAATGGAGACCACACATACCCGTAAGGTTCCACAGCCTTTCAAGTTCTGCAATCAGTAGATCGTACAATACCCCGGTTGGGATGTGTCTGCGGTACACGAGCAAAACGTTTCCTTTCAATCTAAAATGTGCAAACAATCCACCAAGTTTAAACTGATTTTAAAACGAGTATGTAGCTGAGAATCGTCACATACTCTCTGCAGAACTGTCAAAACTGCCAAGCCACTAGGAATCCATTAACATCGTAAAGGATTGAAGTGGGGCTGAAGATGCCGCAGGGATCGTACCATTTTATAGACAAACCTCGATAGTCAAAGCAAATGGAATCGGAACCCTTGTGAATTGCTGTCGAATGTCAGGTTCCAACAACGGTAGGTAGCCATTTTGCGGTGCCAGTATCTGCAGATGATTCCAAGCACCTTAACGTCGATCAGCTTGATACCTAATTAGGACAATTATCATCAACATAACATCTCCCACGTTTCACTCGCACCTTGATTTGGCACCAGCATTACAATTCACTTAGATTAGATCAATCCTCGTGTACAAACGATAGACTCCAATTCTTAGTTCTTCTCGTCATATGTGAACTCCTTGTTGGGGTTGCAGTATGAGAAGTAGACAGAACCAAATGTATTTACCAACTCTTGACTTCACATGACCCGTATGAATAGTGTTAGGGTTCCGATATCGATTGGGTGGTGCTTGTGCTACGTTTGGATGTAAATGATCCGAAATATTCACGCCATGTAGAACTTGTGTGGGAGTGATAATAATTCCAGTATTAGGTGTTCCGAGTTGCTCATCAGATCCAATGTTCATAGGCTACGGGGCTTATCGTTTACAGAGACAGATATACTCTTAACAAGCACAGCTCTTTCAGTAATTCAGTGAAACATCTCTCTGATAGATTTAAAAAAATACTCATTCTCTAGCGATATGGCAGTCACTTGGTATGATATTTCAAGCATACAAAACCTTAGTCTTGACAAATAAAAGTAGTCGCTTGGAATGCTTCTTGCACTTCCTGACACTGCTGCAGCTCATTCGATCCAAATCAAAAATTTGGGTAGATTCAAATATTTTTGGTATGTCTGTTTATCTTGGTAACGAGAGCATGATGAGTCCAAGCAAAGATATATTACTTTAAAATTAATGGAGATCATATTCATTAAAACTGATGAGGAAAGAGTGATCTTCTCAACTACATTTAAACTAGAAACTTTCGTTCTGTTAAGAATCCTTACTTACTGCTCATTCTCTCATTGATGCAAGATCCCATAGATGATAATCTTTAAGATAGTATTCATCTACAAGGTTGAATTTGGAAGTAATTACGTGAGAGCACACTTATTTCTTCTTTATCTTTCTTCTTTATGTCATTCTTTACAAGAACATTATCCAAAATTAGTTCTAATTCAATTTTTAAACTTCATTTTATTTTTTGACAAGTGTCTTTTACTTCCCCCTTCCTTAACATTTAAAATGAATATTTTATTGATGTTTTATTTTTTAAAACTAAAAATATATTTTTAAATATTACGAGGTATACAAAAAAAACTGCATAAATATGGTTGTAAAATTTTATAAGTGACATTGGGATTACAAGAATTTGAGTATAACCAAAAAATTGTTATAAGTTTGAAAAAAATATAGTTTTTTTAAGAAATTGTAGAATGATATCATTTACATGGATGAACATAATAATTTATATAATAATAAGATGTAATAGATGCACATTTGCATACAAATACTTGCAAATAGACAATAACATGTTATCATTATTATTGATCATAATAAATTCTAAAATTTATAATCAAACTTGCCATAAACTATATATATATATATATATATATATAGTGATAATTTCAAATAGTTATTTGATTTTTATTTTAAAACTATCTATGCTTCACTTTCAATAGGATTTCCAATATTAAAAAGTTGAAAAAAAAAGTATTAAATCACAACTCGAAGAAAATTATTATGGTGCAAGAAAAATAAAATAAAATATATTGCACTTATATTGCTTTTATACACTTTTATATTGCTAATACTTTATTCTATTTCATATAGGTCTTCTGTTCATTTTCTTTTTGCAAACAACTTCCAGATTGCATGTGAATAAAAGGAGCATGATTAAACTGTACTATATTATTTCTCAATACAGTTGGAATTATTTCATACATGACTAGTTTTCTACTTCAATGACCATGTACATTTCACCCCATCCCATGTATAAGTGAAAATCAATAGCCTCATGCGGAATTGAAGGCACTATTGTGAGAGTTCACGAAGATACTCACAATTGCCCACTTAGGATCAAGCAGGGCTAGAACTCATCTTCAAAAATGAACACATTATTCTACAATCTAGACACATTGTCAAATCGTAAGGTTTAGCAATGCTGAACTGATATCATCCAATGGCAACGGCATCAGCAACAGCTCCCAGATGATCAAAGAGTTGCATGTTGCAGGCATCAAATTGTTGCGTATCTTTACATGTTGGCAGTAATGAAAATGGTTAAGTTGAAGATGAACTGCATGTGCTAGTGTGAAGAATCTGCAAGCTGAACTATTTCAGTATGTGAACAATATCAACCTCTTTTCAATCTCATCCTCTGGGTTGTATGGTTTCGGCAGAAAGCTAACCTGGTGACAATGCTTGATGCTGTTGAAGACATGGCTACAGTCCTCTAAGAAGTCTAACAATCAAATCCAAGGTTTACTTAAACCCCAGCATGATCTTCTGCTCGACTATGGCTTGCCCAGCGATCAGGTCCACTGGAGGCCACAACAGCAAATGCGCCGTGATGAAGACGAAGCCAACCGTAAGGATTCTGGAAACAAGTTTCGGAGACCTGACTTTGGGGTAGTGAACCTTCCAAGCCGATTCCACAGCAACAGCGATTCCTTGCACCACAAAGAAGCAAGTTATCTCCCACGTTGGAGGATTGCGGGTTATGTAGTAAAAGGCAAGCTCATGATACAGGCCGGACACTAGAAACGCCGCGAGCATCGCAACCAGTTGCGGTGTGACCATCCCCCGGGTCTCATCCTTGGAACAGGTATGTGTAAGCTTCAAGTCTGGAGGTGAGTGTTTCAGACGTTGGGTCAAAGCTGGATCGTGCGGTTTGTCGGAGTAGTAGCTAGTAGGGGAGGATGAATGAAGCTGATTAGAAATGGAGGATGGATTTTGAGGATCTTTCTTCGAGCCTTGCAGGAGATAGAGAACAGGATTGTACACTGTTTCTCGAAGACTGTTGCTCACGACCAGGTTCCATCGCCGCGCCCAAAATTCTTTCAGTGAAACGGAAGCGAGTGGGTTATCGAAGTGGGGCTCCATGGCGACACCGAACACCAGATTCGCCACCGCAGCCAGAACTTCCATCAAGATCGTCACAAAGAGGTACAGCTGCACCGAGCATAAGAGATGGAAACCCAGCTTAGAAAACGAGTCGCCCCGCATCATCAGTTGCAGCACGATAGCCAGCGGGATTAATTTCAACGCTGATCTGAGAAGCAGCATGTACCATTCCTCGGATTTAGTCAGTTGGTCCACCCAGGAAGAATGCTTCCCCGGCTCGCGCTTCAACACTTTCTCCGCTCGCTTCATATGCGCCGGATATGTCATCACGATAGCGAACCTCGGGAAGCTTGAGGCCACCCAAGGGTCATACCCGGGGCCCTTGCCCCAGCATAGGAGCAGCATTTTGAAGGACCCTAACCATGTAATGATGTTGAAGAAGCTTGCAACGCCTACAAGATGTGTCTCTGGCGACCAGATGAGAGGAATTAATGCATAGACCACCAAAATAGGGGTGGAGGCAAGTACTCGTGGGAATCCGAAAGGGAGCTTTCTAACAAACCAGTAGCTGTAGGCAGACAGAATCCACACCACGAAATGGCCGAGGAGTATACCTTCCCTCCATGTCTTAGCCTCAAACCTTAATAATGCCATTGGAGAATATATTTTACTCATGAGCATTTTGCAGTTTCCTGTAGTTGAAAGATTAGCATCACCGTAACTTGGATTTGAACTTGCGATAGAGTTATGGCATCAAGGAATCCTAACCCTAGGATAAGTGATTAAGGTCAAGCTGTTCCTGGACCCTGAAATCAGTGCCAGTGTACCAGATTCATAAAGTAATTAGGGCTCTGTTTATAAAGTGATCAAAACGGCCTTGCCTTCCTACTTCTGATCAAAACCTTCTAACCTACAGAAGGCTCAGTTTCATGACCCATTTGACAGATTATTCGTCTCTCTGGAGGACACACATAGACAAGCTACTCTTTCAAATACAGGAAATTACAGAGACACAACCAGGATGAAACCTACAAGATTGAACATATCCACCTCTGTCGGTGCTCTACACACAAAAAAACAAAAAACAAAAACTCAACCACTGAAGCTCAGTGAATTACCCACAAAATTGACATCCAAATTCTTGCAACTACAGTATCAACATCTGGTGCATGGTTTAGAAACCCGCTGCGACGTGGTACAAGCACAAACTGATATACCAAGACATGGAATTCAAAACGGCTATCCCGTCTTACACGCACCTGCAATCACCAAAAGAAGGGCACAGCACCGCTCAAGGCAGAGCCGAGAAGATATCTACCACCGGAAAAAATTGCCTCATCTGACCAAGCACCGATTTTTACAAACTAATCTCAGAACCCAAATGCAAAAGCGGCGATGGATTCAGCAACAGCAATCCACAGCTGAGTGAAGGTTGACTGTGCAAACGGTGCCAACTACCCATGCGCTTTTCAAGCGACTGGAAGCATCGTGGCTGCACCATTATCGCTGGATAAGCTGCCTTTTGTTCTTCATTCATTATTTACATATACGTATGTATATAGAGATATTTATGAAAATGAGCTTCAACTTACATTTGTATGTGTGTGTATATGAATGTGAGCTTAAAGGACTATCACTCTTAAAGGTATCTCCACACATGGCACAGTAAGCGATTATGCTCTGGATCAATGAAGAGCAAGGTGGCTTGTCACCTCTCAACCTTGAGTGTTGTCTTGAATGCCATGAATTCAATTCCTAAGGAGGTGGGTTATCCTGGAGGGTCACCACTTAGAGGGTCACCACTTAGGGTTAATTTTGCAGCCTAAAATTGGAAAATGTGTTTCGAAAATTGCCACTTGTTATATGGTGCCAAATAGCATAGAACTTGGCGCTGGGTTCCAAGCTCTTTTCTTTCTAACAATCATTTATTTTAAATAGTATAAATGATTGTTTTGGTGTTGGGAAAAGATGTTAGATGTGTTATTAGATGTGTTGAATTTGGTGAGTTTAAAGTTAAAATTTTGGAGATCCATTCCAGAATTCGGGAATCCATTCTAAAATCTTGGTTGCAAATTTAAAATAATTTTATTTTTTAACAAAAAAATTTAAAATTTTAGTCATAACAAGTATCAATTTTTTTGTTAAAAAATAAAATCTATTTTAAATTCACTCATTGAATTAAATAATTATATTTTTAAAGAAGTGCTTCTAATCCTTTGGGTTGAAAAATAATTTAAGTATATATTAATAAATTCTAATAAAATTTGATATATTATCTTTTGCATATCATCAAATTATCAAATATTTTATATAAATATAAATATAAATATATAAGAATAAAATATTGATAAAATCATGTTAGATATAAAAATAATAATTTTAAAATAGATTTGTAGTTATTATAGATTTTGAAGAAAAAAATATGTAATTAGAAAAAATAAAATTAAATAAAATTAAAAATATATATTTTATAATTAAAAAATAAGATTAAAAAATAAAATATTTTAAAATTCTTATAAAGTTATTATACATATGAATCTAATTAAAAAATTTTAATATAAAATAATAATAGAATGTAGAATGCTTAGAAGTATAGCAAAAAAATATTATTTGTATAAAAATATATAGTAGTTGTGTTGAATTTATGATGTAACTATTTAAAAAAATCATATATATATTTAAAATTTTAAATATTATTTTTTTAATATTATATGAAAAGATTATCTTAAAAATATATTTACTAAAATTTTATTTTAGCGATGTCGTATGTCATGAAGTCTTGCTTGAGAATGCTCTAGGCACCTAGCTGTAGAAGATAAAAGAAAATAATAATAACTAGTCCTAACATCTCTAGTCAAGCTCTAAACAAACCTTAATCAAACCCTAAACAAACCCTAAATAAATTCTAAACAATCCTAGTCAAATTCTGACTAAATCCTAGTCAACCTTGATCAAATCCTAAGTAAACCCTAGTCAATCTTGGTCAAATCCTAATTAAATCCTAACTAAATCTTTAACAAATCCTAAACAATTCTAGTCAAATCCTAATTAAATCCTAGTCAATCCTGGTCAAATCTTAATTAAATCCTAGTCAACCTTGGTCAAATCCTAATTAAATCCTAATCAATCCTAGTCAAATCCTAATTAAATCCTAACCAAATTCTAAAAAAATCCTAAACAAACCTAGTCAAATCCTAACTAAATTCTAGTCAACCCTGATCAAATCCTAAATTAAACCCTAACCAAATCCTAACCAACTTATTTCAACCTTAGGGCAATTTAGAATCTCAATATCTATTGACTAAACTATTGATCTTGCTTAAACTTTTACACACCTCTTAAAAACTAAGTTGGTAGCAAGTACATGAAATTTGAAGAAGATCGAACTTACCAATAAGAAAATCAATCCAAAAATTCAATCAAGTGTCACCCGGTCTCCTTCTCCAATCTTAATGCTAATTGTCCAATGCTAATATTTCTTTTTTACACCATTTAGTTGCTTCCAAATTTTACATACATATAGGAAATTAAGTCTTCTATACATATACATAAATTTCACTCCAATTCAATTAGTAGATTGTTAGAAATCCCAGAAAATCTAAATGACCCTCAATTTCCAATTTTTGAGACTCCAACCCACATAAACTTTAATAATCTTCAATTCAACTATTAGATCAATCTCAAATTTACAACATTCTAAGAACACATTTATATGCATCAACCTAGGAATTATCACCTATAGATTTATCACCAAACTTACAAAATACTCCAAAATGTAAACTCCAATATATTTCACAAAAATCAGAGTCACCCAAATCAACCTTGACTTTGCAAGGCCCTTACAAAATTGTTACAAACTCAAATCACTCCAAATCAATACTCAATCAAAAATCCTCAAGTCTGCTTTCTAACTCCACTCTCTGATCTCTAAAAGAAGACTTGACCCGCCATAGGCATGCGGTTTTGTACCTTAGGGTTTGATTCCAACCTAGGCACATAACTGGTCCTCTACGGGTATCAACTCTAATATTTTTAAGATAAAATTTTCTAAAGTCTCACCTTAACTCTTCCCTAAAGATGCCTATATTATTTATTTTTTAAAATATACTTTGATTCGTCTTATTTATGCCCATATAAAGTAAGTAGAAGCCTCTCCTATAAAAAGGCAGCATTAGCCTTTTAATTTTTTTCTACTTTCTTCTCTATTATCTATATTTCTTAGATAATCTGCTCAAATATTTCCATTTGAGCTCCTATATATTATAGTTATTCCCTTTCTCTTTTACCTAATGGCCGTATCACTATACGACAGCGGGCTTTAAACTTAAGAAAGTCTTTTGAGCTGATTAATATAATAACTTTAAAATACTTTATTTCCAAATAGTATTTTATTTTTATCATCTTTATTTCTTCTAGATAGGAGTTTATTATATAACTTTGTTATAAAGAAGTCTTTTTGTTTTTAAAACATACTCTTAACATATATAGGAAGAATTACAAATTGAATACCATTTTTTTTTACTAGTATTTGAATAAATAAGGTTGATACTTCTTTTGGATTTGGTGAATGTTTGACATGTCTTATTATTAGTAAATGGCTTTCTAAACTACTACACAATAAGTTATGCCAATTTTTTTATATATTTATCATTTAGTTTTTAAGAATAATCTTTAAGAATAAAACTAAACATGTTTTATTTTTTAAGTATAAATTTATAATCCTCTACATTCTTCCATTTACTGGCATAATCACCATTACTTCCTTGTTCTTGTACAATTCTTTCTTAACATCTTTCTTAATTCTAACAATAGTAATTCTTACACTTCAGATAATTTTAGAGTGACAAGGAATTCAAGACACTTATATTATTGAATTAGAAAATATTATTTTTATTAATATTTACTTCTTAACACTTAAATTTTCATCTCTTTTTTCACCTCAAATCTTCATCATTTTGCAAACAAATGTACACATATTTTCTTTGATGCTTACAAACATAAATCTATATTTCCTACATCAAAATCTCATGCCAACTTCAACTTTTTATAAATAAATACAAATTCTTACATATATCTATATATATAATAAAATAAAATAATAATAGCATAGATCATACTTACAGTCCCAATTTGCCACAAAATTTTATTCCAGTATAGTAAAAAATAAATCATTTATATTTTACAAACAAAACATGAACACTATCTCTAAGGAAGTGGAGCAAGTCGGACATTGTTGCATCAAGCGAAGGGTGCTTTTTCGATCTTGCATTTGGTACTGCTCATCGTGGGAACCAAAACAGATGTAAAAAAACAATGGAAACTGAAGCAGGAGAGTGAGCTCTCATCCCTGCAACGCCGCACCACCCTCCACACTCCGAGCAACTTTGATGAACACATCCTCCAGAGTGGTATCAGAAAGCCCCCACGCCTCCACATGCAACCGGTCCTTGGCTTGCTCAATCACACTGAACACTGTGCCCACACTCACTTCTGTTTTCGGCAGCTCAAACTTCTGGGTCCCTGAAAGGCCATAGATTTTCTTAGCGTTGGGGGTGAGAGACTTGGCCAGCTCTATCACCTCGGACTCCTCAGTTGGGGGTGTTGTAATTGTGAGCACATAGAGGCCGCCATACCTGGCCGTGAGCTGCTCCAATGCATTGAACATAAGTTAGATTTACAGTGAAAGCTTCTTATCCAGTTCACAGTGCTTTGGCTGATGGTGAAATCAACGTGGTTCTATGCAATTTGAAAGCTGGTCTTCACATGGGATAGAATTACCTCTTTTGCATTGCCGATGCATTGCAACTCGCCGTTCACAAATATCCCCAGACGGTCACACAAAGCTTCGGCCTCCTCCATAGAATGAGCTGCCACCAGATGTGTCGAGACACGTGTTAATGTAAGGTCAATCTCCTACCATTGAATTCATGCGTCGGCGGGTGTGTTTTGTTGCTAAAGATTATTTCATACTGAACATGATGGAGATTTAAAGGAGAAATTATGACTCACTTGTGAGAATGATTGCACGGTCTTTCTTGGATTGCTTCACCACGTTCCAGAGGTTGTATCGGGACGCTGGGTCTAGGCCAGTGCTGGGCTCGTCCATGTACACTACCTACAAAACCTTTTGCAACTTAGCAAGAGATACATGAAGCTCACTTCTAAAAACATGAGTAAACTGCTACCGAGGTTTAGAGACGGATTACTCTTTGGCAGTGTTGCAGACTTGAGAATTTGTAGTGCTACCAAGTTATCAAGCACGTAGGTCTCAAGGCCTAGATGACTGAACAAGCGTAACAGAGCAAGTGCTTACTTGTGGCTTCCCAATGAGAGAAACGGCAACACTCAGCCTCCGCTTCATTCCACCCGAGTACATTCGACATTGCTTGTCAGCCACTCCGTTATCCCAAAGATTTACACTCCGCAAGGATGATTCCACAGCCTGTACAGATTCAACAAATCATTCATCAAACCGAACAGCCGGAAGGCTTCCAAACTTAATCGAACAAAACCAAAACAAATACGATAAAGTTGCTGAGCGCTAACATTGTTGAGATCTGCTCCTTTCAAGTTCTTCAAGCGACCATAGAATAGGAGGTGCTCACGGCCAGTCAGCTGTCCCCAAAGCAAACTGCACAGAAACTCCCAACCAACACACACTAATGAGAGACTGCCTTCAGATGATGTGACATGAAACAAAACATAAAACTCTCGCAAATAAAAACAATGTTACGAAAGATAGAGAGAATGCGGGACGTACTCATGCTGGGGGCAAACACCCATGCACGAGTAGATACGGTCCATATCTGTGAGAATGTCCATCCCTTGAATGTACGCGGTGCCAGACGATGGCTTCAAAAACCCTATCATCTGCAATTAGCAAACAAGTACACCACAGATGAGTTGATGCCAGATCCCTAAAGCCAATATGCGTTGGTCTCAAATCTGCATGTCTGCCAAGGTTCTGAAGTGCACAACTTGCATGATTCCAAGGCAGAGAAAGAGCGAGGAGGGTACCATGTTGATGGAGCTCGTCTTGCCCGCGCCATTTGGGCCAAGGATGCCGAAGCACTCACCCTTGGGCACCGCCAATGAAAATCCTCGCACGGCGTATTTGGGCGGGTTACCGTCCCTTGCAGGATATACCCTCTTCAGATTATTACACACTATTGGATACTCCTTGCTGGGATGAGCAGCCAGCTCCTCTACTTGTTCTCTCTGTAATATTTCGTAAACAATGAGATGAGAGATGATCTCGAACAGGATATGTACGCAAAGAAGAAATCATCTTTGGAGGGTACAATCAAGGGAAGAGGGAACTGACCTCCCGTGCAACATCTGGTCGATCGATGGCCTTGGCATCTTCGGCGTTCATATACGCCATGGCTTTCGAACTGCCAGAGACTCTGCGAGAACGGGCAGTTGTAAGGGCAGCTTTAGGTTTCGAACCCTTGCGTTTGAAATTTAGGAAGAAGAGAGGGTGCTTGTTGATTCCATTCTCGGATGATACAACCTGGTCCAAGTACAGGGCTAGTAGCATGAATACAATCGCCTCAACAGCCAAGATAATCAATGATGTCTGCAGTTTGTTTTTATCATCCTTGAGATCGCTCCACTGCATGCCCTTGGTGTCCGCATAAACAGCCCCGAAGGCGTACTGTGCAAACTCGTAGAGGCCATGATACGTTGTAAATGGAGGAATGCACTGCAATACGGTGACGACCGTTCCTGCGAAGAAACAGAACATCACCCACTTTCGTTCATAATCAAATTCCATCAAGAAATCTTTTGCGTGCGACAATCACCGAGACTCTCAAAATACTCGGACACGTCCGAAACATTCTGAGCTTGAAAGTAGAGTGCATAGGCCGTCGACTTACTGCTAGTGTTCAAGTCTATAATAAAATTCTCGTAGAGAAAGGCACCGAGTAGTCCAGACCCAAAGACGTAGATATACCCGAACACTGCCATCACCGAGTCAGAGTCAGAACATGTGAGATTACGAAAGTTTATTTCTCTGAAAGAACTCGCTCATGTTTGAATGAATTCACATTCGATGCAATTTGGGTTCAATCAAGGGGTGGGACATTGAGGAGCAAACCTGTGGCAGTTTTTACGCTCCGAAAGGCAGTGGATACCAAGAAGCTCAACGAAATGATCATGTTGACATACAGAAAGTAAAATAAAGCTTGTATACCGTAATCATTCTTAATGAAGAAATTTAGCCCTGTAGAAAACAAAGACCGGCATGAGAACAACCCTTCAACAACGAATAAGAAAATCAAATTTAACAGAAATGTGAACCATCCGAGTGAGTCCCCAAGGGAAGCACAAAATACACCTGTCATTAAGAATTTCGAAACTTACGAACAAGGGAGCCGAAGATGATGAAGCAGATCATGTAAAGACAGAAGAGAACGAGATAGTAAACGTAGGTGATCGTCCAGTAGGCGCTGTCGCCGAGGCCGTGCATTTTCATCATCATCCGCAGATGGTGCTCCTTCTCATACACTAGCGCGGTCAATACCACCTAAAGAATTCATTCCAATTACAAACAGAGGGTGGGTTAGTTCTCTGTAATGGTGAATTCATCAAAAGGTGAACACAATTAAGGATAAAGTACTATATGCATAAGGGTGGAAGGTGTTAAGGTTTAGGGTTAGTTGCTTACAGGAAACAGCAAGCCCAGCACCCACATGTAGAAGAGGGGCCCAAGAAGGGACGAGAAGTCGAGGCGCAACTGCGAGTTTGGCTTTGGGAACTCCTTAACGAAAAGTAATGGCAGCTCCGCGGCTTCCCCCACCTTGTAGCGTAAGAATGCTTGCGCAGCCTACAAAAATCACATTAACATTGAGCAGACTGAGTAAGCCCAGCGGCCAAATATTCTTCCCAATTGAGATTGATCCCTCTTCATTAGCAAGATTGAGTGCAAGACTTACCATGTTAAAGGAGCGAGAAACACGAATGATAAACGACGGCTGCTCACTTGTCCTATTGGCGTAAGTGTCATTGTACATGATATTAACATCAAACGATGCCGGGTTCGTGTTTCTGAAGTCATAAGCTGCAACCATCACAGGCACAAACCCAAAGGTTAACTAAAACACCGAAAGAAGGCTACCGTGTACTTGTTGAACAAGACTGTAACATCGAAAATCTGCTGTCAGTAATCTAAATCATTAAACAAAAACAGAAGACTCACCGGCAGGATATTCGCCTATCTCTTCTGCAGGATTACCCCTTCGGTAGCCTTTGTAGAGCAAATCGTTCACCCCGGACACATCGTTACGCCACAATGGTTTTGTTTCCAAGCATGCAAGATCTGCACCTCACTGAAATCAGCCCCATTTCTGCGCAATCTCAAAAATTTACAACAATCACTTGAACTGATCATGGAGAGAAAAGAAAACAAAAAAAAAGAGGGAGAACTAGGAGTAAACCTGGGCTGATTATATATCCTTGGCCCACATCAACAGTGAAATTCGCTGTGTTGCCCAGCGCGCCCGCACAACTGGGCCGGAGGACAGAGATTGGCCTCGACGAGGTAAATGCGGTTTCGATCAGAAGATTACCCTGTAGAATGGTATCTCCACCCTGCACACAGTAACACCGCAATGTAAAGCTGGTCGGTTGCGTGGAAGGACGGGGTACATCCATGCACAAAATTGCTTGTACTTACGGAAGATCATGCACTACAATGACTTCGGTCATATGAGCGCCAGACTTACCAGTACGACTTTGGACAGAGAGTACAACAAGTTGTCCACAGAGGTCGACGACAATGAACTAGCGTTCGTGGCGCCGGTGCCTAATAGCAAGCCCGCCATAGCTGCCACAAAAAGATGGTAACGTACGTCAATCAACAAGCAAAACCCTACACACCACTTTCAATAGCAGCCCAGAGGCTAACTCATCCCAGTACGCTCGCCGCTAAGATTCCAAGGTGTGCACACTTTAAACTAGCATCGAACCAAATCCTTAGATCCATTGACCAACAAGTTTTCCCGTGCAGAGACGAGTGCTTACTATCAGCGGTGGTTTTGTTGGTCCCAGTGTAAGGAATTGTAACTGCGCAAGTTCCAGCCACGCGACACGAAGGGTCCTGCGTCAAGTCAGGGGATTGGTTTCGGGTGGCTCGATACTGTGGCTTGGGAATCTGCAAAAGAGCAGGCCATGGGGTTGGGTTCGCTATCCCACACCAAACAGCTTGATCATTGTTGGAGTATTCGAGTCCGCATCGTTCAATGCACGGGCCGCCGTTAGGGTCGGGCACACACTTGCAGCCGCACTTGAAGTCGCTGCCATTAAAAACGCCATTGACAGCGACTTGGATGATGACAAGAAGAACGCACAGGAGAGCTGGGAAAAGCACCAAGCAGCAATTCGTTCTCCAGTTTCGTTTCTGCATTCACCGCGCACCCATCAGCAATTCCAATAGCAGCATAGACACTGCGCGACTTTGCGAACACTCGCTAGTTGCTGTACATGAAAATGAGGGTGAGAAGAATGTGTCGAAGCCATATCGATGCAAATCTATCCCCAATTCTAACCAACTGAAGAGAATTTTTTTAGTTTCAACTTCAGATTGTAATGTTCAATCACATAATAAGAACTGACGTGACTGTTGCAGAAAGCTGTTGACTAGCAGCTCGAGAGTACCTGGAACGTTAAATTTTTGCGGAACAGCGCATTGGCTTGAGTTTTCTTAGCAGTGACTCTTAGTGGCTCCTCCGCTTGTGTGCCGGTCTCCGGGTCTGCACTATGGCCATTCATTGTGACAGCGATTAAAACATGAAACTATTTCTCCACTCTATGATCCGCCAAAAAATTCACCTCCTCTCGAATACGTTTAACGATGACAATCCAAACAACGGCCTTTACTGCGAGGAATCGAGAGAACTAGCTCCAGAACGTGCCCTCCACGTTTCAAACTCGATAGGCGGAATATTAGGGCGTCCGAACTAAGCCACGTCGAACTGTGCACAATCCCACCGATCGAATCCGCTTCCGTCACTGCAGCGCCACCGTACCTCTGCAATCCCTCGA
The DNA here is from genome assembly GCA_036785485.1 of Physcomitrellopsis africana. NCBI lineage: Eukaryota > Viridiplantae > Streptophyta > Bryopsida > Funariales > Funariaceae > Physcomitrellopsis > Physcomitrellopsis africana. The sequence continues at coordinate 168,544 of JAWRVF010000084.1, read as the reverse complement.
TGAATTGACTGCGCAACTAATATATCCAGGTTGAATAATTCGCTGATTCAAATTCCACCAAGGGCTGTTTTCGAAGCACCAAGCTACTGGTTGCAAAACAAGGTTTTACATCTCTTATCGATCCTATCCTCTGCAGCAAGTCTACGCTCTGCAACACTTCCTCGACCCTTCCAACTACGACTAACATTGACAGACCATCGTGTGTGCGGACCGCGTCCACTAGTCCCTGGTTCCTACAAAATGCTGCGATGGTTCCAACCTGCTTCGATTCTAGCAACGATGAACTTGCGCTTGTCAGACCTGGCGGTACTATGCGACACTGCTGCAACGAACATCGTCGGCAAGATACCAAAAGCATGAACCGCACCTGGTTGAAAATGATGTTATTTTTCACTAGATCGCGGGTAGGCAGCCGCAGAAGTAAAACCCGTAAAGCAATGTGGCCAGGCTTAAACGTTCTCCCGGTTTGATCCTTCGGTCTGAGATGGGGGCTCTGATCCAAACCTGTGGTATCGGTAGGGACACATCAAGTTTGACTATGAATCCTCGTTGATTGGTCTAGATCTCTGTTACGCAGAGAAGTCTCCTTCTGCTGACGCATCCGAGTGGGATCCTGAAGGACAATTTTGAGGTACAAGGAGATGGACAACGCGTGTTGCCATAAATGCTGGAATGTTCAAAAACGATACATTCGTTGGAGCCTCAGATCAGTTGATGTGAAATGAGACTTCCCTCGCGAGGCTTTCAGTAGCTTTTCTTTGGAGTGGACCCAGATTGAATATTACAGCACTGCAACTCAGAACCTCATATTTTCGTGTACGGGTCTACAGGTGTTCTACAGCATAAAATACTAAAGGTATCCTTCACATTGCCCACAGATTGGGCTTCGGAAGGGTTTTTCCGTACACTTTCTAGATTTTTCAACATCCGAGCGAAAGTGGCCCAGACCGTCGAAAGCGGTATTTCAGGAGAGTAGTTGACTTTGACAGAGTGCACTAAACCATGATACAATACACTTGATTGGGCTAAAGGCATTCCAAAAATCCGCACAACCTAATAGTTATAGGTCCAGGGCTTCCAGGAATGGCGCGACGCTGTTGCAGTCACCCTCTTTATCGGAACCTTTAACACAGGGCATGTGGAGTGGACGATGACCACACCATCAAACTTAGAGCAAAAGCAAACGGTTGCAGCGCAATGGTGCATCGGATCAGGCCACTTTCTAAATGTGCCGAGCATACAGTGAAATTAAGAAAAACAAACTCTGAACTCTGAACAATTTATTTATTTATTGAAGCAACTTGGGTAAACCTATACTAGGGTCCATCGGGAAATGTTGAGATACGAAACATTTTCAACAGGTCGAAATGGCACAACACTCTTCGCCCAGGTGCCATCTTGTCGCATTTCATCCCAAATGCGTAAAACTCAATGCAAAGAAGGAAGTTGAAAATGAGTCCTCCGTGCCTTTCAAGGAAAAAACCCACCACGTGCTAACAATTCATTTATCAATCCCTGTACGCACTTTATCCTCTAGTCCCTCCCAAAAGTTGACACGACAAGATGTAAAACATATGAAGGAAAGCACAGCTCCCACATTACATCAAAATCTACCAGACCCCAAATTAAGCTCATTATTATCCAAATCCAGGTACTTTGAAAACTCCAAGGAGACTTTATCAGTTGGTGATAGCTTCCTGAGCTCCACTCACACCGAAAACACGGAGCGAGAAGGGCCTACAGTTTTCTCACCCACTACCCTCCAGCACCCTTCAGCCCTGAACTGGGAGGACTGTACGTGGGCTGAATCCACACACACTGGGTAGGCACAAGACGTGCAAGCCTAGACATGGAACAGTCCGCCCCTCCCTCCAACAGGGATGGATCGCCACCATGGCTAAGACAGTCAAGTGCCGCATGTCCACCCTAAGTGGGGTCCAAGCACTGTCTGTGTGTGCGGAGAGCAGACTTTGCAAATGAGAACAGAAAGTGACAAAACCCCCCTTTTTTTTTTTTTTTTTTTTTTTTTTTTTCCCCCCTTCTATATCGATCCTATACACGGACTCACTCCGCCTTGGTGTCATTCTGCAGTCGGTGGTGCTCGTGAAATTCGATGAAGCTCCGGCGGACCACTTCAAATTATCTTTTCCATCACTTGGTCCCGATCCACTCGCGCACACTTCCCAGGCCCTCACTAGCCACCGTGAATTGGCTGAAACGGTTCAGTGCCTACAAAATCAGAGGAAGGAAGTTGCCGAGCAGATCGTGGCGATGCGATGCGATGCGATTGCGCGTATGTGAGCATGCGTGCGTGCGATCGAAGCATTGTGCATCGTCGACGACATTAACTGCGAATTCCTGGAACTTGCGTACAGGTGTGTTTCCGTGAAGCTGCGTAGGGTGCTTCGCGGCAACTTCCTCCCTGGTTTGCTGTATTCTGACTGGCCCTGAATGGCTTTATTCTTTTTTCTCAGACTTTGGCCTGGTTTTTAGCATTTTTTGTGTGCCATTGTGTCTTTTTTTTTCTTTTTTTTCTTTTTTTCTTTTTTTATTTTTAAATACCGGATCATGTTGCTTACTTGCTGGCACAATTGATTGCTTTAGCTTTTTTATTATTATGTGTTTCTATTTAATTATGAATGGAAAAGTATAAATAATAGTGTACTAGTGTTTAGTTTTTGTTTGTTTTATTTTTTGTTCTTGTTTTTTCGTTGAAGTTGATTATTATAGTGGTACAAAATGTTGAGATTTTGGGTTTTGGATTGAGTGATTTGAACTGGTTGTGATTGGACAATGTTTGGATTACATTCAATTTTGATAAAATAAGAATGATTAGATTTGAGTCCTTGAATGTGGTTTGAGATGAATATCCAAAAGTCAGTTTTTTTTTTTTTTTTTTTTTTTTTTTCATTAAGAATTTGGAGGTATGGAGAAGGTTTTTGGAGATTATATAAATTTATTTTGTTTTATTAAAAGTGTATGTTGTTTGTTATTAGTATTTTCTATGTATTAATAATTTACATAATATAATTAAAGATATTTTTATTTAAGCAAAAGTTATGATTGATGATTTATAGACCCTTCTAATAAAGGATATTTCATCAAAATACAAGATATTATCCTGCCTAATTGTCCTTCTAATGAAAGACATTGTCTTATCTAATTATTTTTCTAATATATAGTAATTCACTTAATCTAGGATGGCAATAAGTATTTATTGAGCTTTAAATGCAAGGCTACCCCTCATGTATAGCTTTGGCATATACATGAACTAAAACCTTCTTTCATATCATTTATTTATTTATATATATATATATATAGAATATACTTGATACATTAATAGAGTAGAAAAGATACAACAACTTATTTAATTCCTTATATCCAAAGGTGGAGCTAAGAGTACTAAGAACATAGAACAACTATTAAAGCATGTTTAATTATACTTATATGTATGATTATACCACATTGAAATATTTCAAAACTCTATTTAATTACTTTGTCATTTTTAAAACCAAGTATGTGTTTTATCATCCACAAGTTATTTTATTTTTTAAACATGAAAGATTCATATTGCAAATATTTTGCTAATTTCTTTTTAATAGATTTCTAGCAAATTTATCTATATTCAATAAAATCCTACCAAACCAAGCTTATTGTATGGAATGTATTCCATATTTAATTTGCAAAGACAAACTTATTTCTTTAAATCCAAATAGTCCATAGATAAAGTTCTTTTAACTAAAATCAAATCTAATAAAAATATTTAAATCTAAAGAGAATCAATTTAAGAAATATAGCTTGTTGTCAAGTGAAGGACTTTTAAGGACTCCAATTCCAAGAGTAGGATCTTAATTTATATAAAAGAAAGGTGGTCCAATCCCAGATGTAACTGACTTGATGACAATTCCAAAATTAATGAAAAATGGATTCAAGAATTTAGAGTTGACACATACCATAGTAAGTATTAATAATGAGACTAATTTTTTTCCTCCATGTGTTAATTGCTATTATATTGTAATATATCTATGTGGTAAAAATATTAATTTAATTAACTTTTGGATTATTATTCTTTCATCTTGGATTGATAAGTATTAAAAATATTTCAAAAAGACTTTTATGGAAGCCTATTAACTTTATTTTATTTGTTTTATTAGCAAAATTTCTAAAATTATATAGCATTTTAGTTTTTAGGTTGAAATTTATTATTAGACTACTTCTATATTCTTTATAAGGCTATAATTTGATCTAAATGAAATTAAATAGATAAGAATTTGGTATAGTTGGTTTTAGGAAAAATTAAGTATAAGGCAAGTAGATTTGTGAAAAAGATAAGATTGATACTTGGATAAGAATTGTTTATAGGGTAGGGTCAAATTTTGATTCCAAGGCACTTTAACGGCTATTGAAGGTAAGATAAGGAGGTTTTTGAAGATTAAAAAGTGGCATTAGAGAGCTAACTTTGAGGAGGTTTTGGAAGGTTTTGTATCTTTGTGATGGTGCAATTGAGAGAAATTTGACTTTAGCACAAGAAGGTACTAGAAGTAGGCAATTTGGGATTAATTAGGATTTTTAAGATATCAGGAGATCTATTAGTTGGATAAAGCTAGAATTTAGTATAGTCATTGAAGACTTAAAGATCAAGCTACACACCAAATTAGAGTGAAAGTTAATGCTTGAAGTAGGAGAAATCACTGCCAAAGATTCTTCATCAACTTTAAAGTGGATAGCTAAGGGACATTGGTGCAGTTATTTTTTTATTTTCTTTTTATTTATAAGTTAGATTTGACTCAAATTTTTTAAGCATATAGAAGATCTATAATGGTACTAGTATACAAAATTTTACACCAACTAGATGGTCAAATCAAGAGCTATGGTTCATTGAAGCTCATTGACTCGAGTTAAGAGTTGTTAAAAAGATTCAAAGTTTCAAAAGAATAGAAAAATGAAAGTAATTGAAGTTTATTAATGATTGAGGTTGTTTTATAGAGTGTTTTTGAGTACTTTATATTGGCATTAAGTTTTATTGAGTTAGAATTGAGATTTTATATTTATTTTTGGATAATTAAAATTTATTATATTTTATTTAAAATAACTTCAAGATACAACTTCACCTTTTATAGCTAGATGCCTAATGTATTTCCAGATAAGAAATCATGTAATACAACACTATGATATTTTTGTGCCATATAAGCCAAATAAATATGGCCTCTTATAGAAGTGGAGGTTGGACCAAGTGTCTTTCCATATTATAGATATATCACTTAAATGAAACAAAATTTTAAAAGTTCAAAGAACTAAAATAAAAGAGGTTCACTTTATATCACAAGCAAGGAGCTATAACAAGGCACAAGAACAGTACCAAAAGGACCAAGCTGAGCCACAAAGATTGTGTTGTTGAGACTAAAGATTCTCTCATCCTTGGCTCTTACATATACTAAGTGCAAAGAAGCTCTTTGAAGAGTTTTTTGATGCTTGGAAATAAAGCAAGCCTAAGATTCTTCTTTGGCAACTTCTTAAAATATTCAAACCACCAAGAACCTTTTACAACCATCTAAGATTCTTTAGAACCTTGAAAGATCTTTTAAAATCTTTTTAAAATCTATTAGTATCTAATAAGGCCTTATTGGATTATTAGAAATCTTTTAAAATCTTTTAGGATTAAGTAGAATCTTTTAGAATCTTATTCCATTATATGTCCATGATATTTCAATTAAATAAAAAGTCTTAATTAAGAAAGATATTATATTTGTATGCTACTAAATTTAAAAAAAAATTATTATTTTGAAATAGATTTTTGCCAAGTTTGATAGAGAATGTCATGAATTCTTTTCCAATAATCTAAGAGTATGATAAAGGATCAAAGGTCAATTTACTAATTAGACCATAAAAAAAATCAACACCAAAAGCTCATTTTCTTATTGATTTTGTTTTTGGAACAACTCTAATAATTTTTAAAAAATCTACCATTAGATTTTTATTTTCTTTTAAATCTTATTCAAGCAAATTTTTTTTTTATCAAAGTAGAGGGTTCTAAATTGAATGCCTATTCAATTTTTTATTTTTTTATTTTTTTTATTTTTTTATTTTTTATTTTATTTTTTAAAATTTTTTTTTAATAGAATAAAATAAAAAAACCATTTATTATCTTTCATATCAACATATTCTAAAGAAAGCTGGAATACCACTTTAAGAAGATGATTTGATTCTAATTTATATAATCTAATCTAATATTTGAATTTAGAGAGGGTATATTAAAAAGATTTTTGATACAATGAAGACCATTTGAAAAGATAATTGTAAATTAATGAGATTGTAGATGAATATTTATTAAAAAATTAAAGATTCTGTTATAAAAAATAATTCTATATGCTATTAAAAAAAATACGAGGATTGAGCCGAAGCAATTTATATATATGTATTCAAATTTTTTTAGTTTTATTCCATGTTTTGGATCCAATATTAATGATGCCAAGACTACCATCATCACAATCTTTACAATAAACAAATCATGCCACTTTGGACCTAGTTAATAAAGTAATATTTTTCTATAAAAATTTTTTTGACCATAGATTTGATTTTTTAAATACCCTTCATAGATCTAGTCTATATGATTAAAAAAATATAACAAAGAAAATAAAATACTATTTATAATGATAGTACAACCTACTACATTGATAATGATAGATTACAAATAGTCTAATTTTTATATCATTCTATTGATAAAAAATTGAGTAATATCTTATATATTCAAAAAAATATCAAAAGAAGTTCTAAAGAATTTATTAAAATTTGTATTTAATATCCATGCCTATCCAAATTAATTTGTCTAAGTATATTTGTTAGTTTTTTTAAATTGCATATTGGGAGAAAATTTGGACTAATTGATTTTTAGATCTAAAACCAAGCTAAATTGCTTGATGATATTTATCAAATAAAAAATACTTTTTGCTTTTCTTTGAACAATAATACTAGAGTCATCTGTATATTGGCTAATGACTTATTAGTTAGGGCTCCATAAAATATAAATATCTTATAGATGGTTTTATTGAATTGCATTTTGAATAGTAGTATTAAATTTTTTTTCAACCAAGATAAAGATATAAGGTGCCAAAGGACAATCTTGTCTTATTCTTCTTTCTATAAGAAAATATTTTGTAAATGCCTTATTAATGTCAACTATTGTACTTGCACCTTGGAGACTAATTTTTATTATATGATGAAAGGAATTATTAAAGCTAAGTTTTTTTAAGACTTTAAATATAAAGTCCCATAAGATTTTATCATAGGTTTTAAAAAAATCAATTTTTAAAAGAAAAAAGAATTATTTTGAAGATTTGGTCCAATTTATGGTCTCTTATATAATTAATACATTATCTAAGATAAATCTTACAAGAAAAAAAGTAGTTTGATCAAGATGAATAATCTCCTTGAGAATTGCTTAGAACTATCTTTGGATGACATTAGTATAAATTTTATAGAAAGTGTTTAGTAAGGTGATAGGCCTTCAATTATCTAAATTTGTCTTATTATTATCATTATATAAAAAATAATATAGCCTTTTATAATGCTATATAAGAGCTAGTCTTTAATTAAAATATAGTTAATTGTAGAAATATAATTGTTATTAATGATATACTAGAAGATCTAAAAAAATTCAATACTTATACTATTTGGACTAGATATTTTGCTTTTAGCCATCTCTTTCATAATTTCTTCAACTATATACATACTAAATAGCTTGAATAGGTTCTTATTTATATTCACTATGATTTTATATAGAATATTATTAAATAAGATAGTCATAGTTATTACGAATATACAATAGAAGAAAATTCTAGAAGATTCTATATAATCTTAGAAGATTTTAGAAGGCTCCCAATAGTTCAAAGAAGGCCATAGCATATCCTAGAAGATTCCAAGAAGGTTATGAAAGATCTTAGAAGATTCTAAGAAATCTTAGATGATTGTAGAAGGTTCTTGGAGGCATAGATATTTTAAAAAGTTATCAAAGAAGGATCTTAGGCATGCTTCATGTTCAAGCATCAAAGAAACTTGTCAAAGAGCTTTTTTGTATCTAATATATAAGAATTAAGGTTGTAAGAATCCTCAGTTTCAACAATACAATCCTTATAGCTCAACTTGGACCTTTTGGTCTTGTTCTAATATCTTGTCATAGCTCCTTGCTTATGATATAAAATAATTCTTTTTTTATTTTAATTCTTTGAACTTTTAGATTTTTGTTTTATTTAAATGATGCATCTGTAATAATTTATCAAGACTAATATAACTCAATATAGGAGCTTAGTCTTTCTAATCCTCAAATTTTTAATATCTCATCCTCAAATTCTTAATGAAATTATAAACCAAGTTATGAAATATAATAATTAGCTATTATAATGTTAACAAGATAAACGTCTATTACTTATGCCACAACTTTATAGCAATTATTTGGCATCTTTTATATCTCCCAATTCTAATAAATATTTAAAAGTAAAAAATATGTAGATTGATGTGGTTTCCTTCTAATTCTTTTTTGAGCAAAAGAAGAAGCATAAGAAAGAATACAGTGGCGTATAGTGGTTTGGCTATTATGTAAAAATAATATATATATATATATATATATATATATATATATATATAATTTATTATACAACTAAATGAGAGTCATATCAATAGATTTCAATTGATTATAAAATATAATTAGATTATTATTTTGAAAGGAGTATGTTTAAAAGAGCTACTATTGAGATTTATACAACTTCATTTTTTTTTGATAGTCACTTTTGAGATTTATTTTATCTTAATAATAACTTTTATATATTTTGAGTCAACTTCCAATATCTCCTTCATCTTTGTTAGACATTGGTGACTTTTAAAATCTTATTTTGTTTCTTTTATTTGATATTTAGGGCACATATTATATAAATCTTATTTAAAAAAATGATTAGACAAAAATATTAGTATCAAAAAGAATAGTTAGGCCATCCATGTGGATGAATGGAGATAAATAATAAAAATCTCTATTTCTATTAGCCAAAAGTCATATCCAATGGGCTTCAAAGAGATTGTTTGAGGCCTTATTAAGAATTTAGATTAATTTTTTGGAATCATTTGAATATCATAGATTAGGATTAATAAGTTTAGAATTTTAGATATAATTTTGGTACAAAAATTGAGTAATTTGGAATTTTTGTAAAGTAGATAAAAGCACTCAAAGTCAAGGTATTGATTTTGTACCTATTATCACTCATTGGAGTATAACGCATGCGTATAAAAAGTAATAAAAGATCAAAAATCAAGATTAGAAAGAATAATTTTTTAACTACATTATACATATATAGTTTAATGAATTTTAAGTTGAAATGAAGGAGATATTGGGAGTTGAAGTCAATGCTTGCAATCTAAAAGTAATAAGTGATGTACTTAATTAGTAGTTGTGTTTTGAACTATATCTCAAGAAATTTGATAAATTTTTGGCTCTAAATTTTTAAAAATATATATTATTGTATTACAAAGCTATATAAAAATTTTAGTAGCATTTGAATTTTGGATTTTTGAGATATTAAAAAAATAGTACTTAGATGTCTATAAATTAGAATTTTAAGTACTTGCTAGGATTTTTGAAATATGAGATGATTTTTCTCATAGTAAAGCTTAAAGATATAAAATATACTTTCAAAAAATTTAACAAAAATTAAATAATTAGATTAAGAGATATTAGATCTTAAAGTTTAAGAAGAAAAATGACTTTTTTGAGGGTGAATAAGGTATTGAAGGGTTTATGTTATAATATGAACATTTTGTATAAACTAAAGGGATTTTTTGAAAGCCAAGACTTTATGGAGGTGTAAAAGATGGATGTATGGAGCTATGATGAAATTTTAATATAAAGATGAGTCTTTGAAAGGAGATTATGGATTTTCTCTGAAGTTATTGCAAATCTAACTTACTAGCAATTTATTAGTTATGATTTGATATAGAAAAGATAAAATTTTATGTATAAACCTATTTAAATATAAAAAATCTTATTAATATAATATCTTTTAATATTATTATATTTATTTGTCTTCCTTAATAAAGACAAATCACTTATTAAAGCATAGCTAATAAATTAAATAAGTCTATAATTAGATATCTAATATATTTTAAAATTAAAAATCATTCCATATAACAATAATTTGTGTTGATATTATAGAAAATTTAGCCACAAGGCTAATAATTGCTACAAAAAGTATTGATATATATATATATATATATATATAGAATGAAGAGTGGTCATAATATTAGATTTTTTGTAGGAAAACAAAGGCATTTAGTCACAATAGGGATTACATAGCTAAATTCTTTTATTCCACAAACCAAAAAAGATCTTATATTACCATCTAATCTTTTTTTTTTGTTTTATCATACTAATATGTTTAGATACTAAAAAATTCAAAATCCTTACTTTAATAGATTTAAGAGTCTTTGTTTACTTTATTAACTTAGAATTTTTAAAAATCCATAAAATTCTTATAGGGAAGAAATTCAAGGCCATTCATATAAAGGTTATAGATAGTTGATTCTTATCCTTTATAAATATTATTTATAAAACCAATCTATTAGAAGTAACATAAAAAAATCTTAGCATTGAAGTCAAATATTTAATATCATTAGATCTCCATCTAATTCCATTATTTTACAACTTTCTTCGCTAAAAAGATATAATTTTTGAATAAATTTGATATTCTATAAAATAAAATTCTCTAGAATACCACAACCTGTTATTACTAAAACTAATAAAAAAAGACCATTCACGTCGTAGAACTAAAATCATAAAGCCTCTTTTTATTAGAGCTAGATTTTTTATAAGAGCAACAAAAAAAGGCACTCCTTTTATTATTTATGAAACTCCAATATCTAAAGTGGCAAATATTTTAACAATCTTTTCAAAAGAATACAAAGATTTTCAAAATATGTTTGAAAAAAAAATACAAATATCTTGCTAGAACATTGTCCATATGATTGTACTATTGATCTTCAAGATGGTACACAACCATCTTTTGGTCTAATTTATAATTTATCTCAGAATAAGCTTACAGTATTGAGGGACTATATTGACAAAAATTTAACAAAGAACTTTATTTGATATTCAAAATCTACTACTAATGCACTTATATTTTTTGTGAAGAAAAAAAATAGATCTTTGTGGATGTATATTGACTACCATGGTTTCAACAAATTGATAATAAAAAATTATTATCATTTGCCATTAATATATGGACTCTTTAATCAATTAAATCAAGATAAGTTCTACATTTTATTAAATCTTTGTAAATCTTATAATCTAATATGCATCCAAAAAAGAGACAAATAAAAGATTGTTATTTATACAAGGTATGGATACTTCAAGTACAATATCATGCCTTTTAGCCTTACAAATATATCAACCATTTTTCAACACTTGATAAATAATATATTTTATAAATTTATTATTATCTTTATTATATATTATTTAGACAACATACTTATTTATTCTAAGATTCTAAAAGAGCATAAATGACATATTTGTCTTATCCTCTAAAGATTATAAAATACTAGATTATACACCAAATTAATAAAATACATATTTCATGAGCTCTAAATAAAATCATTAGCTATATCATCTCAAATGAAGGCTTAATGATAGATCCAAAGAAGATTAAAATTATTAGCGACTTGAAAACTTTAAAATTGAGACATGACATCAAATCATTTTTTGAATTTGTAAACTTCTATGGGATCTTCATCAATAATTATTCTTAGATAGCTGCTCTATTTATACAATTGATATACAAAGATAAGTTCAAATAGAAATTAGGAAGTGAAAAAGCCTTTGAATGCTTAAAAATAGTATTCACCATAGTATATGTTTTAATTCACTTAGACTTTTTTGAGCCATTTTTTATGGAAATTGATGCCTTGGACTTTGCATTGAAAGTACTTCCATCACAGCTTAAAAGAGAATAGAGAGTACATTGTTGTATTATATGTCATCTTATTTGAAAATATACCAAGTACTTGGTTGTAGATAGTAAATTTATATATTATAACTAATCAAGAACCTAACAACCATAATATAATCCTAAATAAATTTCAATTGAATCTTTAATAATTCTAATGAAATCCTAAAAAATAATCAAAAAATCTTTAAAATTCCTATTAAAACTATAAAAAAATCTTTAAAAAATCTTAAAGATTTTTTTAAAATCATTAAAAAACCTTAAAAAAATCTTAACCAAATTCTAGCCAATTCCAAAGAAATTCTAAATAAATTTGAATTAAATTTTAACCAAATTCTAAATAAATCCTAATAAATTTTTAATAAAATCTTAAACAAATCCTAATAAAATCTTAATAAAATCTTAAATCAAATCCTAATCAAATCTTAAAATAAATCCTAAAATAAATCTTAATAAAATCCTAATATTTTAAATAAATCTTAATTAAATCTAATAGAAAATTTAAAACCTCAATAAATGTTAAATTAATTATCAATCTTTGTTCAAAATTTGCATATTTCTTAACTTAAAAGTTAAAAATAAGCATATAAAATTTGAAGAGATTTGAACTTATAGATTGAGAAAAAAAACTCCTAATTTTTTTGGGTGTTAGCCATTCTCTTTCTTCAACTTTAGTGTTAATCTTCTAACATCAATATTTATTTTTTGCACTATTTATATATTTTAATTTTTAAAAAAAATATTAAAAATTAAATCAATCTAATTGATAAAAAAAAAAAAAAAATCATTCCAATCTAATTGATAAATTCCTCAAAATCACAAAAATCCTCATTGACATTCAAAATTCAATTTCTAGAGATCTTAGCTCACTTAAATTCTAATAACCTTTGATCTAATTATTAGATTTAGCTCGAATTTGTAACAAATAATTAATACAATTATATTTATAAATCTATAATATTTTATTTATAGATCTATTATAAAATTCATAATATGCTCCAAAATGTGAATCCACTTTATTCCTCAATAATAAGAATCATCTAAATAAAACCTTGACTTTGTATAGCTCTCACAAAATCATTACTATCAAGGATACAAGAATATCAAATAAGAAATTTGAACTAGAAAGAAGTTTTAAGAAAAAATTGACAAGGACTTGAATTATCTAGATGAGTATACAAATAACACCAAGAAAAAAAGAATTAGAATTCTAAAAGATGCATTGTCAAGACTAAAGAACTCTTCAACCTTGACTCCAATATATATACCTATCTAAAAAGCTTTTTGAGTGGCTTCCATCAACTTGGAAGCTTCTTGGACTCTTTTTACTAACTTGAAAGCTTCTCAAGCTCTTTCTACTAACTATAAAGCTTCTCAAGTTACTTTCGCCAATTAAAAAGTTTTTTAAGGTACTTCCACTAATTAAAAAAATCTCTAAAATATTCTAGAAGGTTCTATAAATTTATAAAAAGTATATTCCTAACATCACCTCCTTCTCTAGCGATGAGTTTTAAGCGGAGCTTATATCTTTGGAAATCTTCTTACATACATAGAAAGTCAAAAATACATTATATTAATAAAGCTATATATTTTATTCTTTGTTTTTAGGCAATAGGTTCTCTTGGTCCTCAAAAAAATTGCCTATGGCCTTAAACTAATATCTCCAGTGTTGAAACATCCCACTTCAGGATTTGATCTTCATTGCAGCCTTCAAAACATCTTCTAAACAAAATCTCAGGTTTAAAAAGATTTATCTTTCCAAGTTCAAGCAATATCAATGAAGCATTGGAATCAAGGCTTGCACAATTGGATGTTGCTCTTAAAGGCTCCAATCGTGGTTGCACTTAGCATTGAAATGTATCGTCCTCACTTTGCTCAATTAAAGGCTGTAAGAATTGTACTCCTTCATTGGAAGCTTGCATAGCAAGTGAATCTTTTGAATCTTGTTCATCTAAATCTCTCAATACTTGAAGGTTTGATATAGTAACTAACTTACTTCTATAACTCTATTCTATCTTCAAATAGATGATTGCTTATTAATGAAGCCTTTACTCTGATTTTTATTTTTATTTTTATATGTATTTTTGGAATCCAATCTTTATTAAGAAGTTATTATCAAATACTTTTGGATTTGTGGAGATAGAATTGATAAAATTCTTGTATTTTTTGAAGAATATTGGTAAGATTTCTAATCGATATTAATGAATACTCATTGATATCAAAGCCACTATCATACCTCGTAAAGTCTTGTTTGAGAATGCGTTGAATACTTGCTTGTAGAAGATAAAAGGAAAATAAGAATAACAAGTCCTAATACTTCTAATAAAATTATATAAAATTTATAATTAATGACTAACAAGTATGTTTAATTATTAATAATTTAATTAGATTTTTAATTAATTATAGAAGAATACAAAATTCTAAAAAACTTTTAAAGAAGTCATAAAGAAATAATAAAAAAATCTTAAAAAAATATTAATACAAATCCAAAAGAAATATTAAAATAAAATCTTTTCAAATACTAAAAATAGAAATTATAATCAAACTTCAATCAAATTCTAGTTAAATTCTAATTAAATCCTATTCAAATCCTAATCAAATCCTAATTAAATCCTAATCAAATTCTAGTCAAATCCTATTTAAATCTTGATCAAATCCTAGTCATATCTTAATCAAATCCTAATCAAATCCTAAATCCTAATAAAATCCTAATTAAGTCCTAAATAAATCTTAATGAATCTCAATTAAATCCTTATCAAATCCTAATTGTCTTAATAAATCTTAACAATCCTAATAAATTTTAATCCAAATCTTAATAAATTCTAATAAATTCTAATTAAATCTTATAACAGATTGAAATTACAATGGCTAATGTTCTAACTATTGATCTTAGGCCAAATTTTGCACACTTCTCAACAATTAAGTTAAAAATATATACAAAATATTTGAAATAGATTCAACTTACCAATCAAAAGTTAAGCTTGAATTTCTATTTGGATATCGGTCGCCTCTATTCTTCAATCTTGATATCAAACTTCTAATACAAGTATCTTATCTTTGTATTATTTAATTGCTCTCAAAAGTCATATACTAATAGAAATTTTAGTCTACTAATCATAAAAATAATTCTCACCTCAATTCAACTAGTAGATTGTTAAATATCTGAGAAATCCTTGCTGACCTTCAAATCCTAACTTTCAAGACCTTGACCTACTTGAACTTTGATAATTTTCAATTGAATTTTTTGATCAAGCTCAAACTTATAACATATATCAATCAAAATTACAATCGCAAACCCTCAAATTTTTACTTATAGATCTATAATCAAATTCACGGAATCCTCAAATTTGTAAATCTTTCTTTACTTCACAAAATCTAGAGTCACCTGATACAACCTTGATTTTGCAAAGCTCTTACAAAGCAAATTTCTATTCAAATCATTTAAAATTAATATTCAAATAAAACTTCTTACATTTTCTCACTAATCCAATTCTTTGATCTGCAAAAAAACTCTCAATTTGTCGTAGGCACATGATTTTGTACCTCAAGGTCTGATTTTGACCATGGTTTATAATTGGTCCTCTCTGGGTATCAACTTTGAAAATTTTGAGGTAATTTTTGCTAAAACCTATTTTTAATTTCTATCTAAATATGCCTATATTATTTATTTTTCTAATCTATTTTATTTTGCCTTATTTATGGCCATATAAAATAAATAGGAGTCTCTTCTATAAAAAAGCAACATTAGCACCTTTTAATTTTTACTACTCTCTTATCTATTATCTTTAATTCTAAGATAATTTTTTAAAATATTTTTATTTGAGCTCCTATATATTATAATCATTCCTTTTCTCTTTTACTTAATGGCCATTTTACTACATGACACCATGTTAATGAACAAAATATTCCAATTTGTCTCATCTTTGTTATAAATCAAGCATTTTTTTGACCTTGTATTCTTCATGATTTTTTATTATAATATTAGGTGGTGATTTTTGTATTCTTTTTAAAATATGCAATTCTCTATAAGATTCCAAAAGAGAGACATGAAAAATTAGATGTACCTTTATAGAAGATGGTAGTTTCAAGTAATATGCCAGTGGATTAATTTGCTTTTAGATGGAAAATGGTTCTAATCTCCAATAGTCTAATTTATCACTTTGCCGCTTGGTCTTGATGTTCCATCAAAAAAGCCATACTTTATCTCTAATACAAAAAATAGATAGTTGATTCCTAAATTTATTTGCACATGCCTTATAAATATCTTGAGTTGCTTGCAATTAAAGCTTCAAGATTGTTTGATATTATGATAGATGCTTTGCAAATCCTTCAGTTGTCGGATTATTATTCCTTGGCATATTCCATAGATCAAGCTTCATGTGGTATTTATAGTTAGAATAAAATAATGTTTATTGATTTGAGACATAAATAATATTATTATATATAAATTTTGTTAATAGTAAATATGAGATTCAATCATCTTGTTGATAATTGATGTTACATCATAAATATTGCTCCAAAACTTTGTTAACTTGTTCTATTTGGCCATGAATTTGAGGATAAAAAACCAAAAAAAATTTGATATCTATCTTTTATATTTCAAAAAGGCATCTCTAAAATTTAAATACAAAGTGGGATCCTATCATAGACATAAGTTTTATCCCAATAATTATTTAGTTAGTATAGAAAGATAGAAGTAAGTAGAAGTAGGTTAATTTGATAATATCTTATAGAAAAGCTTCTTAGAAGTTTATAGACATGATTTCACCTTTATACATGGTTATAGGTGATTAATAGGCTAGAAATTTGGCTAATAAGTTAGCCACATGTTGCATATATTGGTAGCTTGTAGAATAAGTTAAGTACATGGCACACATATGGAAAACTTGTCTTGCAAGTTTGACACATTTCTTGCAAATTAAATACATGTTGGAGATCCTATAGAATGTTGCCACATAATTTTTAGGTAGATAGTATATATAAAAATAAGAATGAAGCCTTCTTCATTCTTGTCATCACCTTTCTTGTTCTTAGTCTTATTTCAAGAATCTCTAGTCTCCTTGTCTTTGGCAATAGCCATTCTAGTTTTAATATTATTCTATTTTTGAGTAATTTTTTATTTTTTTGAGTGACATGAGAGTATATTAATATTTTATTCCTTTATAATTCATATCCTTGATAGTTTAACAAAAATAAAGATTCATTATTTTTATTTTGTGTTGAAAAAGTGAGTAGATTATTCCACTTCTATTGTTGTATTTGAAGATTACAGATTATCTACTTATAAACCAACATCCTTTGTTTTTTAACCTTGATTTTTTCCTTAAAAGAGAATGGATCACCCCTCTTTGTAGAGATTTTTATTTGATATTAGAAGTTACAAATTATCCTCCTCTAATTTGAATTGTAGAGTTATAAAGTTGTCTAAGATGGAAAGAAAGTTCATAGATGCTAGACTTAATGGAAGTGAGAATAGATTTATAACTATCATAGATCTTTAAAAGCTTGTCAATACTCTTACGATAGAAATTTTATGAATTACTAATACCAATCATAGAAGCACTATTCCTATATCTATGAAAGAAGTCTAAAGCCTATACCAAGAAGTTGTCCAATTGAAAGAAGCAAGTAAATTGGTATCACAAGTAAATCTAGGAAGCCTTGCTTCTATAAGCATGAAGGAGGCAAAGATTAATATACTTGAGAAGTTTGATGGAACAAGATCAAAATTTTGACAATTTTTATAATAAATCAAACTATATTTAAGATTCCATCTTTTTTAATATCCTAATGGATTTACTTAAGTTAGATTTATAAGTGCACTTCTATCTAAAAGTTTTCTTTTTTGATTTGCATCTTTGATAGAAAAAGATTTATGACTTCTTTATAATTTGAATTCATTCTTTAAAGTATTTACATCCACATTTAGAAGAAATGATTGAGAGAGGGTAGTAGAGACCAAACTCTTATCTTTATAATAAGGATCATGGTCAACCACAACATATGCTACAAAATTTCAAAACCTTGCTTGCAATATGGAATGGAATGATAAATCCCTTATTAATCAATTTTGTTATAGATTGAAGCATAACATCAATGATTTTTTATTAATAATGTCAAAAGGAGACTCTTTAGAATAATTTATTACTTAAGCCATTCCATGTAATAATTCATTATTTGAAAGGCATTAAGAATATACATTTGACTAGAAAGAAATGAGTCAATTGATGATAGCAACTCCTAAGTTTTTAGAGATTTATTTAATTAAGCCAAATCTAATACAAATTGATGCAGTATGTTTTAAACTTCTCACCAAATAGGAAAAGACTTAACATCATTCAGAGGGTTTGTGGAGAAGAGAAGCATACTACTCAATATTGTCTAAAAAAAAAACACAATCACAAAATGAGGAATATGGTCACTAAAAAAGATAATGTGTTAGAAAATGAATTTTTTTAATTACAATAGAGATCATGCGGCTGGAATCATATGCAACACCTTATAAAGGTCCTATTTTCTTCTCAGATCTCTCATCTTATTTTATAATAGATGTATTTTTAGGACTTAAAAATTATAAAGTCTTTATCTTATTAGATTTAAAAGCCTCAATTTGTTTTATAGATGAAGATTTTTTCAAAAAATAAGAAATATCTCTAATTAAGAAAATTAAATTTGTACACGTATAAATTATAGATGGTCATTTGTTGCGTTTTGGAGATATTATCCATGAAACTATTTCTTTAAATGTAATAACTAAGGGACATAATAATATAGTAATATTTAATATGATTAGATCTCCTTCTAATCCAATTATTTTAGGATTATCGTAATTAAAAAAGTATAATCTTCAAATAGATTGGACTTCTTATAACCTTGACATTTTTTGTAGTTTAATCCAAAAATCCATTAGTCAAGTAGATATACATAATTCTAATACATCCAAACCCTTACTAATAGGTACAAATTTTTTTATATATGCGGCAAAAGAAAGATCATCTTTTGTTATATACACCACTTCTTTTTGATGTTGAAAAGACTACAAGTGGTATTCCTAGCCAATATCAAGACTTTTAAGATGTTTTTGAAAAGAAAAATGCAGATATTCTTCCAAAACATTAATCTTATGATTGTTCAATTGATCTTCAATAGATAGATCAACTACCATTTGGACCAATCTATAATTTATCACACAACAAGTTGACTATATTGAAGGAATATATTGATAAGAACTTTGCTAAGACCTTCATACACCATTCAAAGTTCCAATAAGAGCTTCTATCTTATTTTTGAAGAAAAAAGACAGATTGGTGTGGATGTGCGTAGATTATTGAGGACTTAATAAGATTACCATCAAGAATAGATGTCTTTTACCTTTCATTTTAAGACTTTTTAATCAACTCAAGCAAACAAAGATCTATATAAAAATAAATCTGTGAGGAGCATACAACTTGATTTGCATGATGAATGAAAGACTATATTTCAAACTAGGTATG
Organism: Physcomitrellopsis africana; assembly: GCA_036785485.1. Taxonomy (NCBI): domain Eukaryota; kingdom Viridiplantae; phylum Streptophyta; class Bryopsida; order Funariales; family Funariaceae; genus Physcomitrellopsis; species Physcomitrellopsis africana. The sequence continues at coordinate 149,070 of JAWRVF010000084.1, read as the reverse complement.
GACATTTTGAATATAATGTCATGTCTTTTAAACTTAGAAATACACCAACTGTTTTTCAACATCTTATAAATGATATTTTTTTATAAATTTTTTAATGATTTTATTCTTTATTATTTAAATAATATTCTGATTTAATCTAAAAATATAAGAGAATATGAACTTTATATTCATCATGTGTTACAAAAACTTAGAGATATAGGACTATATGCAAAGATGGAAAAGTGTGTATTTCACATTATTCAAGTTGACTTCTTAGGATACATTATTTCAAATGATGGTAATCTTATTCTTAGGATACATTATTTCAAATGATGGTCTCAAGATGGATTCTAAAAAAGTCCAAACAATCATAGATTGAAAGATTTCAAAAATAATAAGGGATGTGTAATATTTTTTGAGATATATCAATTATTATTGAATCTTCATTAAGAATTTATCTCAAGTTGCAGCTCCACTTATATGCTTAATTTGTAAGGACAAATTCAAGTGGAATAAAGAAACAAAAGTATTATTTGAAGCTTTAGAAATAACTTTTATTTTTATATCAATCTTATATTACGTTGATTTTTTTAAGGCATTTTATATAGAATAAACAAGTGGAAGCATTAACTGAAGTTTTAAAGATAATTTTTACTTTTGTACCAATCTTATATTGTATCGGCTTTTCCAAGATATTTTTTATAGAAACAAATATATCATATTTTGCTTTGGGTGCAATATTATTACAAATGGGAGTAGATGATAAATTCCATCCAGTAATTCTTTATTCCAAAAACTTCTTAGCAATAGAGATCAACTAAAAAATCTATAATAAAGAACTTCTTATAATTATGGATTCTTTTTAAGAATGACATTATTATTTAGAAGGCACTTCTAATCTAATCACTATTGTCATATTATATGTTATCTTGTTCAGGAATGCACCGAGCACCTGGCTGTAGAAGGTAAAGTTGTGTTTGCAAATAACCAAGAAATTCTAATAGATTTTATCAATATATGAAGAATATAATTCAAATTTCAACTCAAAAGTGTTTATAAACACTCTTCTTAGTAACATCAGTCATACATATATCCCAATTGTCTTGTTTCTTTTATAATTAAGCAATTTTTATTTTTCTTTACAAGTCCTAATCCTAATCAATGAGTTTTGTTAAGCTATAACTTTTCATCCAACTGCCCACTTAGTGTAAAATTTTTCACACAATTGTTGGTATAAGCCTTGTATATGCATAGAAAAATTCAGCTCAATCCAACTTACAGATTGCGAGAAAATTTCCAAAAACCAAACTAATGATACTTGGCCACCAACTTGAAAATTGATGCAGAAATTGATGCTTCAAGCTAGCTATCCAATCCTTATTGCTAATCTGCAAATGTCTTGACCTCTTGCTTCGGTGGTCATTTTTGTAGTTAGAGGTCTGTTTTAGACCTTGTCTCATACCCGATCGTCCCCCGGGTATTAATCCAACTTATTTTAAGGATATTTAAACTTAATCCTATCCTCAACTTAACCTTGATCTCTACCATACTAACTTTTTATCTCTTTTATCCTATCTTTATTGACTTCTGACTTTTTTAAAAGCCATAAATTGGTTTTTACAACCTAGAAGAAAATTTTAATAATTAACTTTTATCTATTAGCTATTAAAACAAGAATTAATCTAAGAGGCTTTCATAAATCTTTTCTTAAATATCTTAAATTTCTAATGAACTAAGATAACTAAGTATTAAGTAGGATTTATCCTTATTCATACTTTTCACTATATGAACATATTACAACACAACACCATGTATATGGATCATAAGAATTTTAAGTATTTTATATCAACAAGTGAGTTGAATCATTGTTAGACTTGTTAAAGTATGTCTTTGTCAAGATTCAAGTTCATTATTACTTATTGGCTAGAAAAACAACAAAGTCTGTCTGATGTCCTTTCTAGGCATTCTTATCTTGCACCAAAAAAAAAATTTAGCTTTTGATCAATAAAAAATGATCTTTTTGAAGTTGGAACAATTTCCTATATAAAAAAATAATAATTTTATTGCTTATCAATTAGAATTATCAACATCCATAAAGATACATTCTATTTTTTTATACCTCTCTTTTAAAATCTTATAAAAAATTTAATATATTGGAAAGAATACAACCACTACTATCTTATGTTGAAGTGGATAACTATGAAGAATTTAAAGTGGAAGAAGTACTTGATTTCAAGCTAAAGCAAGGACAATTGGAGTATTTTGTACATTGATATGATTATAGTATTAGTAAATATATATGAGAATTAGCTTCAAATTTAATCAATTTGTTGCAAAATATACAAGAATTTTATTGATAACATCCTTTTAAACCTAAAATAATAATACATGTTAGGTACTATTCCTATCTAACATATTCAAATATGGTGCATTGTAGACTTTGCAATTTGTTTTGTAGGAGGAGTAGAAGTAATTTCAAAAGTTTCAAAGCTCAACTTTCATATACATATAAATTAATAAGTGAAGAAATAATCTTATTTCATCTTAAGATTGTAACATATCTTTAATTTAGCTTATATAGTTACATATGGATAGTTAAGAAGACAAGACCATGCGAATTAAGCCATTTCAATTGAGTATTTTATGTCATCAACCTTAAAATAAAAAATTGCCTAAACCAAGAAGGTACTAGAGAATATCTATCAATTACTTTGTAGCAATCATTATTGAAATAGAACTTGTCTATAAAAGATGTTTTTGTAACAAAGATATGGAAATTTAAGCTTATTTTATAGTAGAAGGCATTGATTACTATCATTGGTTGCAATGACCAATGAATCTTTTGACTCATAAAAAACAACTTAAAAATGTGGCAAATACCATGCAATACATCTTTGACTTCTTTTATCTTTAATCAACTTCAACTCTATTTATTCTTATAGAATTCAAAATTAAAGAAGGAAGTGATGTTATAGACATACAATAGAAGAAGATTCTATTTGATCCTAAAAGATTTTAGAAGTTTTTTAATGGTTCTAAAAGGCCCTGGTAAGTTCTAATTAATTCTAAAAAAAATTTAAAAGATCTTAAAAGATTCTAAAAAATTTTAGATGGTCATAGAAGATTCTTGGAGGCTTAGATGTTTTAGGAAGTTGCCAAAGAAGGATCTTAGGCTTGCTTCACCTTCAAGCATGAATAGAACTTTTTAAGAAGCTTCCTTGTACCTAATATATATAAGAATCAAGGTTGAGGGGATTTTCAATTTCAACAACGTAATTCTTGGGGCTCAATTTAGGCCTTTTAGTCTTATTCTTGTATCTTATTATAGCTCCTTGCTTGTGATATAAAGTGAATATCTTCTAATTTAGTTCTTTAAATTTTTAGAATCTTGTTCTACTTAAGTAATGTATTGGTAATAGTAGCTATTTTAGATTTTTTAAAACTTTGAGGTTTTTTTGTAAAGATTAGAATAAAAATTAAAACAAATATTATCTAATTTTTAGAGATTACTTTGGAACTTGCTTTAAAATTTTTTAAGTTCTATAACAAAGGATTTAAAATGATAATTTTAATTGCAGTATAAAAAGCTTTATTAATATTGTCTCTTATTTGTCTCCATTTTATTTGAGTATATATGGATTTTTTTTTTGTTTTCAATCTTCAAGTTGATTAATAAATATTTGAACTTATTTAAGACAAGTTTATTGTTATTTATGTATTGGCTTTTAAATTTATTATTATATTAATATCAAATTTTATTTACTTATTGAAGAACTTAAAAGCTATTCAAAAAATAAATATTTATTATAAAACTTGAGGATCTAGATTTAGATTTTTACAGTTGAAACATATTTTCAACTAGAAGATGATTTGATAGAGCATAATCCTCTCTATTATGGTGTAAGCCATCAAAACGGCTCAGTTCTTTATTTTTATCCAAAATCAATCAAAAATCAATAGTTAGGATAAATTTAGGCTAATTAGTATTTATTGGTAGCTAAAATCTTTAATAAATTGATTATTTGTACCAAATAGATATTTTTACTATTCTAAGAAGTAAGCTCGATGTATTAATAAGAAAATTGGATAAGAATATAATAAATTATTCAAATTTAATAATAGAATGATCATCTAGAGCTAAAATCAATTATACTGGCCTAAACTATTATTAAAAAGTAATAAAATTTCAAAAATTAGAATTCTATGAATTTTGGTAATTTTTAAAAATTACCTTCTAATTGTTATAAATCAAAATTATTTAGCAATTGGTGATTTTAATCACTATATTAAAATATATTTAGTTGAAGAAAATACTATGAATTTATTTAGATTATTATTATTCATCTAAGTTCAGATTAAAAGGTAGTAGTAAGAGTTTCTTGAAGTATTTTAGTAAAATTAGGATAAAATTGTCTTTTAAACACATTGGTGGTGTTAATTTTGCTAAAAAGATAGTCTATTCTTAGTTATAGGCAAATCTAGCCTTAAAATCGGACTTAATCTTAGGATCATTTTGGACCCTTGATCTTGATTAGGGATTTGTAGTTTAAGAGTGGAGATATGGCTGCTATCCTTAGGCCGCCTTGCTCTTGGTTAAAAGAGGCTTGGATGGCCACTCTTGCTCTCTCTCATCTTTTGGTGGCAAAGCCCTTGAAAATTTTTCTCTTGAAAAGTAGATTCTTCTTTTCTAAATTGGGTTGTGTTTCATTCATAAATAATTTCTAGTAAGAATAGAGTTAGGATTTGAATTTTTAGGAGGTGGTAGAACTTTTTGTTTGCTTTCCAAACACATATTGTACGTACTATTTAGATCAAGGATGAGGCAGTGGCAACTATTTTAGTGACAATGTATCTGCTGCCACTTTGAATTAGAGTTGTAACTTCAGAGGATGAGATCTAGAGCGTTAAGAAGATTTTGAAGATGAAACTTATTGGAGAAAAAGTACTCTAAAGTCTAGTTTTTGAAAGGCTAAGGCTTATTCACATGCAATTAAGAACAAGGCAGTGGTGGCTATTTTAGTAATAGGATATCTGCTACCCCTTTAACTTAGAGTTGTGACTTTGGAGGACAAGATCTAGAGCATTAAGAAGAGTTTGAAGATGAAACTTATTAGAAAAAAAGCGCTCTAAAGTCTTATTTATGAGAAGCTAAGGCTTGTTTATGGGCAATTAAGGACAAGGCAATGGAAACCATTATAGTGAAGAGAGGTCTGCTATTGGCAAAATTTGGAGCACCAACTTTGAAGAGTGACATCTTCCAAATCAAAGTGAGTTCGGAGCTGAATTTTTGGGTGGTGATAGAGCTTAAAGTGACCTTTCTAAAAGATCTATATACGCTTGAATCCAATCAAGGACAAGGCAACATTAGCTATTTTAATGAAGGGAGATTGATTTCTTGGATCGGAAGCATCATTCGGTTATGTTTTCATATTCTTTCATAGTTGCTTGTGATTTCCTTCTAGCACCTTGTTGAATAATCTTGATACTTATTATTAAATATTTCTTGAGCTAATTCTTCTTTATTATCCTATTTTTTTATATTTTATTTTTACTTGAAAGTTTTCCATTGTATTTTTTATTTTTCCGTTTCATTTTTACTACCAATTAAAGAATATACTTTTAACTTTTATTTTTTTATATTTTTTTATTTTTACATTAATCTTTTATTTTTTATCTTTTAGTCTTTTACTTGTCATTTTTATTTTAGTCTTTTATATTTTATTTTTTACTATTTATCTTTTATCTTTCATTTTTATCTCAATTCTTTTATCTTTTTTATCTATCTATAATACTAATGATATATTGTTTGGAAGATACTTAGATAGTAGTACTACAAATGCTAAGAATAAAAAAAATCATAAAAAAATCTAAAAATAATAATTTTTCTAATTCAATCAAATAAAAATATAAAAAATCTTATGGTGAGTCTTTTTTACTTACATGTGGTATAAAAGAATTTGATTTTGTTATAGAGAAGGAAAATTGAAATAAAATCTACTCAATCTATCTAAAATCTAAATTCTATTTCTTTTTTTATTTTATAAATAATTCAATGAGCTTTTGTAAGCTAAATCAATCCACCTTAATTATATTTTGTAGTCTAGTTATTTTTACTTTTATCATTATTTTAAATTTATTATTGTTATTTAGATGTCAAACTAATAGGGTTGATATAAAAAAATTTATATATAAAGACTTTATAAAAGATTTATTTAACAAATTATAGTACATATTTCTTGATAATGGTCTGATATTGTACAAAAAACTAACATGTATTTGATCTTTTCTTGGTGTTTTGTAATTTAGGAGATATTAAATACTTGGTTGATTTTCTTTTTTATTTGTTGATATAACTGTTTTGGTATTTAAGGCAATTTTACTTTAGGTATTACCTAAAGGCACTTGAATGTAGCGACAGTATAATCTTCTACAACAAAATCCTTATTTTATTATTTTTTTAAATAAATACTATACATATAATTTTAGGTCTTGTTTTCTAGCACATATATATATATATATATATATATATATTTATTGTTATTTCTTAATATTCTTACTTTGATCCTTTTATGCTCTCTTTTATAGAAAAAATTAATTAAACTATACTTATTTATAATATATATTTATTTTCTATAATAGAATTTTTTTTTAAAAGAATTTATTATAATACGCTTTATTTGAGTTGAGTTTGTATTTTCCTTAAGATCATTTTTATAAATACAATTTTAATTCAATTTTTTAAAATTATTGAAGTAATTTTGATATTTTTTTTAATTTCATATTATAAATTTGTGCTTTATTATTTGATTTTTATCTTTTTTATAACTTTTAATTATAAAGTTTTTAAATCTAAAATAAAAATTTATATTAAAAGTATATTTAATAGGTATATTTATTTGCTTATTTTATTTATATATAATCTTTATCATAGATTATATTTGATTATAATTTACTCCATATATATATATATATATATATACACACACACATACATACATACATACACACTAGAGGTCTTATAGACTAAAGTATATATAAAACAGTAGTCAAATATGACATGGAAAAATTACCAATTTTTTCTAAATTTTTATTTATCTTGCAATGTGAATTGGTTATGTGATAATCTTTATTTTTTGTTTTTTTATTTTTTTTTGTTATTTCCAATTAATATTTTTGTATTGATATGTAAATAATTTTTTTAATTAGTATACTATGTAGTTTTAATAAAGTAATAATATATATATATATATATATATATATATAAGCTTTATTCTTTATATTTTATTTTTACATAGGTGTGTTTCTTTTATTTTTATTTTATATGAAAAATATAATAAAATTAAATTCTCCTATAATGATATATTTAAATAAGAAATATATATGTGTGTGTGTGTATATATATATATATATATATATATATAGATTATTTATTATTTATTTATTATTATGTATCTATATATTGATTATATCTACTTTATTTTTTATTATTTGGTAAAGATTAATAAAAATAATAATAAAATTTATTTTCTTCTATTATTATGTGCTTGCAAATAAAATTTGAAAAATTTAAAGTTATAGGTATTCTTATTCCTTTCTTGTATTTTATTTATGCATATAATAGATTATGTAATTTTTTTCTTTATTTTTAATATTATTCTATGTTATTGTGAGAAAAAAAATTACCTTTAAGACTTATTATATTAATAAGATTCTTGATGAAATTATAATTTTGTATGTCTTCTATGTTTTGCTAAAGAATTTTATTTCACATGATAATACTATTAAAAAATTACAAATTGTAGAATTGAGTATTATCTAATTTTTTAATTATTAAAAGATTTATTAGATTATCTTCTAATAAATATGTGATATTATTAAGGTCCTTTTTTTTTTTTTTTTCGTTGTTTGTTTATTTATTGAATTATTTTTCTTCTATATTGTATTTTGTGTGTTGGTTAAGAATTTGGTGGTATTATTGTAGGATAAAAATCTAATATTTTTTAATATTTAAAAAATATTTATATAGATTTATATATTAAAATTAATTTATACAATAGTATTTTATTTTCTAATTGAAATTTTAATTTTTTTTGAAATTTTCTTTTGGTAAGAAATTGATTAAATTAATTGATTCTATTCTTAATTTTTTGTGAATTTTGGTATTAATATTCACATTGTACCTTACTATGATTGATATTAATTTTTATGACAAATTTTATTTGTATTATATTAGCATAACTTATGTATATTTTTATTGGTTTTATGTTGGTAAAATATTATTTTATATTATGCCATTATTACTTTAAAAAACCCACTTGAATACAAGTATGTTATTTTTTATATCTTTTATGCACCTAAATAAATATATATATATATATATATATATATATATATTATTTTTATTATCACTAATATTTATAAAGTAATATATATGTATGTATATATATATATATATATAATTATTTTAAATAAAAATATCTTAATATTTTTAAAAAATTAGTATAAATATTTATATTAACTAAATATGTGTATGTGTTATGGCAATATATTTTTCCTAAAATATAAATAAAGAACATTTATATGATTTTAAAAAGAAAATTTCTATTTTTATATCTTAACTTCTTCTTTTTTATTTCTTTAAGAATAAAGAATTTTTGCTCACAAATATTAAAGATGTTTTTTAATTTGTGTCTTCTATTCTTATATAATTAAACTGTTTGATCCAATTTGATATGTGTATCAAACAAAGATCCTTTTCTTGCTATATTGATCAGATTTAAACATCACAAAGTAATTTGAGAGACTTAAGATAAAGATGATAAGTTATTATAGTAGTTTTTTTTTTTTTTTTTTTTTTTTTTTTTTTTCATATTTAAAATTAAGTTTTAAAACTTATAAAATAAAAATAAAAGAAACACACCTATTTGTCGTGAGAAATTTGAATTTATTTACAATCAAGCTACAATTGGTTTGATATTGTAGATTTAGAAAGCATAAATTTGTATCTAATAAAAATTTATATATTAGATTCAATGAATTTTAGATCTTTTAGTGTCCATTTAGAAAGTAATATTTTAATTGCCCCTTTTAGATAAATTATTTTAATTGCCTCTTTTAGATTAATTATTTTAAAGCCTCTCTCTTTTTTTTTTTTAAAATAAATTTTTATAAGATATTTTGGATCCAATCCTTACTTAGATATTCTTTAACAAATTTCTTCTTATAAATTAAATTTCTAATATGGTCTTAAGAAATTTGGCTCATATTGTAATGTAATAGTAAAAAGATGAAGGTAACATAATTTTGACAATCATAATATGCCCAACCTCATTAAAACTTTTACTATGCCAATAGTCAAATTTTTGTTTATTACAATTTAAAAAAAACTAATTTACATTCGTAGTTTTAAAGGATATACCAAAGAAGATATTTAATAATGTATTAATTTTAATTTTCCATAGCTTATGCCTAGCAAATCTCTCTAATCTATTTAAATTTATAATTTTTATAATTATACCAATATATTACAAATGTGGCCTAATCAATATTAAATTAACATGCTAAAGAATTTATTTAAAAATTTCAATCATAATATAAATACCATATTTTTTGCTTTTAAAAATAAGAATTAAATTGTTTGTGTATTGACTTAATATTTTTTGTTCATTACAAATAATGAATTTGATATCTTCAATATTATTATTTTTAATTATATTTTAATTAGATATATTAAAAACTTATTCTATAATTAAAAAAATAAGTATAGAATTAATAGAAAACCTAACTATATTCCTTTAACAATTAAAAAACTAAGTATTAAATTTCTACTTTGACTAATTTCTATCTTTATTCTTTTGAATTGAATCCATCATATTGAATTAACAAATTTCTCTATTAAAAACTAAAATAGTTTCAAAACATTCAATCCTAACTTTAGTAGGTATTGGTGCATACTATTATATATTTCTAATATATAAAATAAGATTTTTTTACTTTCACCTTTACAAAAGATTTTTTAAAATAAAAAACTTTAATTTTTGTCTATTTAATAAATAATTTCAACCTTTGGTCTTTAGTTCTTTCATATCTATATTATTAAGCTTAATTTGCACTTCTTTGAATTATTATTGAATAAGAATATTTTTCTAAAGTATAAGAATATCCAATTTTAAACCTTAGTTATCTGTTTAAGACTTATTTATTTATTTATAGTATATTATTTGGATCTTACATTATTTTAAAATTAAATTTTATATTTTATTATTTAAAGATAGAAAGCTAGGTTATAATACATTCAAACTTGAGAGTGAGAGCTTTGCATTTTACAAATCTAAGAAACAAGAACATCCTAAGTTAGATTTGGCGTGGCTAAGGCTGCAGTTGGGTGCAAGTATCAAGACATACAATTAGATGTTGTGGAAACTCTAGATACAAAAGAATGTCTTTAATTTAATCAACAAGCACAAAAAATAAGCCTTATTATACACAGACTAGATTTGAGGAATAGAAATTAAGATAAAAACTAGCCATTTCTATTGTTTGTTGTATCATACCTTGTTCCTAAGTCCGCTTCTCCAATAGAAGTATCAAAATATGAAATGATTGTTCCACTTCTTCTAATCTAAATAATGGATTCACCCTATTTGTCAAAAAATAAAAAAAACAAAAAATCCCACCTAGCTTTCAATCGGCTCCAAGAGGTTTCAGCCGTAGCATTGGAGCCCCATTCTGAGATTGTACATGGGTCATGTGTCTAGCGTCAATAGGCGAAGTAAACGTCCCTTCACCTGAAAAGGTCGCTGTTGTCGCGTCTATCATTTAATTTGGACCGTTTTCTAACACCCTGTACTGTCCTATGGGATCCAAGGGACAGTTACGGAATAGTGCTCGGTGATCCAAGACTTAGTTTCACATTCACGGTTTCTTTGCCAGAGGTTTATGCCATTTTCGGGGTCCACAATCTCTTTGATTGCCTACAAGAAAAGTTGATGAGTGAGGAGCGACTATGGGTTCACACGAGCATTACAGTTTGCTGCTACAGAATGCATGTGATGCAAAACATAACAGACTTATATTCAGATTTGATCCTACTCACTTCGAATATCTTTAAGACTGGCAGACTTGATGTACGTAAAAATTCTGACTTGTTGTATGAGTTCCTCGAAATCGACTTCTAAATATTTCAAGACCGTTACCTTTGTCATTTGAAAATTCACTGAATTGACAAGTACGATGGTCTTCAACTATTCTGTGGGTCACTGGTGAAGTTCTAGATACACTCGCGAGAGAGAAACATTCACACACTCCCGCAAGATGGGTGGATGAAACAATTGAGGAGGAAAACTGGTGCTAAGTCAAGTGAAAATGGCGCTATTGAGTGAAGTGATGAGCTCGGAGGTGATAAGAGGGGCAACCAGCCGGATGCTTTATCCCTACCCGGAGCAAGAAAAGCCATACCCAGTGGTCACATTGGACACAACTGCTGGGGATATGACTCTCGAGGTCTGTTCCCTCTTCAACACCGACTTTTCAACTTTTTTTATTTTAAAATTTTTGTATCACTGCATTTTGAGTTCACTGTGCAGAGTACCGAAAACAATGAATCTTTGAATGTGGGCGCAGTTCTTTTTCAACGAGTCTCCAAAGATGTGTCACTCCTTCTTGGAGCATTGTCGGAAGGGCTACTACGAGCCATGTCTGTTCAACCGAATTCAGAAGGTGAGCCCTCGTTAATACCATGAAACTGTTCAATGCATCGAAACAACTCTTGCAGTTTCCATGGATGGAGTGGATTTTGCACAACAATGTGCAATGAGAAGCCAGCGTGTTAGTTTTCGGTCGCACAGTGTTGTGAAGGGACGATGAATATCTTAGTGTGCTGATGCGGTTTTGATGGGTGTGACGAAGGATTTGTGGGCGCAATGCGGTGATCCAACGTCAACAGGGCGAGGAGGTGAGTCAATCTATGGGTACGGCTCAGGAGAACTTCTACATAAGATTGATGCCTAGGAAACAATACTCATGTCACGAATACTCGGAACATTTTGATCTCTCTCCTCTGGGTGGTAGACTTCTGATAGATTAATACTGCTGTGTGTCGGGAATGTCAGTGCAGACCAACCTTTGAGGACGAACTTTCTCATTTGAAGCACAACAAGGTAGGCGTGGTGTCGATGTGCAATAAACGAAAGCCTGATACCAATGGCAGCCAATTTTTCATCACTCTTGGTCCCTGCCCTTGGCTTGACGGTATTAGACTCTTACTTTCTCAGAGATGCTCCATAACAGATGTGCAGCTTACGATGAAGGACTGCAATTTTAATCCCTTACCTGACAATGCCGTTTCAGGGCACCACACCATCTTTGCCCAAGTAGTTAAGGGATTAGACGTTCTGAGGCGCATGAACGTCCTGGTCGTAAACAAATACGATCGGTGAGGCCGCTGAAATTTGACGCGTACATTTTGAGTTTTCATCACTCTTGTTCAGTAGTTTCAAAAGGTTGCGAGAGCTTGATCAGTGCAATTACTCAAGTATCAGTACAAAATACAGTAATAGAAAACTTAATATTTGTTGTGTGCTAGACCTAACGAGCTCACCAAGCTCATACGAACGCTGGTGGTGGAAAGACCGCGGCACAATGAATGGCGCCCTTATGCTGTAAGACATCACCTTCACAATCTCTCACAGCTTGGCAGTTTTAGTGTACATTATCATCAAAGACCCATAGAATACCCCAACATGTGATGCGAAGTGTAAGGTTTTGTTGATGAGGATCATTTGCACGTGGTCTCTGTTTCAGAAGATCACACTTATCTAATGGATACTGAGACTTGTAGCAAAGCTATGGATGTTTCAATTCGAAAGGATCACAGCTTGCGGGGAAAGTGGAACCGGGTATTTCGGTTCAAAAAGTAAGTGATAACCTTCAAGTGAGAATGTTCTCTCTTTTTTCTCGTGATTTTTTTGCGTCTTCGCTTCAGTGCACGTGATTATTCCCTCACATACATCGCGTAATAATGCAACCGGGTTGTAAACTTTAAGAGTAGCAGATCTGCACGAAATTCTACAAGAACTGATATAATTCAAGTATGTACAAGTTAAACAGAGACTTTAGTAGAAATGGAGCGGCAGTACTGGACACGTTTACTAACCATGCATTTGGGCTGCCATATGTGGGATGATTAGAAAAAACTGGAACGAGGTAGCTTCAAAGTTCTAAAACGAGTTTCTGCAGCTTTTGTCAAACCAACTCACCAAGGCGGCTGGGAGCTTTACAGGAAGCGTGCATTCTAGAGGTCAGCCAGATTTTGTTCATGTATTTCTATATGAAGCGGACTCATTATTCGCCACTTTATCTCTTCGTTAAGCTGTCACTATATGCATCTGCACCCGATTTTGAAGGCATCAAAAGGATCGCTCAAGCGATAGCTCGAAAAAATGTACTTCGATAATACTATATATGGTACAAGATCAATACAATCCTCATGCAGGAGGATTTGATGGGGTTTAATGCATATCAGTAAGCACCCACAGAATGCTACTATTTCAACACAATCGAACCGCCAAAAAAAACTTCTATCAGTTTCTACAGCGTTGAGCGCTTCGAAAAAAAAAATATGGTCGTTTGTTCAAGAATGAGGATCAGAAAATGAATTATCGTCAAAAGAATTTGCTACTCAGGCAGTGCCGAGTTATTGATTCTCCAAAACTTAGAAGCGTGTCATCCGTTGCTCACACTACGACAACACTCCTGGCCATTGCAGCATTCGAGGATGAAGCAGGCTCCTCCAATTGCTGCGCAACTCGCACTATCTCTAGAACATGGTCGACGATAACTCCATCAATGCCCCACTCTCGCTGCTTGATTACTGCTTCCCCAACGTTACTGCGAAAAAGAGTAATTGAGAATTTTCGTATTAATTCTCCATTCTCATAAGACCAAACATACCATGCGTGTAATTGATATTGATGCAAAACATTATTCAGAGTGATGGTTTTCAATCGCAAATTGAGCGAGAAGATGGGAAGATGCTCACTTCAGTTCGCCGTAGGTGAAGAAGAACAATCCTGCAGCTTTCACAACCGCGACCAACGCCGGCTGGTGTAACACAGCCTTCACTTCGCTCACAATTCCTTGCAAGTTCCCCTCGCGGCACACTTCAATGGCTGCTTGAATTGAGTTGCGCCTAGGATCGTTATAGACATAGCTGCCACCATCAGTGAGGAAGAATACTGGGTAGAGCGACATCTTCTTCCGGATAATCTGAGCAGCGTCGGGGTGAAAGGTGGAGAAGTATATCATTCTCCCATTTGCGTGCTGGCGCACATCAGCCAAGACGGCGTCGATCACTCGATGAAGCTCTGCGTCGGAAGTCAGGCCATCGTCATTGAACTTCAGCTCAATATTGAACCCGACTGTGGGGTTCACTTGGGCAAACGCATCCTCGAGAGTGCACATTTGGTCTTCGACGTCGGCGGTCCAGAGATAAGTTGAGCCGTCGGAAGCTTTGCGGTAGAGAGGTTTGCCCATGGTGGAATCCTTTTGGGGTCCCATGGCGCGGAATTCTGCTAACGAAATGTCGCGGATGTGTCTGGGAGGGTTGCTGTCGGCGATGATTTCATCATCGTGGAAGATGATTGGGACACCATCTTTGGTCACCTGGACGTCGAACTCGACGTACTGGACACCGTTTCGGGCGGCCAAATTGAACGACATGATGGTGTTCTCTCTAATTGAGAGTCGAGCTTCGGGAGTGGCACCATGAGGCACAGTTTTGTTCTTGCCGCAACCGCGGTGGCCGACTACCACCAGAGACGAGCTGGCTCCGTCTGATTTTTCATCGAAGATGACGGGTGCAATGGCCTCAGGGATCTCGCTAAAGCCAATGTCCAGTACCAAGTGCTGGTTTCTACAGGCCTGAGCAGGCAACGGGGTCTCCGTCACTGCAACAAGAAAAGTTTGTATATGTCAGCTAAATAAGTTTAGCTAGACCCGCAGGTAATAAATTTCCGGTGAGCTGTATCTATCCAACGACGGCAACGTAAGGACACGACACAGTACGCGCAAATTCCTCCGTTTCTCCGGTACACACAGGCAACGTCATCGTAGCAAGAACGAGCGAGATATCAAGAGTCCCGAAGAGCCAGAAAATGAAACTCACAAGCCTCGCCAACGATCTCCGCCATCGAGTGCGCGGGCTGACCCGACCTGCTTCCAAAGCTGAAGCTCCTCCCCTCATTGCCCCACTCATTCTTCCCCTTCCCAACAAACTCCCCAGAAGCGTGCAGACTCGAAACAGACGCCAGCCCACCGACACGCAACTCCACAAAGCTCACACTCCGCTGCAACCGCGTTGTCACGGCCCCACTGTCAACAACAGCAGTGCACGACGGCAAGGAAATGCCGTGAACAGCCTCTCCCTGCATTGATCCTCTTGAATCCCCGCTCCCACCAATCCAACCCGATCCAATTCAACCACACCAAACTCTCACCCAGCAATCACCACAACCAGGTATCGTGGACGATCTTCACCGAGCTGCACTCTACTCTTCAAGGCAAGACTAGCTACCACCTGGGCAACGCAATGCAACGACACATCCACTCACTAACTCACTTACTCACTCACTCACTCAGGCGTGAAAAACGAGAAGTCGAAGGCGGTCAACGAGGAATGCAAGTAGGGAAGTGCGAGGAGGGATTTGTAGGCAGGAATGCACCACCTGTGCACGGATTCAAGCGTGGCGACGCAGTATTACCCCCAAGGAGGGCGAGGAAGTGCATGATCCCGAGGATATTCAGGAATCTACCGCAACTAACTTGGGCACATCTTCTCGTGCGGGGGGCATATGCTTCCGCATCCGAGTATCCCATTGACCGCGGTGGCAGTTGCTCGAAGCGCCCCCGCTTCTCAAGGGGTCGCTGGTTTTTACAGTTGCCTTCTGTTTGATGTTATCTGATTTCATGGTTTAAGTCTGCTGAGAAAATTGCTTGTGCGTTTCTGCATGAATTGCTCATTGTTGTGAAAATATCATATGGTAATAGCTGTTTCTTTTTATTTTGTTCAAGATGGCAAGGTGGCAAGCACACAACTTGACATTTCACATCACAACCAACAATTGTGGACTTAAAATAATTCAAAAGAAAAAAACTATGTGTTGTGTTTAAATGAAAAAAATAAAACTAATATGATGCCAATCCAGACTAAGCCTAAAAGAAATAAGAATAACAAATATGGGTTTATGAATCCAAAAGACGTTTTTGTTTTTATTTACAAGATCTATTTGCAAGACTATATGTAAAAAGCCCACTCTTCAACAGTTATACTAAACAGAAATCTTGATGGAATTTTGCATAGAACCTTCTTAGGAATAGATAGTTGTTATTTGTTTTAGAAATTTTGACAAGGTTTCTTTTGAAATACTTGTTTTAAAAGCCCACAAAATTTATTGAAAAAAATTAAACCTCCATAACCATCGTATCATCTCTTTCTTTTAGCAACAAGTTTGACAAATAACAAAGTTTAGTATTGACTATTGTGGTTTTTTAAATGTTCTATTCCCCAATTATATCTAAAACATGTCATGAATATTATGATTTAAAAAACATACTCAACTTTCAAATTTGTGAACTGTAAATCAATATTTTTTTGTACTGGTATACGTGTTAATGATTTCAAATTTTATTTAAGTTCTTCTTGTAAATATTAGATTCTTTCTCATTAAATTTTCAAAAAAAAGACATGTTTTCCTTGAGTTTATAAACTCATAGACATTTCATGCCATTCATAGCAGAACTCTTTGTTTTGATGCCATTTAATTTCAAATGCATCATTTTAATACTTTATTGAAGTTGAAGTTCACTTTGCATTGAATATTGAAAAGGAATAGTTTTTCAGAACTTGATTTTCATTACTTACTGCAATATGATTAAATAATTAAAACCAAAGATTTAAAAGAATTCTACACTTGAATCTGTATGTTTTTGTACATGTTTTAAGACTAAAGAATTGGGAATATTTTATTTTATTATTTTATATGTTTCATGTTTTTTTAATGTTTTTTTGTGTTTTTTTCTGTTATATATTATCAAAATATCTAATGGATAGTATTCGGTTTGATATACATTTTTACTAAATTTAATAATTATATTTGATGTAAGTTCCTAAATGCACCTGTTAATATTATAGTAATGCCAATGTAACATATTTTCTAACTTGACTTATTCCATTTTATACAAAGTATTGCTTCTACTTCAAATATTTTGTGGTGATTGAATCTGATATGAAAAAATAAAATAAGAAAAAAAAAGTTGCAATTGTATTTTTCCAAATGTAATTTATTTTATGATTTTCCTTTCATTACTACAAAAAAAAAAAAAAAAAAAAAAAAAAAATGAGGAAAAGAAATAATTATAAATTATTTAAATGTTGAGAGATTTAAATAAGATTCTGGACAAATCTATGAGAATATAAAGTTTAATTATATATACTATTATCTAATAGGATGTGACTTTACTATATATAATAATTGATTTAAATCATGGAAAATATTGATTATTCATCAGTAATAATAATAATAATAATGATTTATAATCTTTATCTATTTTATGTATTTTACAAAGTGCATAAATTGGCACCTTTTATTGCTCTTGATTTTCTTTCAAAGACACTTTTATTAATGTTTGCAGCTTGAATGATTGGATTACAGAATCTTGTATGTTCAGAAGGTTAATTTTAAAAAATTATATTATACAAAATATAAACTAATGACCAAAATTGAAACAAAAAAAATTATTGGTTTTAGAAGCATAAATTGTAGGGTATTTTGAAAATCATTCCAATAATTAAAATAAATTAAAATAAATTAAAAATTGATACATATTTATATTAACAAGTTTACAGGATACTTAGAGTATTGCTTTAGATACTCACTGATTTAACTTACTTAGCCATTTATTATAGATTAAATTGAATGTCACATAAATAAATCAAATAATTGAACAGATTCAAAATTATAGTTATTTTTTACTTGGCTAATTTTTTTATTTAAGAATTTTGGTTTTAGATCTTGAATAACAATATTAAACTTCTAGCAAGGAATCAAGTGTGATGTTTAGTAAAGAAACATGTAAATATTATTACAGTTTTCTTTTTCAAAATCAATAAATAAGAAAATTCGAAATAAAAGACCATTGCTGTATCAAAATATCAATGGTTGTATAATTACATCAGAGTAATACTTTAAAATACATTTCAATTTTTAAAATTATGATTAAATGTAATGTCTTAAATACAAGAGGTCGGTTATAAAACACTAATAAATAAACAGACTTATTGCATATATAGCCATTAAGTTCACAATTAATATTATTTATAAATTAAAATTTAAAGTAAATTTATGGTGATTTTGAAATAAAATAAATTTATGTGTAAATATTTCAAGAAATCAATACTATTATTTTAGAATTTTCATTGTTAACCTTGTAGACATAATATGTGGCTTGAGATTTTTTTTAATGAAACGTCATTGGCTGGCGTATTTTTTATAGTGACTTACAATTATACCTTTTTTAAAAAATTGGTTATACTAAAATAAATAAAAAATATGTATAAAATGAGTAAACTTTGAAAAGTTATCTTTATTCTATCATATTTGGAGTTGGATACTTTATAACCATTCCAAATTTTTGTATATATTGAAACATAACAGTGACTCTACTTTTACAACAAGTAGTAACAAGGAACACTCTACATAATAGCTTGTGTAAATTATTATAATATACTAGAGATAATAAAAGCAAGAAAAAGAAAAAAAGAAAAAAACGAAAAAAACAATCTTAGATAGTAATACTTTCATTTTATTTCTAAGTCTTATTGTAGTATTCTAAAAACAAGAAGTAAACATCTTTGACACATTTGGACAACCTTAGTTAATAAATCATCAATCCTGATCCTCTTAAACATGCTAGGGTTATAAAATTTTAGAATTTTGACTTCCTGCATAATTTCATAGTTTCTTAATTGGACTTTTTTACTGTAATTATTTTTCTTGAGAATATATATTTATATATATATATATTAGATTATTTATAATCCCCTTTTATTGCTTATACATTTATTATGAGTTCAGATCTTGAATTATATATGGTGCAGTACAGCATTTGATTTGTAGGCCATTCAGATAAATACAGGTCATAAATGTGATAATGTACATAACTCCAATCTCATACAAGTTACAACACCAAATCGTGAGGTATCTCAGTATGACCACCTCACAGAATAATAATAAAAATAAATTATACACTCAGAAACATGATTAGAAATTAATAAATACATTATTCAGTCTAGTTTTTTTTATTTCAGACTTGAGTTTGTAAAAGAATGAATGATACAATTAGGTCGTAGAAATTTAATTTAAAATGATACAGAAGTAGAAAAGTAGAAAAATATTTATCAAAAGTTTCCTCACCTCATTAACAAAGACAAAAGGATAAAAGAACGCCGTAATGCTCAACCATTCAAACTTTATCCAAAAGGAATGCTTCTTAATACGGACAGCCTTGTTCCAATCCACATCCTACGTGGCACACTGGTGTGCCGTTTACCCACTCTTTTTAGGACTTATCTCCACCTCAGCAGAGTCAGGCCTAACCAGCCTCTCCGTAATGTATTAGATGACTTTCATCCTTTTCCAGGCGTCATCCCAGGTTTTCATCCCTCCCCGATCAGCATGAACCATATTTTGCAGGGCAGTTTGAGTCAAATAGATGAACAGATTCCATCCCTGGTAAGTTTCTATCAATGTGCACTTTAAAGTAGAAAGCGACTACACTAAAACAAGTATGTACATTATTTCTGAGTCGCAGAAAAGGGAACCAATGGGAACTTTGGAAGTGAACCCGCGAACGGGAACTGGGGGTATACAGGGAACAGCGTGCGTCTATGCAGTTCGGGCCTATCACATGTTCCCATCCAGTGTGGAACGATAGGTTCGCCATGTCCAGCCGGTTTATCCACTCACATTTGGGGGCCGTTCCCCGTTCGATAACCAAACTCTCATTATTTCACTTAGAAAATTGCGGACGTGCAGTTTTTTATAACTCTTTTGTCCCCACGTGTTTCTAGGTTTCGGATGTCTGTTGCTTCTTTTACTTGAACCAAACCTCTTTAATATATATATATATATAGAAATAATCTATTGTTAAAGTAGAAGCTTAAATATGTGAATACATTATGCTTATTTTTTTGACTAAGGAAGGTTCATTAGAACTAAAAATGTAAAGAAATAAATTTAAATATGGGATTTTTACTACACATGTATGTAATGTAAAAAGTAAAGACTTTTGGTGCACAATGTATTAACAAGTAGCCTAGTAATAAGATTTACCTGACTTGACTTCCTTGACTTAAAGACACTTGTCTTATTAGACCTTGGGACAACTTTGATTTGCTATAACAACTAATAGTGCCAACTTATGACATTTCTAAGTTATTAACCAGCACATGGTGTCAACCTTGGACATATTAGTCAAACATGTAATTTCCAACATGTGTGTGTGTATGTATATATATATATATATATATATATCAATACATTTTATTTCTATAATCTTGTCAATAATAAAATTGTTAGAGATGTAAATATCCAAATAAATATAATATACTGTGAGTTAAGAATATTAATAATCCACAATCTTGAAAATATTTTACCATGCCAGAAAACGATTGAATTTATTGTTATTATTATTATTATTTAATTTGATGATATTCAATTTTTATTTTGTTTTTAAAAAAAATTAAATGTAAAAATATATTCTGATTCTAAAGGTAAGTTAATAATTTTGAAAACAAAACAAGTTATTTTCTTTTAGAATTTGTTTTGGCAATTCTCAAATAATTGAATTACAGAAATAATAAAAATCTCACAAAATATTTATATAAATAAAATTCTAACTAATTTACTTTCAACTGAATCTTCCAATACCAATTTGTAATAAATCTTCCAATTCCAATTTGTAATAAATTTGTATAAATTTAAAAATCTAATACAGTTATATTTATATGCAAAACAAGATCATGAAATAATATTTCTCAAGAAATATTTAAAGATAGACCCATACATACTAACAATTACAAAAATCATTTAAAAAATAAAAATAATTTACTGCAATTATACATAAACATGATAAAAATAAAATAAAATAAAATAAAAAGTTTAATAATTATCAAAAATAATTAAATTAAATTATAATTTATTAATGGATATCATAATATCTAACATTTTTTAAAGTATTGTTATTCATCATTATTGCACATTAAAAAAATATTTCAAAGATAGGTTTTATTTTTATTTTAAAATTAAATTATAAGTTTGAAACAGCAAAAATTATAAAAATGATTTATTTTAAGCTTTTAATAAAGAATATGTTAAACATATGATTAAATGTATAATACTTAAAGATATTATTTATATTAAGATTAAAATAATTTGATTATAGTTTTAAGGTGAAGTTGTCAAGAAAAAAGAGAGTTAAAATTTTAGTTTCCATAAATTTGTTGATTTTATCTTTAGTGGATAATTCAATTGAATAGAAAGTTTTGTATTATTAAATAACATTAACCAATCTCTATTAAATATTTATCTAATTATATACTCAAGTGATTAATATTATGGTTGGCAATTTGAATCCTGTCTGTAAAATGCCAACCACCATGCTTGACAAAAACTTGCTCAGGTCTCACCCCTGCTCAGTGTCAAAATAAGAAAGGAAAAAAAAGTGATTAATGCTATGATTACTAAATAACTAATAGGTATTGTATGGATTAACAATTAACTTTTAATTGTAATATGCTTTTAATAATGCTCATGACCAAACAAGATACAACAAACATTTGTACAGACTAATTTGCAAAGTCAGATTTAAAAAAAAATACACAAGAACAATGCACACTTTGTAATAACTTAGATTAAACCAATCAATTTGGATACTCGAAGATGCATGTTCCTTCACCTGATTGAAAAGCACCCATCTCACTGCAAACTTTTTATCAGGTCACACGTAGCCAAATGACTTGCTGACCTGCTACATTCATGCAGTTTTAAATGCGGAGGTAATGTATCAAAATAATGTTTTACTGGAGAGGATGGGTCTGGACATGCTGGTGACAACCCAGTATCGAGATGTATCATCACCTACATAGCAATAACATCGTAAAGACGAAATGCCGCGACATTGTAGCTGTCAGTCTATGCTTGTCCACTTCTGATCTACCTCAAGAAATGACCAACCTACTTCTAATGGTCTTCATTCCATTCGTAGGTTGAAGAAGGATCAAACTGTACAGAAGACGGTCATCAATATAGTACGAGAATGTATAACGCAGAACTAATTGTGTAATGCCGTAGCAACTTGATAGCATATGGCTAAAAGGCTACCTTTGACCAATGCAGCACAATTGTGAGCATTTAGAAGTTCTCAAGGGATACGTTCTGCTGACAATTTCTTTGAGTGTGAATCATTCACCTTCAAATCCACTGTCAATCATTGATTTACTAATCACTATCACCGGTCTAGACGGCTGCCGATACCCAACCCATTGCATGTCAATATCAAGCTCTTAAATCGCTTGAGGTAATCCTGCAGTCCCCACAGAACAGGAACACAATTCTCAATCTTGTTAATTTGACCTGTTTAGTTTCAATGCATCTGAGTAAAGCACAAATTCTGAGTGCTTCAAGTTCAGGCGAACGAGATGCACCTAAAGGTATCAGACCTGCGCTAGATCACCAAATACGCCTACCGTATCACCAGGAATTTACATCAAATCAGAAATGAAGCAATTCATGACGTCAGTACTTACAGTGTAATTATAGTCCTGAAGACCGTAATTTCCTCGCATATCATACTCGTGTCGCATAAATGGGTCACTTAAGACTGTTCTCCACTAGCCAAAACCACACACCCTATTTGTTAGATTCCGTTTGTAATAAACGTAGCGGCCTAAATCAACTGAATTGTCTAACGATTATCTACATTAAATATGAGTTTTACAATGCAGTCTGGGTTCCTGTATTATGTCTAGTACCCAATACGCACAACAACCATGGAAAGCATCCAGGTGCTAGGATCAAATGCAGTAAAATAGTTTCATTGCTTCTATTCTTTGTGTCCTCTTTTAAGTGTTTTAACTTAAACCCCAAATTACCCACTCCTTTTCTAAGAGGCACGGGTAAGGGCTGCATCTTGACAGTCCCTTAATTAAGATAGCCCAAGAAGACTAACCTCGATATGCTTCGTTGATCTCCTGGAATTTAAGAGTGGCCGCAGATGCATCATTGTGCTTGTCGGGATGCCATTTCTGCAGAAGGAATACATTTTGTACGTACAAATTCAGATTTATAATAAATGAACAGATGAAAACGTCGCGAAAATGATGCTTGGTGATAGTCCACACTCGATAAGCAGCTTCTTCACGGATGAAAAGACAAAAAAAGCTTCATAAATCCCATCCGTAATGAATCAACAGCTTTTGAAATAAAAGAAAACGAACGCATTGTACAATGAGAGGAAAATTTTGATATTAATTAAGACATTCAATTGTAACAACAAAAACATGCAATCTCTACATATGACATGGAACCCTTCCTAGACGATTACAGTATGCATTAATGTTCGTTCACAAACCAGAGCAAGGCGCAGATAGCTGGTACGAATAGAGTCGATGGTTGCATCATATTCCACCCCAAGCACTTTGTAATGGTCCTGAACAAACATTACACAGCATAGTACAGAATGTAAGACCACTTGCCAGAAAAAAGTTCAGTAATGTACCAAAGGTTTGGAACCGCAAAACCCCACGAGCTGCTGCACATTTGAGAACAAATACCATGAGGAGAGAGTAATGATCAGGCAGAGCCCTAGTGGTGCAGGTCTAGGCTGTGCAGAAGATCATCACCTGGATAACCTAACAACTTACCTGAAGCTTACAAACAGATAATTTCTCTCACAAAAATCTTGGTTAGCACAAGATAAGACACGCAGTACTACAGATAGAGTTGTTCCATTTTGACTCAATCACGACAAATTGACAACCAATCTGCAGCGACTTTCGCACTCCTCAACCTTTTGAAACGTACTCAATTTTGAATGGCTTAACTCACTGAGATAACTTCGTCATAATAGTACGCACAACAAACACCAAATCACAAGAACGAGATTATGGATGCCATCTATTTTCTCTTACCGCGCACAAACAGGGCCTATCCTAGTGCTAGATTATAAACTAAGCACTGCAGGAAGCACAGCATGACGTAATACATCCAATAATGAGAAAAAGGCAGATCGCGATACCTGGTCAAGTCGAGAGTCTGGGCTCTGCATCCTGTCCTCTCACACCATACTCACAGTGGCCATCTCATGCATCCCACATCTAAAAATGTCCGCTAAACTTATTCGCTACCTGAAACACCCAGATAACTATTACAACTTCGAAGCCGTTCTGCGACGCAAACATTCAGCATTTCTCCATATCCCATTTATCTGTGTCTACATCTCTAATTGTACTTAATCACGAATCTCCCAACACAATTTCAATAATTCTTATTGCTGCATGCAGCAGGACAAACCACAACTAGTGCACCCACACTTTTCTAAATCAATTCTGCAACCAACGTCTAACACAAACACCGCGGAAAACTCAAATCACCCTCATCTCATCTATTACACATATATCCAAGCTGTCGGCACAACCATTCCAATTCCCCCAACTAGGGTTACAACACCACAAAGCACCAGGAACCAAAACAATTCACCAGATCCTCCAACATCACTCAATTCCCTAATCGCAAATAACCGCTCATCCAACCAAAAAAGAAAGAACCAAGATGCACAAATTACAATTCCCTCTTACCTCCATCTTTCTCACTTCTCACATACCCCCCACCAAAAACTCCCAAACCTTCCCAGAGCCTCCCAAAACTCCTAGCAATCGGAAAACTAGCTCAACCCCACCAAACCGCAAAGCCCTAATGAATCAAAATTCGCCACGATACAAAGCCACCCATCTCCTGAAACATCCACAAGAGCGCTACGATCACGTCAAACTGGGCAACTAGGATGAAATGAGCGAGACGAAGAAGCCACAGCCCTAATAAAGTCCCACACCACAAGAGGTCCCTAAACTGACAGCACCAAGGTGGGTGGGGGCAGGGAGGGGGAATTCGTTTGGGGGGGAATGTGAGATACTTCGCTCCGCAATCAAAGCTGGAGGAATTCAAATTCTCCTCCTCCTCGTCCTCCTCGTCCTCCTCGTCTTCGTCCTGCTGCTGTTGCTTGAATCTTCGGTGGTGGTGGCAAAGGGAGGCATCGGAGTAAAGCTCAGATCGTAAGCATGGCCACTCTCCCCTTTCCTCTAAACTGGTGGCCTTTGTGCCTTCCTTTGCCTTTGCCTCCTGGGTTGGGCTTCTTTCCGCTAGAACATGTTCCCCCCTCGAGTTCCCATGTTCCCCACTCCTCCCCACTCTTGTGTGATATTAAGAGAGTTGTAGGTTGCCCCTTTCTGACGAAGCAGTGTGGGGGGGGGGGAGAAGCCTCATGAAATGAAATGAAAAGGGGGACATGAATGCTCTGCAATCTACACACTCTCTCTTTCTCTTCTAGTTGTGCACTCCCCTTCTTTGTGACCCCATGATGCTTGCACTTCATGTTAGTCCTTTATCACCCTGTTCTCTCCTTTGATAATGTGCTTCCTCTTATGTTGTGGTTAATTAGATGATGCTTGTATTGGAATTTACATGATGTCTTTTGTCATGGATGACTTTGTCTCAAGGTTGCATTGAAGAAACTATGAGGGCAATGTATTAGGAGGAAATAGATCAAAATTATGCTGTATTTAATGGAGAATGTGCATCTGTGTTTTTACATGTGGATGTGACATTCTTGAAGAGTGTAGAGATTTTACTTTTTTCCATAAAATGGATTAGAGAGGTTGTGGTGAAGAGATGCTTGGTTATCAATTAATTTCACATCCAAGAATTAAATTTGAATGAATTTGCAATTGAAAAGAACTTATGTAGTGCAAAGGGTAGAAAAAGAGGGTAAATATAAATATATATAGATATATGTACTTCTTGAGAAAAAAAACATCAAATAAAATCCTATTAAGTTTTTTAATCTATGTAGAAATGTAAAAAGTAAACCTCAAATCAATAGTGAGTTTTATAAGATTGAAAAAAGATAATAAAAGATAATAAAAAATAATTTACTTGATAAAAAATAATAATAATAGTCATTTGTGATAAATTTGAGGTAGTACAAATTTGAAAGCTTTTGGACAAAGATTTTGTATTAATGAAACTTTAAAAAGTAAAAATTAGATTATTTATAAAATCTTTATATTTTTCGGATTATTAAGTTAATAATTTAAAATAAAAAACTTTTATTTGTTATAAATATAATATAAATATTTTATTTTAATAGTATATATTTTTAAAATAAAATTTTAATATTTTTTAGTGGAATATATATATATACAAAAATTGTGCTAAAAATAATTTTCAAGGATATTTTTGTAATAGTTTCACATATTCTTTGGATTATGCACTACTATTTTTTAAGACACAAAACAAGACTTTAAATGACAAGCCTAAAAATCACCTTAAATAAATATCTTGTGATTCTAAGAAAATTGATCTAATCATTTATAATTTGATTTGGTTGACATTATTATTAAATACATATATATATTTTAATTTATTTTAGAGCAGAATTATTATTTGAAGTAAGTTCAAAGATCTTTTGCAATCTTCTAAAAGCACAAATAAAGTTTGAAATACTTCTAACTTGTCAAATCTTTTAAAAATCTTTTTATGATATTTTAATAATTTAGCAAGTTTTACACTTTATCACAATGTCAATAAAATTTCCAAATACTATCATAATATAAAATACCATCCAATACCACCTTAAATGGTTTTGAAATTGTTTTAAAACAACATTTTTGTTTCAACTTTTTGTCTTTGATTCTACAACTTTTATTTTACCCTACTAAATGATATTAATTTTAGAATTATTTTCTCTTTTAATTTTTTAATTTTTATTCTTATTATTGTTGTTGTATTGATTAAAATCTGAGATTTTCAAATATTAATTGTTACTTTCAAATATCTATCTATCATATAAATTCTATATATATATATATATATATATATATAAATCTTAAATAATATTATATTATTTTTTTATAAGTTTATTTTAGACAATGTAATTTGGCTAAGTCTACTAACATTTTGGTTTTAGTCTATTGGTCACTTTAACATGTCAATTTTAGAAATAATTTATTTAGTATTATATACCTTATATTTTACATTACATATTTATATGATTTAAGTTAAGCTATTAACAAATTTTTAACTATCTAGATCAAGCTATACTGTTTAACTTGTTTATTTTTTAAATTAAATTTTTTTATTCAGATAGAAGATGATCTTAATTTAATAAAAATGCTATCTAGTCTTGTCCAACTTAAAACATGCTTTATTCTTTAGGTTCAAATTATAATAAAAAATAATAATAAAATCTCATTAAATACTATATATATATATATATATATATATAGCATTTTAAGAACTATTTAATTTATTTAAACGAATATTCACCTTTGTATATAAAACACTATAGCAAGAATATTCTAAAATATTTTTTACTCTATTTAGTGTTCTTTAATAGAAAGAATTTGATTTTCAAAATATTAAAATTAAGTTTTATGTTACTTCAATGTTTCTGAAAATCTATCATATTTTAATATACATCTTTTTAAACATTATTTGATACTTGTATGTGAAAACATGGAATTGATTTAAATTTAATAAGAATGTTCTAAAAATTAATTCTAATATATATTTGGACCTATATATATATATATATATATAAAAAAAATAAATCTATAAAAAATAAAGTTTGGATATATATATATATATATATATATGTATAATATCTAATTTGTTTTATAAATTATTATTTATAAATTATTCCAATAAAAATTAGATGACAAAGACTTTTTAAAAGACATATTGAGTAATGAATTAAAAATATTAATTTATGTTATTTTAAAAAAATTAAATACTCTTATATATATATATATATATATATATATAAATTAATTAATTAAATAAATTTTATAAATCCGTCTATAATAGAAAATATTATAAAAAAGATTTTGTTTATATAATGAATTTATAATAATATTTAAAAATTACTGTAAATAAAATAAAATATGAATTTGCATATAGTTTAGATATTTTGTATAATTTTAAAAATATATCAATATGTAATATTAAGGTTTTAAATACAAGTGGATATAAAAATTTAATATTATTATATTTAAAAAATATTATCTTTCATAAATAATCAACATATTATTCAATAATGTTATTATAGTTTTATAAATCAATTGTTACTTTATCATAGTTTTGTTGCAAATACAAATCATGTATTATTTTTTGACTACTTATTAGAACATATTTTAAAAATTATGTGCAAAGTACTTCAAAGCTACTATGTATGAATAATAATAAATATAACAATAATAATCTCTCTATCTTTGTGTATGTTTATATATATATATATATATATATATACATTTATTTATCTTATAAATAGATTGATGGCAACATTTAAAAAAAAATTGGTTTTATAAATACATCATTAACTTTAAAGTCTAAAGCAATTTTAAGCTTATTTATTTTTAATAAATTTTTTTTGTGATGAACATAATATTACTTTAGATTTTATTATAGTTTTTAAAAATATATTGATAATGCTATAATTCAAAAATTTCTATTTTAATGATCCAGGTTGGAGACACCTTGTTTAAAGAAAGAGAAGATAATTATTTAAAGGCAATATGGTGTTCTCCCAGAGTGAGTTGAATGGTCTAAAGTCCCACAAGGGTTAACTCTATATGTCAGAATTAGAGATAAGGTGCATAAAAACATGATGTTGACCCCAACAAATTATCCTCTTAGATGATAGACAACATCATGTCTTACCAATACAAAATCAACATAGTTGAAGGTGCAGATGCAAAAATTGCTCTTCTTCATTATGAATATGCTCCATTTTCTCTAGCTCAAATACACACCCTCATGTATACATGTGGTCAACTTAGTTGTTGTTTCCCCTATGCTCCTTGGCTTTATCCTGCATGCATGGCACTATCATACTGACTTAATTCATTCTACTTTCCTAACTTGATGGTGGAATTGTATTTGCGTCATGAAGCATTGAGCTAACTAATTAATCCATGCTCACTGGCTGTAGAGCAGAGATTCAGTGGTTAGTAAGACACCAGATGCAAGCACCTAAACCTAGCAACAATAAGCTCTTCAGAAGTTGGAATAATCCTAGCACAAACTTGGAAGCTGTTAAAAATGACATCAAGGATCTCAAATTTAAGTTCATTTATGATTCAGTTCGTACCCGAAGCCTATACTTGTAGATGACGTAGCCACCTACTGCCAGAGAAGCCGCTCCAAACAACACAATCAAAGACACGGTCCACCCTATCATAGATGATTGGCTCTTCTTACCTGTCAAAGAGCGGCAAAAGTTATATATTGAAGCAATGGTAAGTTCAATAATGGAATTTACCACCCAACTAAAGCTGCCTAATGGACCTAAACACACTACGGATATGATGCAAATTAGGGTCTTACTAATACAAGTGTCATATTCACGAATATACAGCAAATCGTTTGAAAATTCGCAATCGCATGCATCCCACTTGTTGGAACACGTACACTCTGGACAACTGCATTTGGTTCTTGTTTTGCACTCGTCAATATCTACCCGTACAAACGATGCAACTTGTAATTTAAGTTGCAACTTGCAATTCGATGTCAAAGTACTGTGATTACAGAAATTAATTTAACCAGAAAGTAGCCCAATGGTAGAAGATATAAGCACGGAAAATTACTGCTCACCGTAACTTCTAATCTGCAAAGCAGAGTGATCGTAAATTACTCCTCTTGAGATGTTTACGACAGCACTCTGCTCTTTGCATGCTGTTGTTGATGATCAGTGTTGGCAAAATTGTGGCATCCCCACGTGTAACTGTTCCAACCAGTGACAAAATTATGAAAACGTCAGGCAGTAGGCCAAACATTGTACGACATGTGGAACTTGAGATGTATCTGCAGAGACTGGTGGCGCTAAATTGAACAGATTGAAGGATGCCAAAGGAATTTTTCAGAAAATCTGAATCTGACGTGCTAAAATAAACATCTTCTCTGACACGTCTTTTCTGAAGTTTGATTTTCATAGGACTATGCCTTACGAAGTTAAATACTAATGATAAAACTGCAAAACGGATATGGATACTAAGCAGCAGTCGAACTGAAAATCTGAACAGTAGGATGCCTGTTGTGAACATGCGCACCTGTGCATCTTGCTCTTTTTTCAGTAGTGAATTGTCTGCATCTAACTCAGGGTCCATCACGCATGAGCGAACATCCTGAGCACTTAATGCTGAACAACACCAACAAAGCAGATCATGTCATGAACTCCCCGATGTTCAGACTCCCCGATGGGCCACAACTGTCGTAGGTGCAATGTAATATTGAAAGTCAAAGCTGCAACTTCCAATATCATTTCATCTGAATTGAACAAAATACATACACACAAGCCGGGTACACTGTTCAGAATTATATTACCTGAGGGCAATACCATGTGATGTAATGTGGAATAAAGCTGGTGTAGCCGCCTTTCTCCAACAGTTGAGCAACCCCCTTAAAATCTCTTTTGAGTTCAGCGTGAGCATCACATTTTGGTCCACATATGTCGTTACTGGTGGTCCAAAACTCATACTCCACTCTCATCTGAGTGAGGAAAGGACTCTCTCCAGTCGAGGTTGATGTTAATCATTTCGTTTGCCGCGAGAACTCGTTTCAGATTGTCACCTAGCTTTTTGTCGATTAAGGCAGATGGGATAGTGATGTTTTGGATCAGATCAGATAATTTACCTTCATCAGGTGTGTCCATGGTGATTAAGGATTCCACTTTATCATCTGCTACAAGCACAGCTGCTGCCCCTTGCATTTTGCGCATTCCAGACCTTTAAAGCAAAGTAGCATCCTGCACAATCAGATAACCCGTCGTATATATTAAAGCTTAACAAATCGGGTGTGTGAACCCTGAATTCTTGTTAAGCAAAAACCCACGAAACGAAAACTTTAATCGTGTCATACAAAATGCAACCTTTGGCATAGAACACTACCTCCACGATCAAGAATCGCAAACACCGGACGGCCTCCAGTATCAGGGCCTTTGAGAGATTCGGAGAAAGGAGTACATCCATCCGCTTGCTTAGCAGGGTAAACAGCTATTTCAGCCACAGTCCCTCCATATTGGGGAACTCAAAAATTACCAATTGCTGAATCATAACTTCCCTTAACGATTCTGGTAATGTAATAGCCAAGCTGCTTGTTTCCACGAGAAACTTACTCCATGCAGGTACTACTACTCACAATCCCATTAAAAGCCGTAGAACTCTGATCGGATTAGCCCTGTAATCCCCATTTGGATACAAAGGATTCAATTTAACTTAGTTAAGGATGCCTCCCTGTTTGGTCCTCCGCAGCATCGTCGAAGCCTTCGATTTCTAAACCTGTAGAAGAAAAATAGCGTTTTGCAAGATGCATGAGTACATTATGGGAATAAGTTGCTAGACATCTTAAGGAAGCTTCTGATAATTTCGATAATGTAGGCATGGGAAAAAATTATGAAACCATAGAATTTAAATTTAACGGATGTACTCAACCATCAGTTTCGGCAAACCTGAAAATCCAAGAAAAAGTCCCAAGAAAATGTGTACACTTCAAATCACTCTCATTTGACAATTCCTATAGCTGTCACATTCCTAATATCAAGTTATTCACGTTTGTGATGATGAAAGCCAATTCATACTCATTAAAGCTCGTTTTATATGATTGAATTCTAAAACGACAATCCATCTCTTAATGGAAGAAATGTAACGAGGGTATTAACAGCAGTTCATTGGCACTTGGAGACTGGATTTCGATGACATGCCTATCTCCACAAACATACTCTCAGCGAGGCTTTGATCCAATCAATATCCAGAATGAAGCAGAGAGAATGACCCGAACACTGAAAAACGGAATAATTTAGTGAATGGTGGAAGGTGCGCATCACTGCAAGTATGGTACAAAGAAACCCTTGCAAGGACCAGCATAACCACACAAGCTGCAAGGCAATGTCGTACTGTCAACGTTACTTTTCCAGCTTGACATGAAAGGATTTAATCAAAACTCAAACCTATATCAACAACCTCTAAGAGCGGAACTAGAAGCTCCTTCATCAGCATTACATTGTCCCTTTCCGGAAGAAAAGCAACAACACATGTGTTCGACAGATTTCTCACCATCCAAATACTTAACTCGTCATGCAGACACTGCATGTTTCAAACGCTGCACATCGAATCGAAGCCATGCCTATATCGGCCACCACCGAAGTACCACATGAAGCCCCACTGCTGCACATTATAAAATCAGAGAACAACATCTATGAGACGTAAAAACTTCAAGCCTAAAAACGATCCCAGCGCAATGCACACTCAGCAATCTCATTTACCTGAAGCATGCCGCTACAAGGTCGCTGCATCCATTGCACTTCCTAACCCGCTCTGCAGACAATTGAAGAAGAAAACACACAGACGAAGCACACGTTTCAATCTTGGATCCCAAGCAATCTCGAAAACCTCTCTCCCAGGAAGACTGAAAGCTTCCCGCTACACATTGAAAAAAATTGCTGTAAGAGCTCCAGTAATGTCCACCTCCTCTGAAACCTTGACAGCAATTAGCAGATCCGAGTGATCCACAACCTGCAGTAATTCTGACACAACGCTTGCGTGTCATGGCGAGGACAAAACATGCACCTCGACAAACTCTATATCCGAATCGCCTCCTCCGGCACACTGCAATAGTTTCCATACTGGAGCCACCGACCGGAAAACGATACGATTGTGCAGCAGACGGAAGGATTGTAGCCGAGCGACGACCACTCTTCGGGATGGATGGACGAATTGTGAACGTGGATCTTGCATCTTCATTTAAAGACCTTGTTCAAGAAGTTCTCATATTTTTGCAACATAATGCCGCTAGAAGTCCCACCTCCCGCCTCTTCTACGACCTTCAATGAAGCTCAAAAGGCAATGGAAGACTTTACAAAAGCTAAAAGGATACATGGTTCAGAAGGGACAATACATGAAGAAGAGCAATCATCTAAATGGAGAACTAAAAAGGATCAACTTTATTTGCGTCCACAGTAGAAAGTTTGCAATGAAAGAACAACAGGTAAGGAATACAATCAATGCAAGAATGGGATGTCCCTTTCAAGTGATTCTTTACGAAAATTGGAAAATAGATCATGGTTGAGATTTCAATATTGGAGGGTGATGTTGCATTAACACAAGGGTGATGTCTTTCTAACATGTCCCTTATTAAAATTGCAATAAAATTAAAAACTAACTACAAAATTTTAAAAATAATATATTTAATATAATTTAATATAAAATATTAAAACCTCTTAAATTTGGTAATTGCATGAATAACAATAAAAATAATTGAATATATGAAAAATTAAAATAATTCTTGGTGAAAATATTATATAAATATTATATACTTAAAATTATAATTCAAAATTCAAACTAAAATATATCAGCTTATTTTTAATAAAATAAATTATATTTATTTATTATCTATTTATAAAATAATATTTGGATTAATTTTTATTTGAATATATTTTATTATTTTTTAACTAAAAAAGATAAAATTATAAAATATAATTATTTTATTTTATATATATATATATATATATATATATATAAATAAATATTTTTAAAAATTATAAAAAAACTACAAACATCAAAAACTCAAATAAAAGTTATAAATGATGTCTAGAAATATTAATAAGATATTGTAAATTTTATTACAGGCTTCTTACATAGATTAGAAATAGTAAAGAGGATTTTAATAAAATAATAAAAAGATATCTTTAAATTTTATTCTAAATATCTTTAAAAAATAATATAAGAGTTATATTATTATTTTTAGAATAGATTAAGATAGAAATATTATTTCAAAAAATTTAAGAATGTTGTTATGTAACCTTAGACAATAAAAATAAATAAATAAATAAATAAATCATAATTCTAAATTAAATATATTTTTAAAGTAAGAAGATAAATTTATAAAATATTTATGACATGTATAGGTTGATCTTCAATAATCTTCATTATAACTATTAAAAAATTATAAAAAAAAATTATAACAATCAACATTATATTTAAATATTATATATCACTTATATAACTTAAGTAAATATATGTTATGTAAATAAAGATTATTATATACAATACAATGAGTGTTATAAACCAACATCAAATATACAATAAAATATTAATTAAAAATATATAGCAAATATATCCTCAAGAAAAAATAAGCAATCACAATACAAGTTAAGCATTTTTTATTCCACCACAGGAGAATCAAAGAGTGTAAATGTATGTGGAAAGTGTCAAGTTTTATTAAATTGCTAAACCACCATTTTCAAGCAAGACTAATAACAACAAGCTTTCTAAAATACTTACAAAATTTAATTTAATAAGAATATTAAGTCTAGAAGGATTTCTCTACTATATCCTTGAATCCTAGACGTATGAAATTATTTGCTAGATGAAAAATGGTAAAATAGATGAAAAATCCAAAAATATAAACTAGACTAGTAAAATATAAATTAATCTATTATAACACTAATTTAAATATGGATTAATACCTAATATTATATATTGTAACAATTGTTGTATAAATAAAGATTGTCATATATAATAAATTGAGTGCTATTAACCAACATCAAATATGCAATCAAATACCAATAAAAAATATATAACAAATATACCTTTAAGTGCCACCTTCCTCCCCCCTCTTTCTAATAGATTAAGAGCCTCTCTAATTAGCTAGGACTTAAATATAAATAAAATCATGATAATTACCATAGTAATATTGCTTCTATGATTGTACATATTTAAGCTGATATAGTGGCAACCAATCAAATAAACCAAGAAAGTAAAAAAAGTGGCTAAAAAATAGTAGATTGGATATAATGTGAGCTCCATTTTTAATTACCTTTGGTAACTTTTGGTGTGGAATTCTTTGATCAATCTTCATTGATGCTTAAATCTTAGAATCATAATTAATACCTATCAACTGAATGGCAACTTCACCACTAACATGTGGCAAATCCATAAGAAGGCTATAGCTTATTTTAACAGATGAAACATGATTAGAAGGTCTTTTATAATGAAGGCAAGTTCAATCTCCAAAAGATAGAGTTGCAAGAGGTGGTGGCAAACATATTATATGCAATCCGCATTGGCAATGGTTACACAACAATATGGTATCTATCCCTTTTTTTCACTACAAACAAAGCATAAAAGATTATTTGGCACAATTGCCAACTCAAGATGAATAGATCTATCAATGGGCAGATAACAAGGAGCACAATTCTTTAAATGCTCTTGACACTCTTGTCCATCTTTTTCTTCTAACAATAAGATACTACTAGGTAATATATCCTTCATATGGAAAATTATGTATCTTATCTTGAGGTTAAGTATTATAAGGGCTTCATGTTGCAAATAAATATAGTTTGCAATAAAAAAATCCTTGCAATTAAGATTAATAGGTTTTGCTATAAATGCAAGCATATTACAAAGTGTCACAATATTGAACTTAGCATTGCTCAACATTATGACACTTTACAATGGCCATAGCCATTTTAATAGTATCTTCATAGCCATAGGTATAGACTTCTATCTATTTTATAACACCATAGTAAGATAAGACAAGGTATATTAGTCATAAAATTATCATAGACATCTTTAGATGAAAGTAAAAGATAGTTTTTAGCAAAAATTACTAAGAAAAAAACTAAGTTGATACTTGGAGACGACCATTTGTAAACTAAGATTGAAATTAGATTCCAAGATACAAAACTATAAGCCCATAGCAAATGCAAGATTCTTTGTTCAATTATAGAGCAAAATTACATAGTATACTTTAAAGAAATTTTGTGTGTATTGATTTTTGATGATTTGGACTTATAATAACTTGGTGAGAGCTATACAAAGTCATGGTTTATTTTTGTGATTTTATTGTTATAAAATAAAATAAGATATATATATTTTGAAGAATTTTGTGAATTTTATAACAAATCTATAAATGATTTTTTTTAGATTTGTGCAAATTCTTGTACTAAGCTTATAATATAAAATTTAGTTCAATTGATCACTCAAATTCAAAGTTATTGATATTTAAGTAGGTTAAGATATCAA
Organism: Physcomitrellopsis africana; assembly: GCA_036785485.1. Lineage (NCBI taxonomy): Eukaryota > Viridiplantae > Streptophyta > Bryopsida > Funariales > Funariaceae > Physcomitrellopsis > Physcomitrellopsis africana. The sequence continues at coordinate 112,685 of JAWRVF010000084.1, read as the reverse complement.
AAATTGGTAGTTTAAGGATCAGTAAGGGTTTCTACAATTTGCAAAAATTTATCAATCTAATCTTGATCAAACCTTAATCAAAGCTAAGTCTAACATCCAAAAGAAGAAACAACCTCTATTTCAAGTTGGCAATAAAGTATGGTTGCTTCAATGCAATATAAAGACTACTCAATGATTTGACAAGTTGGACTATTGAAGGTTGGTACTATTTTTTATTTGAAAATAAATTAACTTTGTTGCTTATTGATTGGAACTACCACCATCCAAAAAGATACATCATTTTTTTTATACCTTTCTTTTATAACCTTATGAAAAATCAAGCATATCACAAAGAATACAATTACCACCATTATTGTATTATATATCATCTTATTCAAGAATGCACCAAGTACTTAGCTATGGAAGAAAAACTTACATTTTACAACTAACCAAGAATCTAATAATCCTAATAAAATCCTAAATAAATCCAAATTGAATCTTTAATAATTCTAATCAAATTTTAAAATAATCTTAAAGAAATCATGATAAAATCATAAAAAAATATTTAAAAAGTTCTTAATTTTTTTTAAAGAAATCATAAAGAAATCTTAAAAAAATCTTAAAGAAATCCTAACCAAATCCTATTCAATTCTAAAGAAATCCTAAATAAATCCAAATTAAATTTTATTCAAAACATAATCAAATCTTAATCAAACCTTAATAAAATTCTAAAAATTATAATAAAATCTTAATCAAATTTTAATTAGATTTAATAAAATCTTTAAAATATTTTAAATAAATTATAAACAAATCTTGACCAACCTTAATGAAATCTTAAAAAAATCTTAAATAAATTCTAACAAAGTTCTAATTAAATCCTATAGGAGATTAAAAATCTCAATAATTATTAAATTAACTATTGATCTTCATCCAAAATTTGCAAACTTCTTGATTTAATAATTGAAAACAAATATATAAAATTTGAAGGAATTTGAACTTATAAATTGGATAAGAAAAACTCTTAATCTATTTAAGTATTAATTGCTTTCTATTTTCAACTTTAATATCAATCTTCTAGCATTAATAGCTCTTTTTTTTACTATTTATATATTTTAAATTTTTATAAAAATATAAAAAATTAAGTCAACTATTGGTTTAAAAAAAACCTATCTAATCTAACAATCAAATTATTCAAAATCATAGAAACTCTCACTAATCCTTAAAATCTGATTTTTGAGATTTTAGCTCACTTAAATTCTTATAATCTTTGATCTAATTATCTAATTAAACTAAAAATCACAATAGACATTCAATACAACTATGTTCATAAATCTACAAATTTTTACTTATAGATCTGCTACAAAGTATCAAGAATACAAGAATATAGAGCAATAGACTTGAATTATAACAAGGTTTTAAGAAGAAACTAATAAGAATTTGAATTAACCAAATGAGTATACGAACAATACTAAGAAAGGTGACCTTGAATTCAAAGAGATATATTGTCAAGACTGAAGATTTTTTTAGCCTCGACTCTCATATATACTCTTGTCTAAAACACTTCTTGAGCGACTTCCATCAAACTAAGAAGCTTTTCAAATAGCTTCTATCAACTAGGAAGCTTCTCCATCTCCTTCTACCAACTTGGAAGCTTTTCAAGCTCCTTCCATTAATTAAAAAACTTTTTGAGCTAATTTTATCAATTAAGAATCTTTTTAACTGACTTTTATTGAATAAAAAATCTCTAAAATATTTTAAAAGGTCATGTGAACCTTCAAAGTATATGTCCCTAACATCACCTTTCTCTCTAGCGATGAGTTCTAAAAGGAGCTCAATCTTTCTATATACATAAAAAATTGAGAATATGTTGTATTGATGAAGTTATATAGTTTATTTTCTATTTTTGGATAATAGATTCTATTAATCTTAGAAGAAATTGCCTATGGCCTTCGACTAATACCTCCATTGTTAAAACATTCCATCCAAGGATGTGATCTTTATTGCAGCCTTCAAAACATCCTCTAAACAAGATCTCATGCTTAGAAGGATTCACCTTTTCAAGCTCAAGCAATATTAGTATAGCTTGAGTATTAGAATCGAGACTTGTATGGTTGGATCTTATTTCTAATGGCTCCAACCAAGATCATACTTGGCACTGACATGTATTGTCCTTACTTCCCTGAATTAAAGGTTGTGAAAATTGCATTAATTTGTTCGAAGCTTGAGTAGCAAGTAAATTTTTTGAATCTTATTCTATTTATGCTTAAAAATTTGACATTATAACTGACTTATTTCTATCACTTTATTCTATCTTAGAACATGTGATTATATATTGATAAAGATTTTAGTCTAATTTTCTCTTTCTTATGAATATTCCTTAAATCCAATTTTTACCAAAAAATTATTATTGAACATGTTGGATTTGTAGAGATAGAGTCGATGAAATTCTTATATCTTTTAAGGCATATTGGCAAGATTTTTGGTTGGTTCTCATGTGCTCTCATTAATATTATAGCTATGCTAATGAACAAGATATTCCGATTTGTTCCACCTTCACTGTGAATCAAGTATCTTTTCAACCTCGTATTCTTCGTAGTCTTTGATTTTGATATTAGATAGCAATTGCTATATTTTTTCAAGAATATGTGATTTTTTATAAGGTTCTAAAAGAAAAATATGAAAAATTGGATGTACCTTCATAGAAGATGGTAATTTGAAATAATATGCCATTGGATTAATTTGCTTTAGGATAGAAAATGGTCCGAACCTTTGATAGTCCAACTTATGGCATGGCTGCTTGGTCTTAATATTTTATTGAAGAAGCCATATCTTATCTCTAATATAAAAAACAGATAGTTGATTTTTGAATTTATTTGCAGATGCTTTGCAAGTACCTTGAATTGCTTGCAATTAAAGCTTAAAGGTTATTTGATATTGCGATAGATGCTTTACAAATCCTTTAGTTGTTGGATTATTATTCTGTGATGTACTCCATAAATGAAGCTTTGGATGATATCCATAGTTGGAATAAAATGATATTTGCTGAGTTGAGACATGAATAGTATTATTATATGTAAACTCTACTAATAGTAGATACAAGACCCAATTATCTTATTGATAGTTAATGCTGCATCATAAATATTGCTCTAAAATTTTATTAATTCATTTTGTTTGGCTGTTAATTTGAGGATGGAAAGCTAAAGAAAGTTTAATATCTACCTACAATATTTCAAAAAGACATCTTTAAAACTTAGATATAAATTGGAATCATCGATCAAATACAATATCATCTGATAGGCCATGATATCAATATATATTATGAAAAAAAAAACATTGCCGTTTCTTTATTAAATACAATCTTTTTATAAGGAATGAAATCAACCATCTTTGTGAGTTGATCAATTACAATAAGAATGTTGTCTAATAAATTGGATGGTGATAGATTTGTAATAAAATCCATCAAAATAAAAAACCATGATTGTCTTGGAACATGTAAGGATTATAAGAGTCCATAAGGACAATGTCACGGATTTTTGGACCTTGAACAAATGTCGCAAGAGAGCACAAAGTCCTTCATTGCCTTCCACATTTGAGGCCACCAAAAATCTTAGGAAATAAATTCTAAGGTCTTGTTAAATCCAAAGTTACTTGCAGTTGAAAAATCATGGCAAGATTGAAGAATGTACACTTATGTTGGTCCTTCTGGAATATACAAACATTCTTCAAAGTATAAAAGATTTTTCTCAAGCTTGAACTTGTTAATATTTTTTTTTAAGCAATGTTTGATATCAAAGACCAAAGCATCATTAGTGGTTATAGCATACACTTTATTGAGGAAACCAAAATCAATAGGTGCCAATGTAATAGTGGTACAAAGACAAGATTGCTCCGGCTTCAACAAAGTTGTATATTGTTGATCAAATACTGCCTCTCTTGCCCTTGGTACAAGATATGATCTTGTTGATAAAGCATTAGATAATTCTTATTGCTTTCTAAGTTGATAAGTGATAACAAAGTTAAATTGAGATAACAACATATTCCATCAAGCTTGACGGTGATTAAGAATACAAGCTACCATAAAATATTCTAAATTTTTATAATTTATATAAATAGTCACATGATCCATTGCTGCTTTAAAAAAATGACACCATTTTTGAAAAGAATCCACAATAGCAAGAAGCTCATTATTGTGGATTTCATAATTAATTTTGGTGGCAAAAAAACTTTGAAAATAAAATACAACAAGATGGAATTTATTATCTATATCTATTTATAAAAGTACAGCCTTTAATACAAAATCTGAAGCATCAGTTTCTATGTAGAATTCTTTTGTAAAATCTAGATATACGAAGATTGGAACTTGAGATCTTAAAATACCTTTTCTATTTGAGGCCTCTATTTCAACTTATCTTAACATATCAATTGAGTAAGAGAAGTGACAACTTGGGAGTAATTTTTAATAAAGATTTAATAGAAATTAGCAAATCCAATAAAACATTGTACATCTCTCACACTCTTTGAAATGGCCCACTGCATAACTGCCTCCACCTTCTTAGAATCTATCATCAAACCTTCAATACATATGATAAATCTCAAAAAATTTATCTTAAATTAATGAAATATATATATTTTTAGCTTAGTATATAAATTTACATTTCATAACTTTTGTAATACTAACTTTACATGTTCCTTATGTTCCTCCAGATCTTTTGCGCAGATCAAGATGTCATTATGATAAATCACCACAAACTTGTCTAGATGCTCTTGAAAGATGTCATTTATTAAATGCTGAAAGATAGTGGATGTATTTGTTAATTCAAAGGGCATGACATTATATTCAAAATATCCATACCTTATCTAAAATGTTATCTTTCATTTTTCTCTTTTCTTAATCTATACCAAGTTGTATGCTCTATAAAGATCTATTTTGGTATAGATCTTGGCTAGGCCAAGTTGTTCCAAAAGTCTTGAGATTAATGGTAATGGATAACAATTTTTCACTGTTATCTTATTCAATCTTCAACAATCAAAATACATATACAAAGAACCATCTTTTTTCTTCATAAAAAATATAGGTGTACTTGTTGGAGACTTTGAATGGTTGATAAAGTTCTTTGTAAGATTTTCATCAATATTATCTTTCATCATTAAAAGCTCATTTAGAAAAAGATTATAAATTAGACCAAAAGATGGTTACATTCTTTCCTGAAGATGTATGGCACAATCGTATAGTCAGTGCTCCAATAATATATCAACATTTTTTTTTAAAAAAATATCTTAAAATTTGTTATACTGCTTTGAAATACTTATCAATGAAGTTATATCTTTTTTAGTTGGAGTTGCATAAATAATAAATGGTATACCTTCTTTCGCCAATCTTATAATAGCTATTGCTTCAACAAGTAAAAATTTATAACTTGTGACTTTTTTCGAAGTTTTCTTGTAGGAATTTTTATTAGAAATCTTATTCTTTGCAACTTCTAATCTATAGATGGATTATGCTTTTCTAACCAAGAAAGTTCGAGAATAATAAAATTTGAAGTAGTCCTAATAATATTGAACATAATTTCATTACTATCTTCTTGAAATAATACTTCTATAGGCATGGTTTCATAGATGATACTATTAGAAGATAAGGGTTGTCCATCTATTACCTCTATACAAATAAGTTTAGATTTCTATACTAGAAGAATTTTATGAAGTTTAACAAATATCTCATCTTTAAAATAAGCAAATGCTTTCAAATCTTACAAGGCAATTGCTTAAAGCTTTTGAGGGCCAAAATACAAAGGAATTGTAAAACAACAAGCAGGTTGAGTAAAAAGAGAGGAAGATGAATAGTTTTACAATGTTGAATTGTCAAGCTGCACAATTCCTACTATAGTTGAACATCTTTATTTTCCTGAACAATTCTACTCCTGATTTTGGTGATGTGTTGATTTTATTTCTTCAAACAATTGTCAATTTTATGGCCTTCCTTGCCACAATACAAGTATAGACCTTCTTACAACCAATGCTTATTTTCTTATGAATCAAGAGGTTTAAAACATATTGCATCAAGTTATATATCTTTTACTTCTAAATGTAAATTCATAATACTTATCAATGTAGCAGAAGTATGTTAGATTGTGTGTTGTCTTGCTAAAGTCTATGAACATTGATCTTGACAATATTAAAATAGTTGATTATGACATCTTATGGCTTGGCTAATGGCTTCATTGAGCAATTATAGATCTAGAAGTAACAATAACAAATCCTTTACATCATCTCTTAGTCTCCAATAGAATTGATTTATTAAAACTTCTTCATCTCAATTGATATTGTACACTAATTGCCTAAAATCAAATGCATAGATCAATGCAAAGCGTGTCTCTTGACGCAATACTCAGATCTTAATTATTTTCTAATAAGCCTTGTCATATTCTCCAAATGCTTTTGCAAATACTTCTGTAAAAAATTTAAAGTTACTCAAAATTAATGATTTTTTTTCAAACAATGAAGCAAATCATACTTATTCCATAAGTAAGGTGCCAACTAATCCAATCCATGATTCTTTTGTCAAATAAATATTATATTATAAGACTATTATTAATCAAATTTAGTTGATAAATCTTCAAAATTTTGAACACGTACCATTATATTTTTTCGGAAGACTAACTTGAGGCTCTTTATACTATTGAACACATGGATTTCTTTGGCATAGCATAGAGAGTACTACATCCTTAAGCACAAAAATTAGAGGTAGGTACAATTTAGATTGTGGTATTCCAGATATTGCGTCATTATAAAGTTTTGTAATAATTCCTTCAATATCCGTAATTCTAACAAATAAAGTAATAAAAGCATTTATAATGGCATCTAACTTGGATTCAAAAGATTTGGCCATATTAATATCTTAACTTCCAACTATTTTAAGAATAAAAAGAAATAAATTTATAAAAAAACAATATCAATTTAGAAAAGAATAATCTATAACTTTTAAAATACATTAAGACCTTGACGAAGATAAGTGATCTATTCTTCGATAAGAAGGATAAAGCTCCAATATTGTGATGAAGAAAATATCAATTTAGAGAAGAATAATTTATACTTATTAAAGCACTAGTATATCTTTGAGCAAAAGAATAATCCACTCTCTAACAAAAAAGATTCAACTCTGATATTAAAAATGAGGTTAGTCTTGACAAATCCTTAAGGACACAAGAAAAGAGAATAAGAGATTTGAACTAAAACAAGGTTTTAAAAAGAAACCAATAAGAACTTAAATTAATCAAATGAATACATGAACAATACTAAGAAAAGTGAGCTAAAACTCCAAGAGATATATTGTCAAGTCTAAAGAACTTCTCAGACTTGACTCCTACATATATCCTTGTCTAGAATGCTTCTTGATTGGCTTCTATCAAACTAAGAAGCTTCTTGAATAGCTTTTACTAATTGAGAAGCTTCTCAAGCTCTTTCTACTAACTTGGAAGCTTTTCGAGCTCTTTTTACTATCTACAAAGCTTCTTGAGCTACTTTTATTAATTAGGAAGCTTTTTATTGGCTTTCACTAACTCAAGAATTTCTAGAATATTCTAAAAGGTTTAATAAATCTCCAAAGTATATGTCCTTAATACAAAGCTCACAAATATTTTTAAAATATAAATCCATTTTATTTTTCAACAACCAAAGTCACTTGAATAGAACCTTGACTTTGCACCGCTCTTACAAAGTTATTATAAATTTAAAAACCTTGAAACTAATACTCAAAGAACTCCTATTAAGTCCGCTATCCAACTTGTTCTTTAATTGATAAACAAATTCCGTATTTGATGTAGGTGCATAGTTTTGTACCTTGGGATTTGCTTTTGACTCTGATTCACAACCAACCTTCACTAAATATTAATCCAAGGTTTTTTTAAGCAAGTTTTGTTGAAAATTATCTTTTTTAAAAAATTTAAAATTTCATATAGTATCATTTTTGTTAATCTATCTTATTTTATTTTATTTGTGGTCCTACAAAATAAGCAAAAGTCTTTTTTATAAAAAGGCAACATCAACATTAAATATTTTTACTATCTCCCTATCTTTTACTTATATTTTTTAAAATGATTTATCACTAAGTCTTTATTTAAGCTCTTCTATAATATATGCCTTCTTTTATTTTTTTATCCTATAATTATATTACAATACAGCATTACCTTCTATTGAAGTGGATAACCATAAAATATTTGAGATAGAAGAAATATTTAATTTGAGGCTGAAATGATGACAATTGGAATATTTTGTGTATTAGCTTGGTTATAATATTAGTATATGTATACAAAAGCCAATCTCAAATTTAATTAATTTATTATAAAAGATATAGGAATCTTATGAACAACATCATTTTAGATCTAAAATAGCAACACATATTAGATAATACTCTTACTTGGCATACTTGAATTTGGTGCATTCTAGACTTTGTAATTTTTATGTAGTAGAAGTAGAAGCAATCTCAAAAGTTTTAAAGTTCAACCTTCATATACGTATAAGTTAACAAATCTAAAAAGGACTATCTATAAAGGACACATGGAAGCAATTTTTGAAGGATATTTTTACAACAAAGATACAAAAGTTCTATAATAAAAGATATTGATCACTATTTTTGGTTGCAAAGACTAATGAATCTTCTAATTCATGAAAGACAACTTGAATATACAGCAAATACCATATAATACATCTTTGATTTTCTTTATCTTTGATCAACTTTGATTCTATTCCTCCTCATGGAACTCATAGCTAAAGGAGGAGGTGATGTCATAAACATACAATAGAAGAAGATTCTAAAAGATTCTATTTAATCCTAATAAGTTTCCAATAGTTTTGAGAAGGCTTTAGTAGGTTCCAAAAAGATTATAAAAGATTCTAAGAGATTCTAAAGAATCTTAGATGGCCGTAGAATATTTTTAGAAGCTTAGATATTTTTAGAAGTTTCTAAAAAAAGATCTTAGATTTGCTTCACCTCCAAGCATCAAGAAAACTTCTTAAAGAGCTTTTTTGTATCTAATTTATATAGGAGTTGATGTTGAGGGGATCTTTAATCTCCACAATGCAATCTTTGTGGCTCAGCTAAGATCTTTTGGTCTTATTCTTATGTCTTATTGTAGTTCTTTACTTGTAATATAAAATAATCTTCTTTTGTTTTAATTCTTTGAACTTTTGAAGTCTTATTTTACTTGAGTGGTATATCTGTTACACACCTTTTGTAAGAGCTATAATAAATTCTACACAAGTTTATTAGTATGTCTTTACATTGCATAATTTATTGATATAATTGTTTGTCCAACACTCAGAAGTTTAAAGTGCCTCATGCTCTAAATGCTGCGGCAAAAAAATTCAAAGGCATATCACTTATTAATATAGGAGACCAATGGCACTTTTCCTTCATCCATGTCTAGAACCTAAGCTTCTAATTGGATAGAAAAATACTACCAACTTATTTAAAAAACCGATCTTGTACCATGCTAAGAAGATCATCCTTTATTGTGTCAAATATTGTTATATTGTAACATGGCTATAAGATAAAAGAATAAAAAAAGACATATATTATAGAAGAGCTTAAATAAAGACTTATTAATAAAATTATTTTAAAAAATATAAATAAAAAATAAAGAGTTAGTGAAAATATTTAATGTTGTTACTACCTTTTTATGAAAAAAAAAATACTTTTACTTACTTTGTAGGACCACAAACAAGACAAAATAAGATAGATTAGCAAAAATAATATTATATATATTTTTAGATTAAATAATAATAATAATAATAATAATAATTTCCAATAAATTTTATTTTAAAAAAATCTTGGATTGATACCTAAAGAAAGTTGGTTGTGAATTAGGATCAAAATCAAATCTCAAGGCACAAAACCATGTGCCTATATCAGATAGGAGGTTCTTTTATTGATTGAAGAGCAAATTTGGATAGCAAATTTAATAAGATTTCTTTGAGCATTGGTTTCAAGGTTTTTGAGTTTATAATGACTTTGTGAGAGCTATACAAAGTCGAGGTTCTATTCAAGTGACTTTGATTGTTGAGAAATAAAGTGGATTTAGATTTTTAAAAAATTTATGAATTTTTTAGCAAATCTATAAGTAAAAATTTGTAGATTTGTGAACATAGTTATATTGATTGTTTGTAATAAATTATAGCTTAATTGGACATTTAGATCAAAAATTATAGGAATTTAAGTAAACTAGGATATTAGAAATTAGATTTTGAAGGTCAATGAAGATTTCTATGATTTTGAGCAATTTGCCAATTAGATTGATATATATTTTTTTTTAACTAATAATTAATTTTTTTTTTTATATTTTTGTAAAATTTTAAAATATATAAATAATACAAAAAGAAGCTATTGATGCTAGAAGATTGATATTAAGTTTGAAAAAAGAAGATAGCCAATATTCAAATAGATTAAGAATTTTTTTTTCCAATTTGTTAGTTCTAATTTCTTCAAATTTTGTATGCTTATTTTTAATTAGCAAATTAAAAAATGTGAAAATTTTGAATAAATAACAAAAATTAATTCAATAATTTTTGAGATTTTAAATCTATTATAGGATTTAATTAAAATTTTATTAGAATTTGATTAAAATTTGATCAAAATTTGATTATGATTTTATAAGGATTTATTTAAGATATCTTTAAAATTTTATTAAAATTGATTAAAATTTGATTAGGATTTATTTAGAATTATATTAGAATTTCTTTAAAATTGGCTAAGATTTTATTAGGATTTCTTTAAAGTATTTTTATGATTTCTTTATGATTTCTTTAGAATATCTTTAAAAAAAATTTAGGATTCTTTTTTTTTTTTTTAGAATTTCTTTAATATTTCTTTATGATTTCTTTATGATTTCATTAAGATTTTTTTAGGATTTTTTTATAATTCTTTTAGGATTTCTTTAAGATTACTTTAGAATTTGATTAGAATTGTTAAGGATTTAATTGGGATTTATTTAGGATTTTATTAAGGTTGTTAGGTTCTTAGTTAGCTGCAAAATACAAGTTTACTTTCTACAACTAAGTATCCGGTGCATTTTCAAATAAAACGATATGTAATACAACAACATATCAACACTCCAAACTCAAAGCCTATGATTGGTATTCAATGCCAAAATAGACTCAAAAGCCTTATTGATATCTAAACTTAGCTCAAAATCATTAAAGGGATCACCTCTAGATAGTCTAATAAGAAAGATCAATTATATCGGCTCTTAGTCTATGCCATAACTTGACTACCAAAAATTGACAACTATCTAAAGAATAAAATGACAATTAGTATCTATAATCACTACCAAACTTTATAATTCATTGGTCATCACTTCCAAGTTACGACATATTCAACAACCACTCTACAAAAAGGTCTCACCAGCCATTAATCTAAGCTCATTTCTATAATATACTAGTACAAATTAATACAACACAAAATGGAACAACACTAAAAATCTCCAGTAACCATGTTTGTTATTAGAAAAGGTACCAAAATAAAATCTAAAAATTAAAATTGGTTCTTTTTTCCAACAATGAAGTATAAAATTTAAAAGGATGAATTAGAGCCATCGGCATATGCTTGCAATGGATAATCACAAGTAGCAATTCTTGTGACAAAATTAAAGGATGACACTCAAAAGTATCTTTCTAAGCTCTCACATCTAATATTTATGGAAATTTAAGAAAGTTGGTATTCAAAAACACCATTTAGTCTATGAAAACTATCATTCAAGACTGAAAATGAAATCCAATTGTCAAACCAACTATATTATTGGATTCTTTGGCAAATTTCACATTAAATAAGTATAAATTTTATTCAATTAAGATATATAAGACCTTCAAAATTGAAGTTTTAAGGTTGATATTTAATTGCTAACGAAATTCTTCACTATTGATAGAATTGTATAATATAGATGAAACTACGGTTGCAGCATTTCAAAGAATGCTTCAATACCTTATTCCAATGCCTCCACTTTCAACTTTAGCTCTTAATTTCCTTAAAAAATTCTTCCAATATTCTCAACTTCTTACAAATCTATATAAGCTCACATTACATGTTATCCTTTGAGCTTAAAGCAAGTATGAAAGTAATATTAATATATTAAAAAAATATAATCTTCTTCAAAGCTGCCTCATACAACAAATCAAAAAGGGCATTTTTATTAAGTAAGAAATAAGCAATCACAATATAAGTCAAGTGTCTTTCATTCCACTATATGAGAATCAAAGAATTCAAATATATGTAGAAACTATCAAACTTTACTAAATGGCTAAACCACCATCTCCAAGTAAAATTAACAACAAACTCTTCAAAACACTTATATAATTAGATTTAATAAGAATATCAAGTTAAGTAGAATTTTTCCACTATATCCATAAATCATAGACAAATGAAATCATCCATCAGATAAAAAATGGTAAAATCAATAAAAAAAATCCAAAAACACAAAGTAGACTAGTAAAATATAAACTAATCTATTATAATACTAATTTGATGTGGCTTGGCACCTATGAAATTAACATCTACATATAGTGATATAAAAGTGAATAGAAGTAAGTAGAAATAGATTAGAAAGTATAATATCTTTATTAAAAACCATCAAAGAAATCTCTTAAATAGAGGTTGGATCTAGTAGTGTTATTAGATGCATTATGTAAAAATAAAAATTTCTCTAAAAAAACTTTTATATCTAAAAAGCTACTATGGAAGCATTCTACAATTCGTACACTCATTCTAGTCTTAAAGTTTATTTAAAATCTTCTACATGGCCTTCTCATTAGCTAGTATATATAGAGGCAAAATTAAAGACATCTTTATTCTTGCCAATGTATTTTTTCTACTCTAATATTTATTCAAGATTCTTTATACTTATATTATTATTTTATATTGTATTTGTATTATATTTCTTATATTGTTACTTTATATACTTTATTAATTAAATTAAAATTTTAGATTTATACAAAAAATACCAATAAAATTTCAAATGGTATAAATATAGTTTTTCTTTGTATAATAATTAGTAATGATATTAATTTTTAAAATCTAATTTATATATATATATATATATATATATATGCACCTTATATATATTTTTAAATCCTCAAAATCTATTGTTTGAAACAAAAGTTGTAAATCATTAAGCTCATCAATTAGTTCTAAAATAACTTCTCATAAGTTCTACTTTTCATAGTTGTTTTTACCCATTACACATTATCAAAATCACATGCAAAAAGTGGCACACAATTACCACGCTTAATTTAATTTCTTCCGCATTTCTCTTATTCCTGACATATGCAAAAGTGAATTTTACAACATGGTTGCTAAGAGTATTTCTATTCAAGTGTGAATGCTAATAAGTTTGTTTCTAAAGCACACATGATCGAACCATGATCGATCGAACTACTTACAGTAAGACTCAATAATTGGACACTCCTAGCACAGTACGGCACAGAAGTCAATCAGGGCACAGTTGCATAATACAAACATCTATCTACAGTGAGCAGCTGAATGATTCAGATATCTATCTACAAACTATGTTCGGTATAGGATTCAACAAAGGTGAGGAATTTACTAAGCTTCAGCGGAGTCTCCCAAGCTCCTCGGTAATTGCTCCTCCTCCTCTAGAAGGGGCTGCAACGAGATGATCAATGCAAAAGAGGATTGTGAGAAGTGGGTTCCCTTGTGTAAAGATGGGTTTGCCATGGTAGTACCCAGTCGGTGAAAACCCACATACAGAGTCAATCTCATGAACAGTACAAAACTGACTTTTTTAAAGTGAAGAAATGAGACACAAACCTTGAGCAGAGGCGGTGCCGAAGTGGGTAGCCGTGACTTGTATGAATGTGACCGCAGCACTGCTTCCTGTGCCTGCAACCACATTGCCCCAAAAACATCAGAAACTGTCTCAGGTTTGCTTGTCAGGACTTGTTTCATCTCAAAGCTCACTTGTTTGTAGTGTCTGTGAGGTAGAAGCGTGAGGTTGAGTTGAATTCGTACCAGCTTATCCCAGTCTGTGCTGAGAATGATGCCGATGAGGGTTATGGTTTGTGTCAGAAGGGCGACACCCATACCCAGCCACAAACCCTAGAAGTGCACGTCAAGAGCATTTGATCAGTTTCACATCGTGCAGCCAGTCTCGTTACTTATGTGCACGATTGTGCTAGGAGTGAAGATAGAGTTTAGCATACACCGCAAGCAAATCGCCGTTGATACAGCATCGTGTTGAAACTGGAGACAAGATGAGCCACAATCCACTGTGTTTCATGGCACGAATTCGGAGTTTCTGATGTTACCTTTGAATCAGATCGGAACAGGAATACTGATACCAGCGCGGTGGGTAACCCAACAGCGTAGTAGGCTCCCAAATTAGCAATAGCACCCGCACGTTGCCATCCAACACCTCTCATCACTCCTGCAGTTTATTGCGATTCAGTATAGCAGATAAATTGGTTGCCCACATCATTTAACATAAAATTTTCAAGAACATCTTGCAGTTCCTGAAAATAGTTATCAGGATGATATCGAGCTAATCACCGCCCTGTTACACTACACTGCACACGTCTTCTGAATAGAGACATTTCCAAAGCGTGCTTGGACCTGAAAGAAATGCTAACACACCTGAAAGAATGGCTTGGCAGGCATAGAGAACGGCGAGTACTGCGAGAAATGGTGCAGTGTGAGCCACGAGCTGCACAACTTCCGAGTCGCTGGTAAAGGCATTCCCCCAAACGTCTCGAAGCAAGTAGATGAAACTGGCCACAGCAACACCGTTTGCTAATCCAATAGACACGGATAGAGCCACAGCGGAGCGTGCTGCATGTGCCTTTCCTGCTCCCAGTTCATTCGACACTCGAACACTACAAACACCGCGACACAAGAAGTAAAATTAATTCAATCGAACGACCAACCGCACCCAATTTATCAACACGATTGTGTTAGATGCATAACCGTCGTGACCCAGTTCGGATTTTCTTTAACACTGCTCTTTGATTCGCAGATTCTCTAAATGCAAACTCTGTCCTGTTGCTACACAGTGTCTCAGGAATTGTTGAGTGTTCTGATGGTACCTGGTTGCGACCCCGAGAGCCTGCCCACTCAGGTTCGCTAATGAAAGCAGCCCGATACTGCATGAATCAGCAACCATGGCACCGCTAGCTTACGAAATTGATAAAGATTTCATCTGGAGAATGTAACAAACGAATTCAGCACGAAACAGAGCGATAAAAGTAGACGACTAACCAGATGGTGAAAGATGAGATGTTGAGTTTGGCGTTGGGAATCAGCCCCGACAACAGCGTCAAAATCTCATAAGACCATGTCTCCAAGCTAAGATGGGCATGGACAAATTATCAGTAGCGTTTGTTAGCTACGCTCTTCATTCAAGAGAATACACATGTATATATATATATATATATATATATATAAATAAAATCCCACCCATGATGACATAAAAAAGAAGTTGAGAAGAGGATAAGAGCATACCACATCATCGTCGCCGACGGCAAAGCGAGGCTTAAAAATTCACCGAAGTCTTGGAATGCTTCCATTGAGAATGAGGTAAACGTCTTCTCAAATCGAGGACAAAATCTTATGAACGCAAAGAGAAGGCATACATTAACGACGACAGATATATTCATCGCCATTGCTGCACCGTGGAAGCCAAAACCCACAATGTCGATGAAGAGCCAGCAAAGTCCCACATGTAATACTGCGACCAGTCCCGCGGAAACCATTAACTGGAGCACTGCTCCCTGAGTCTGGAAGAACTTAATGAGCGGCATCAGTACTCCAAACATGATCAAGATCGGGTACAGCAAATAAGTGAAGGTTTGAGCAGCTTCGGCAATTGCGGGGTCCTCGCCCATGTAGACGAGGATGCGGGCCATGTTGAGCCAAACAACGCCGACTGGCAAGGCTGTAAGAGTCAAGATGAAAACTGCTCGTTGCAAGTAGATTCCCAGCAGGTCGTACTGCTTCGCTCCGTGGGCTTGGCCACATAACGTCTCGAGGGCGCTTGCCAATCCCGTCTGCAAACACGATCATGGATCGATCAGGTCAGAGACACTGGAGGAAACGTGATTTTATCATCGAAGGAATCCATTTGCAAGTTGGTTACAGATTAACGTCCTGTTCCTGTTGTAAAACTGCATCGGATTAGCAGGGCAACTCCATTGCTTTTACCAGTATGGTGTAGCCAGTGATGCCGCAGAATGAGTTGGCCAACGTCATCGCTGCGAGAGAAAAAGCTCCAAGATGACCCACGAACACAACGCCGCCTATAGTCACTATGTACTGCATCGCATACATAACCATGATGGGTCCTGCCAACCAGAGCTGCTCTCGTACCTCTCCCCACACCCACACCGACGTGCCCTTCGACTCGGGGTCATGGCCGAATGGGTTGTTGCCGAGTCCATCGCTCAATGGTCGAGTTACTGCATTGTAATTATCTACGATCGTAAACACCGTTGGAGTGATGGATGGAGGGTGGACTTCACCGTTTTTTAGCGGCTCCATGAAGTCTTCACCGATCGTCATACTGCTCTGCAATTGACCACAATAACCTTTCATTTGATACTGCAAAAGTACTTAATGCATAAAAACAACGGTCTGCACTACACCAAAGCGACGAAGTTCAGTTGCAAATAGCTCCTCCCGGCTCGAAGAGTCCCTACAACATCATCAACGTGCACTAAAACGAGCAACAAATGGCTGTAACAGAGTGCCATTCAGATAACAACTAGAAAATCACTGTCAAATCGAAGACTAGATTCTGAAGCCCCTAGGACCTCCGAGTTGACGACAGCTTCGGAAACACTTCAACTACGCATAAATCTCCACGAACGATCACATGGCAAACTGCAATGACTGACACAGGACAGGCTCGGCAGTGCAAAGCAAACGCAGGAGCCAGGGGAGACAGGAACGATGTTTGATCGCTAGATCGCCATAATCAGAAGAAACTATGAAAAAACCTGCAATGAAAGTTGTTTTGGCCCCAAGTCGTAACACTAAAATGTGGCAGATTCGGGAAAAATGAAAGCAAGGGCTTCAGTCTGTAAGTGCAAACATTGCGTACAACTCCTCAACACATAAAATCTAGGAACAACTGTGGTCATCTACGCACTCAAAGAGGTTTGGTGAAGAAGACCGCCGGTACATGCAATCGGAACCATTCAACTCACATACTACAGACCTTATCTTCGCTCACGAGACCTCTTGAAGCTCCGATTGCGACATACAGAGGCGTCCGTAACAGAAGATAACGATAGAGATAGAGGTGCGTTGCGACTCGTTCAATGACTTCAATTACGAGCCAGAATCTGCAAGAGGATGTACAACACAACAGGGGCGATCGAAGTCTTGCAAAGCAAACCAGTATTCGCCTCGACAACAGCACCATGAAGCATATCAACTAAGTCAGCATATGCTTATCAATTAAAAGTGGAAGATGGCCATGAGTACATCTCAGATCTCGAGTATTTATTAGCTCACTGGGCCAAACCACCTAGGTCCTGGATCCTGCCCCCTCGGAAACAATTACATATATTGTTTTTTCTAGACTCCAGTACCACGCCGCCAGATACATCGTCACCAGATTTCACTTCGTCCAAAAGCTTACACCATTAGAACCATCCTCGGAACCATGGAAGGCGAAAATTTATGAGCTGCAATCGGGGACCTTGTAGATTCCACCCGGTAAGGAAATCAGAGGTTGTTTCATGATCGGCTACTTACTCCGACGAGCATCGCATCGCCGGCTGGAGCCCACCCATTTTGTTCCGCAATCTGGCCAACTAACTGGTTCTGCATAGGCTGCGATCATGCTCCGGCGCGTCTTTTGCCTGGGTTTCTCCGCAGCGATCATCCTCCCCCTGCTGGAAATCCTACCATCGCTCTTCCTCTAAACATCCACACGCAAACGCTAGAAGCAGTAAACCCATGCAGTTCCACTAGTGATGCCGCAATACTTAGCTGAGGCTTTGGAGGGTTCGCCGCCAGCTATAGCGTGAGGGAGAGGGCAGACATTACAGTTGCTTCGACGAAGCTTGGTGTTGTCCCCGCATGTCGGGAAGCGACAATTGATAAAGCTGCATCTCTGCCATGTGGCAAAAGTAGCCACGTATTCTTGCAATATACACTTCCGGGTTTGGGGTGAACGTCCAGCTCAGCAATTTTGCATCCCACTTACACATCCTTGGCCCGATACCTATTTATATATTTAGAATAAGAAACTATTACAAGGCATATGTATTTACAGGAGTATGGGTATTTTAGTGGTATTAAAGATCCCCCCTAGTCTTTGATGATGTGAAGGACCCTATAGCTCCACAAATGCCTGATTTTCGGCACAAGTCAGAGCATCACATAGGCTGATATTTAAAGCATGGGAACAGTAAAAGGTAGGTTACCCTAGTTGCATACGAAAGAACTGAATGGTTTTTTATATTCAGGTGGCTTTTCATCATCAAAAATTTGGAACCATTGTAAAGTCTTTTTCTTTCAAGCTATATGGCCTCTACAAGGTTTTAGCAATAGTCTAGGGTTAGATAATATTAAGTCCACACTTTAAAAATGTATATATCTTCAACCAACAAATCATACGGATTCTTCAACACCTCCACCCCTCTTTCTTCTTTTACAAAGAAAAGGTTGATTTTATTAAATAATGGGTACTTCTAAATATAAGTTAAAACAAGGTTTGATTGTTTTAGGTTAACAGCTATTTTTTAAAACTTTCTAGGATCCTCCTTAACCTATGTTCTAATCCTCACCTTTCTTTTCTGACAAGTGGAATTTATAACGAATCCCAAATTGAAGAGTAGGATATAATGTAGTGTTTCAGGCCCTAAATCTTAGCATGTGTGTGAATATTTACTTAACAACTTTCTTGCTGTTTCGAAATTAGGCTTTTAATCCAAGAGTTGCCTACAAGGTTAACTAAAAAGATGTTAAAAAAGCAAAAGCTCAAAGTAATCACTTCTTTGACGTTTTGAGCAGTTCTTTCGAGTTGAATAATATAAAAATTGCCAAATCATGGTTGGTTTTGGGCAATTCTTTGTAACTTTTTTTCATCTTTTTACAAAGTTTACATCATATATTGAGAATTGATAGGTGCTGGATGGAAAATATTTCTTGAGCAACCAATCCCAAGCTTTTGCAAATGTCTACTTTTGCATTTTTGTATAAACTATATCCAACTCCTGCTCAAGGTATTTTAGCATATATTGAACCTAATTAAGTAATTACAATATATTTTTAGCATATACATAATAATTTATTATCAGCAATAGGATTGCGCTATTATTGATTGAATACATCTTGTGTTCAAAATGAAATGGCTAAAAAGTTGCTACTTTTTATAGCTTATGTATAGAATTGCTGTTCTAAATGTTCTAATTATCTATCACTCACTTCTATCTTGCATAAGTATTACAAATAGTTTTGAAGATATAGATTTCTATTACATCTAATTCACTTCAATGTAAAAAAAAATTTATTTTATTGAAAAATATAATATAACAAAACATATTTTTTTGGCCTATTATCCATCAACTACTCTTGTCAAAAGATTTGAAGTTATTAAGAATTTCTTTATTGATTTACATATAAGGTGTATTGAAGTTTAAATTTTAAGTTGAAAACAAAATTTAATAAAAAATTCATACATATTATTGTTCACTAAAGTGCTTATTTAGCCACTCTCTCTTAGGCATAAGCTTAGCCATCATAATTTTTTTAAAATGTTTCAAATTCATTCTTCTATAGAATATATTATACAATAAAGTGTATAAGCTATCATCAACATGTTATACACCAAAAATAAATATTTGAAAGAAAAAAATAAAAGAAAAATTAATTAATTAATTAATTTGTGGATTTAATTTTTTAAAGTTAAAAATAATATTAAAGTTTAATTTTAAAAGATAAAATTTATACACCTATGCATAGGAATTAGATTAAAAGAATAATGTAATTTATTACAATTACCATTATAATGGAGGAATAAGGCACTATGATAGATATAAGTTCGTTTGTAATAAATTTGATTGACACATTTATAGCACATATATAAAAATTTGTACATGTTCGCATCTACACTAATAAAAGATGATTTTTAAAAATCTTTTAATATTTTTTTAATATTTTAATAAATATAATTAGCTAATAAAAAATTATATAACTAAAGATTATGCTATATATATTTTTTATATCTTGTCAAGTATTTATAAAACTATAAATATTATATAAAATTAAATTAAATTAAAATTAAAAAATAATATATTTAATATATTTTAAATAGATAATCAAGTACTAATTGCAAGTAATATTATAATTTGTTACAAATACCTATTCTATTTAGATAAATAGGAAAAAAAAATTAAAAATAAAAAAAATTGATACTATCTTTTTTGGAAAAAGTTTAGAATCTCCTCTAATATAGATTAGATTTAGAAGTAGTTTAGATTTGTTATATGGATATAAAAACTTCTTAGGCCAAAAAAGACAATAAAAAAGTATTTCACAATTTGGATATTTATCTTGCAAGTCTTGTGGTCTTTAAGAAGTTTTATATTGTCTTCTCATTAACTAGTATGTATAGAGGCAAGATTGAGACCATTCTTGGTATTGTCAATACCTTTCTTTTTTTAAAATTTTAAATCAAATTTCTTTTATTTATTTGTACTAAACAATAGCCATTCTGATTATTTATTAGTTTAAGTATTATACTTCTATTTGAACTTCTATTATGTTTTTATATTACATAAATATATTAAATTTTAAAAAATCTATTTAAACTCATATCATTAATGTAATACCTCATAAATATTATTCCAACAAATATATTTGTCTAAATTTATTTATCATTATTGTCAATATTTTTTACTTATTTTATTTTATTTTATTGCAACACCTATTATCTATATTAATTATAAGTTAAATCAAATTTTATTTATTTTTTATTTTAAAATAGAATTAAAGTATTAAAAAAAATATATATATACATATATAGATATAGAATTAAAGATAATCAATAGATATTAGAAGCTATCTTAAATCAAAAATTTGAATATATATATATATATATATATATATATAATCTTATATATTTTAATTGGTATATTTTAGATTTTTTTTATAAGTATATATATATATATATATATATATATTAAAAAATAATTAAAAGATATTTTATTGTAACATATTGATGTAGTTTAAGTTATTTTTAATATCAATGAAGTAAATATATATATATATATATATATACACACACACTTATATTATGATATCATAAATTATCTACTTCAAAATATATTATAAAATAAGAGAAATAATTATTAAAATAGAATATTATATATATTATAGAATAATAATAATAGGATATTATATATATATATATAGTTATACAAGAATTATTATGATTGAAATATATATATATATATATATATACACACATACATATAATGCTCCCTCTGATAATTAATCTTCTAAAAACTAATAACCTCCAATAATCAATCAACATTTTGGAAATTGACTCTATTTTATAGTGCATAATTAATAACCTCTGCTTTCTAATAATTAATTGATTTTTACTGACTTTAATGAATTAAGAAAGCCAAACACTTGTACATGATTGGACAAGATAAGACCACACAACCAATAAGGCTACATGGCCACTAGGGCATAAGCAAGCAACCTAGATTGGAAGGCCTTGGTAAGGTTGATTTCCATCCTACCTTCAATGCTCCAACTTTGATGATCAATAACCTCTAATAATTAATATTTTTTCTATAATGGATGATATTAATGAACACAAAGAACATTATATATATATATATATATATATAAAGAATGGACCAAAAAGATGAACACAATAACTTTGAGAGCTAAAGGCATTAGCCAACTAAAGTTCATCTTCAGCCTTCATAGCAAAGACCTCCTATTATAATAAATTATTTATATTATTTGAACTAATATAATATAATATTAAAAAAGTATAAAAAAAAAAAAAAAAAAAAAAAAAACTTTTTAATGATTCTGATTGTAAAAATATTTTTTCATAGTGTAGAAACTTAAAGCAACTCACAAAAGTTAAAACAGTTGTTGAATGCTTAACAAACAGAAGTTTATTGCATTAAATTTTGATGGAATACAACTGTCAAGGTTTGCAATGGTAGCTTCATCCATATGCTATTTTTATATATGCATAAACATCTTTTGAATCATTGAGAGATTCAAGGTAAGTTTTTATACAAATATAAAAACTTTAAGTTCTTTTCTTTCTTTTTTTTTTTTTTTTTTCTCATACATCCTTTTATAACAATTATATATATATATATATATATATGCTCAGCCCAAACTTGGTTCATATGAGATGTCCAGACAAAGGCTCCAGTGACGTAACCTCAACAAAGCTGCTTGTTTTTTTCTCTTCATTCTTTTTATTATTAAATGAGAGCTTTTGTCTCCACTTGCTTTTGTGTGCAGTGTTGGCGACAATGTTGGAGTGCATCAGAGTGTGGCTTGTTTCAACTTTTCAACCATGGCACAAATGAATCTTTCCACCAATTCCTATCTATCCTATTGGTCATTCAGTATCTTCATTTGTCTCTCGTGTACTTCAAGTTTTGGGGCTTTCATGTCCTAAGAGCATCAATTGCCCCTTGTAGTGAAAATAGCTGGGCTTTGAACATAGAGGCTATCATTCTTTTGTTTCCTTTTGTTGCTTTGTGGGATATTGAAAGAGTGCACGCATGGTAAAGTCCAATCCCCTTTGGATTGTTGAAAAGAATGCATTTTGAAAGAACAAAAATAATTAAAAGAA
Source organism: Physcomitrellopsis africana (assembly GCA_036785485.1). Classification (NCBI taxonomy): domain Eukaryota; kingdom Viridiplantae; phylum Streptophyta; class Bryopsida; order Funariales; family Funariaceae; genus Physcomitrellopsis; species Physcomitrellopsis africana. The sequence continues at coordinate 89,862 of JAWRVF010000084.1, read as the reverse complement.
CTATAGAAGAACTGAAGCAAGAAAGAAAAGAGAGAAAGATTTCAGTTACTTTATATTGTGAGAAAGGGAAATTGAGATAGGCCCCACCTGCTTTTTTGATGTTTTTGTTATGGAAAAGATGTTCATTTTTTGTGAAAGATCAGGGCAATGTTGGCAGCCTCATGCTTGAAAATCACACATGCTGGAAAAAATATCTTGCACATCTATGTTGCACTATACTTTTTCTTTTGTCTATGATATTTTTGCTGTGTTTTGTTTCAATTTTTTTACTTCAACTTAATATGGTTTCAAAGTTGGCTAGCAAACAAAAGTGCAATTGAACAATAGTATGATGTATTTGTAATTCACACAACCATCCAATGTTTTTGTTGAAAATATTAGCACACAGCTTTAGTTAATTTTAGTTATAATAATGGAAAACATGCATTTGTAGTAGGGAATTATTCTATTCATAAAAATTTCATTTAAATATTGCAATTTTATTCATATGTGGAGATTTCAACCTGACTAAAAATAAAAAAACATCACATTACAGAACTTCAAAACCATTGTTTTGTCAGTTTTTCATCAATTTTTGAAAGTAAATCTATCTTTTAGAAAATTAAGGTATTCACCAAAAATATTTTGATTTTTAAATATCCACGAACTAGTTGATGCTGCTTTCATACCAAGATATTTTTTTTAATGCTCACAAATTTACATAATAATTTCTGTGCAAAAAAATAAAAAAAAAATAAAAACCATTATATGCATTGAAAAGAACAACTTATCAGCATCACCAAGTCTAAAGACATTTCTGTAACAAACTTCTTCAAACAAAAAGTACTTGAATACACCCAATACCATGCAATAAACATTCTCATTAAACAATTATAAATCATTGTGATAGCACAATAATTCCTATAGTACAATCAAAAGATCAACTTTTCCACAAACTAAAGCTCCTTGTTAGAATTGCAGAGTGTGAAGTTTATTCAATGAATTGATGTGATTGAAGTAAAAATCTACATTCATTGAAACATCAGTTTCATCAAAAAGTCAATACTCAAATCCAGAAATTATTCAATGCCACCTACAATTCTTTTTTGTTATATTAAAATCCTGAAAAAAAGGTGAACAGAGACAGATCTTGAGCCAATGCACTATCTGAGCCATAACCTACAGTTGAGCTGTTATCTCAGATGCATTAGGTGTTTGGCATATCAATTATTCTAAAGTCAAATCTTACTGTTGTGAAGTATCAAAAGTTCAAATTTTTGAGCTATTGTGCATGCATGCTCATGTATGTATAGACATTTTTTTTCATATATACATTCAAATGCACATATGCACCAATTTTAAGGAAGATCTTTCAAAAAGATTGTTGTAGTCACCATTACATTTGCTTATAGAAAAGTTTGTGATAACTTAAAAACTACCATCTATTTGAAGATTTAAAACTTCAAGGAATTTATTAACCTAACCACTCATTTGCAATGTATATCAAGTAACTGCTTCAATTTTTAATGGTAGTATTGATTGAGTAATGAGTAATTTAAGATTAAAATAAAGTATGTAAATGATGTGTGTTGCTTAACATGCTTCTTGGGTTTTTCTTTTCAAAACCTATTTTAGGCACTAAAAGAAATTTTTATTATAAAGGACCTTATTGTGCAAATAATTTGCTTTGAAAAATACCTTGGTAGAGAGTTAATTGCTACCCACATCATTTCCACCAAAAGCAATTCTGAAGGAAATATTCAAAAGGTTAAGTAAAAGATGCTTAAAATCTTTCAAATCTGTACCTTTTATCACCACCATTCAAGTGAAATAAGAATGACAAAAAAGATGTTAATCAAAGTAAAGATATTGATGACATGTAGAAACATGAGATCTATATTATTCTAAATGGTTCACAAGTTTCTATGTACATAAAATAGAACTATATAAAAATGGATGGCATCCAGTTGCTGCTACAAAAGTTATCTTTCAAAATTAACACATTACCCAACTAGAAAAAAATATAATTATATAAGGTTCAAGAATGTTCAAATGGTTTCTTTAGATTAATTTTGTAAAAACATACATAAAAATGAAAATATCACACAAATTGAAAAACGTTTAATGAAATGTTTTATAAGCACTTACGTTTCTAAGATTGACAATGAAAAAAGTCATGTACTTTAAGAAAAGTATGTTCTAACTGCACGTAATTAGATGTTTTTATTATTTGGTACATCAAAATAATACGTTATTTTTATATCTATTTTTAAAGATAAAGAAAAGAGAAGGTGTAGACTATAAATTAACCACTTAAAATAATGTTTTTTCGTGTGTGTGTGTGTGTGTGTGTGTATATATATATATATTCATCCACACACACACAGAGATAGATAGATATTGTGATTTCAGTGGTTGTTTGGATTATGAAAATTTCGAGAATCATTAATATTTTTACTCGGTTTTTGTAGCCTGACATTCTAGTTGTAGTAGCATAGGGTTAAAAATCAAAAATATCTTTATAAAAACAACGATGGAATTAAGTTGTCTGTTGACTGGAGACAAGCAATGCTCTCCGCGAGCGACAGATCATGATCTAGAAACTCCTAAAGCAAATTTTTTAGTCAGTTTATCCATATAATTTATCTGTACCCACAAAAATATTTCCCCAAAAACCGATTCGTAGTTAACATTTTACTCACAGAATCACAATTACTAGCATCAAAGTTCAACTTACAAAATCTAAATGAATTCAAAAGATTTGGACCAGCTTCTAGATGAAGCTTAACACTCCCCCCTAATCTGCGAATTGGAAAGAAAAACAGTTGCAAATAATCGCATACAATAAAATGTTTCAGGTTAGCAGAACTGTATAGGATAGGTATATGATTTCATCATCGCAACTTTCTTCGCTACCTTGTAACAAACCTTAAAATCCCCATGTTCGTGTTTAAGATCCCAACGACATACATAGATTGCATGTAGCGATTAAAGAATAAATGGACATGCAACGATTAAAGGCCCAGTTTAGTTCTGAAGCATCACAACTAATGTCAGAATTAATTCCAAGATGACAAGCATTCATGAATTGATTTAACTGGTCATAATATTATGAGCAGTAAAGTCATAGGTCGATGGATCATCGAATACAATCAAATCCTGCTTCTTTGATCTCTATGCTCAACTCGAAGGGGGAAACAAATGCCCAATCCTCAGTCACATCGCTGTCATACTGAGCCCTACTAGGCTTCAGAATAATTCTAGAGCTTCATAGATTGACATCATAGGATGGGAGAGAGACAAGAGAGACTCTACTTCACGGGACAGGGGACATCACTTTTACGAAACATTCCGCCTTCCGGCTGCGACGGGTGCAGAGTAAGGACTAGCTCCAATGACAACGGCCAACTGGATGACATACAGTCTAGCGATGAAAATAGAGACCAGACCTTACAATTCCAAGTTCAGGACACCAGACCACAGCCTACATAATCCTTAACTTCCGATACTACTGAAAACACAACTCAAGAATCGAAAACATCGCAACAAGCACAATTCTTTGTTTAATCACACCGACAAACCTGGCACAGAACAGCGTCGACAAAACAATCCTGCAGAGAGTACAACACACTCGTCACAGTTAATCATATCACAGCTTCACAAAAGTAAGCACACAGCGACCTGCATCGACCAGTGAATCAATCCCGATCCCCTCAAATTACAAACACTTAATACATCCCATACAAGCGACGCAAAAACGAACCGAGGTACACCTCGAGCGGCATCAAAGAAAGCACTAATCGGGACAAATGAAAAGGCGGCAGGCAACGAAATACAAATTAGTGAAGAGGAATGATCGGGAGTGAAGGCAAGGAATGGAGTGAAGCACGGGGTAATCGCAGCAGCAGCAGCGGCAGCAGAAGGAATGGCGAGATGGAGGCAGCAGAAAGCTTTAAGCTTCTCCCAGCACCAGCAACCATGGCCACGATGGTTCTAGAAACACAGCCAACTGCTACCGGTAGCAAGTTCGGCTGATACCCGGACCAGGCGAAATTGCATTGAGATCCTGGATTAGTGAAGCACTGTGATGTCCGGGACAGCGCAAAGTTACATTGATACCCTGGAGTGACGGAGGTTCTTTGATATGTGAAAACCAATAAATAAATCAATAAAAATTTATGGTATTAATGTATAAGTTGATTGAGGTACATAATTAAGAAGTTGATTGAGGTACTTCTTTTATTTCTTTTTTTAATTTTATTCTTGTTTTTTCTCTGGTTTATGTAATTGATTTCTATTGTGGCAATAGTATTGAGTTGTTTTTAATCATTTAAATATATATTTATCTATCTTTGTGTAATTATCCTCATCATTTGTTTCAAAGATAATGTTGTAGATGTTTGAGAGTAGATTTTAATTTTTTTTAAATTCAAAATTCAAAATGTATCTTTATGTCCACTTACAAATATGTACAAGTAAATATTACCTTCCTTTAAAGCATTGCAATGAGATTTGTGAAAGGGAAATGGATGTCATAGTTTCAACTGTTTTAAATGGGTTATAGTCACGGTGGTATTTTTTGAGATATCATTTGGTATTTTGCAAAGAATATTATTTTTAATCTGTTACAAAGCATTTATTTTCACTTTCTGAAACTATTTCTCAAGACAATGTGAAAGCATTTTATTGTCGCTTTTTATTTAATATATTAGAAAGGAAATGTTCAAATATTGAAATAATTTCATCATTAAATTTTCATGTATACTTGCAAATTTCAAATGCATGAAATAACAAGAACATCAAAATTGAATCATCCTTTTTACTTAAAACTAATTGTAAACAACCACCAAATTTTAAACAACAAAAAATTATAATATTTTAATTCACATGCAAAAAACAAAACAAAAAAAAATTACAGCAAAATTGACAGATGCATACATGAATCATTGATTTATATAAATGTGTGTATATATATACTTATTGAAAATAAAAAATATAATATATACAACAATTATTGCAATTTGTAGATTGATTTGTATTTTACTTGCATAACTTTACCTTCACTACAGTTTTTATTTTTATATTAACATATTTTCACACATATGATTACAAGTTTAAGTATTTCAAAAGAATAAATAGAACAATATTTGCATTTCAAATTAAAATTAATGGTTATTTGTTTGCATGGCTACATGCAGTCTCTGCTAGCACAGTAACTGCATGTGCTTTATATTTCAAGTTGTGGTGGTATTTTGATTCTGATAAACATGGAAAATGTTCACAACTATTTATGATAAAGAAGTTTAAAAACAATTCCACTCAATAATGTTTAATTTTGTTTTGTTTGCATATTTAATACTAAATACAATGATTTCATTGTTAAAAATTGTATATTTCAAGTTACAAATTGTATTTAACATCCACATTATTCCTAAATAAAACCCAACCCCATTTTATTTTGTAGAAGTTTTCTTTGACGTATATCTCTTTCACTTTTGCAGACATACTTTTTGTTGAGTAATGACCAAATTCTCATTTATGTTTGATCTTTCATGTGCTGGTATAATATTATGATGATGACCCTTTTATTTATTTGAACATATATATATATATGTATATATATATGTATATATATATGTATATATTAATTAAGTTGTGACTTTTCATGTACAAGTTACTATTTGCATTCAAATGAGGAAGAAATAAAAAATGATTGCACATATTAGATCGATTTAAAAAATTGAAATAAGTATGTAAAATATCAACACGCCCTAAACAGCATAAAATTAATTGATTTCTTGATATTAACTCTTCTACTTACTTGAATCTAGTCAAGTATATATGAATTTGAATGAACTTGGAATTTAATTTCTTCAACAAGTATAAGTATGATACTTTTGAAATTGCTACAAACACAAATTGTATTCATAACTGGGACTGTTACCTCTGATGAACATTTTTTGTGAAGCAGAAAGTTATTGGTAATCAAAACCATTACACCATAATAATTAACAGGAAAACATTGTATACTCTTACCTGAATTTAAAAAATAGAATGAAAAACTAAAACAAATAGTTATAAATCAGCGGCTGGAATATATCATGTTTCCAAGACACGAGACAGAATCTAGTGAATACAATACATCTGTTTGGTTTTCGTCTTCTAAAAACTTGTATGGGTTTTCAAAATTCAACATATTTTAAATCTCTAATACACTAGGAAACTAACAAACATCATTCAAAACACAGCATTTAGCAATGGAAGTGATAAAAGGAGCCGCCTTGTCCAATATATACGCAGCTCATCATACAAGTTGTAGAGTTACTCCCGAACGAACCAATATGCCCCAGGGGCGTAATGAGCTCAAAAATTGATCCATAGACTTTGAGAGTTGTTTAGGACATTTAACTATAATGAGTACATAAGAATAATTTGCTTAGAACTACATTATACAACATTACACACTTTTTGTAGTCGTGTCATTGAATACATACACATGCCTTCGAACACAAACTGGAGCAAAAGTGGCTCAAGAATCGAAGTTGTCTCACTGCTTAAAATTCTGAAGCTTAACTACTAAAGCGAAAAGCTGTACCGGCATAGATACATCCAAAAGTTATAATATTGAAAGACGGGTCCTGGTCGAGGAATAATGGATAATACGATGCTGGACAGAGAAAAGAATGCTGCATTGAACTCAAACGACACCTAGTGCAACAAACAATCCTGCGATAACTAGGCAGAACATGCGAACCAGTTGTAAGGAATGCAGGGCATATAGAGCAGTGGTTGAGCTAGTAGCAGTACCCAACTCCCATAAATTACAGTACCCCTCGTGAGCTACTTCAACTCCAGCACACTTTGCATCGGCAGCTCCACACCTGTTTTTAGTTCCAAGAACCACAGTACATGTGAAGATGCAAAGACATTGAGTAGGACATTAGATTCAAAAGAAATGGGAATTTCCACTAACATTACCAAATTTGCAGATGTACTAAAGTACGTCTACTGGAACACACGATGCCCAGACAAACAACTGTGCCTGTAAAGACTATCACAAAATGGAAACGAAAGAAGCATACTGATACTTACCAGTATGTGACCTTATCCACCCCACAAACCCTGCAAAAAGTACAAAAATAGAGATATCGCACATTTTAATTACGGTTGCACAGTCTTGGTGTTTCAAAAGCAGCGATAAAGAGGATGCACAAACACATACTCATGGATAAACTGCAACAAGAAAGGATAAATTGCCCAAAAGTAAAAATACCCTTGTTTCTCCTTTGAACTAAAAGGAGAGGTTGAAGAGGATGAATACTTACGGGTCAGTTCTGAAGCATTTCACAGGGCATGACTTGGTTGTTTGAAGAATGCAGGGCTCTGGATCAGAGTGAAGACAATAGAGTTAATCTGTGAACGTATATGTACTGATCCCAACCAGTGACAATAAAAGGCTCTGCAAGAGCTGCCCTGGAATGATTAACATTATCTTTCTCAGAGAAGGAATAAAGTTTAAGCCTCTGTTAACCATACTCAATGGAAAACAACGAACAGAAGCTTTAACTGATTAAGGCAAAGCGCATAACCTACTATGCAGAATTATGAACTACAAAACATAGAATCAATTTTTATAATCGGGTTGGAGTGGACTGTGTACACAACAAAATTACCTGTGAGCATATTGCTAGCGCCATCAGCAGCAGCTTCAGAAATTACGCTTCGAATCAAGGATTCTTCTGACCGTAACTGTATTCACGCGACGGAAGCTGGCTCAAACATTGAGTAAATCCTAGAACGTAAATTGCTGGAAAGATTGCAGCGAGACAACAAGATAGAAGTTCGTGTACCAACATATTTCATAAGTCAACAAATACGTGGCACTGTTCAAAGTTTTCGACAACCAATCACCACACAGTCCCAACGGATCTCTTCGTTTGCAGCACCTCGCTGATTACGGAGATCACATCAACGCTCTCAGGCAGCGGAAAAAAAATTTCGTAACCAAGAGACGAAAGCAAATCCACTGCCGCGTGCAATTTCCCGCATCAATCAAATGAATGTATCACCGATCTACTATCAAAAGTAGTCTCTAGCCCTAATGACCAGCCAATTAACCCTTTCACAACACATGAAAACCTCAGAATGTTCCGATTCTAGCACCGAAAAATCAAGATCAGTCCTCAATCCACACATCTCATCCCACCCACATCAAACCCAACAAATTCGCGTCCAAATTAGATTGCCAGCCTCGTACCTCAGCACCAGAACGACACGGCGATGCACCACGCGTGACGAGATTCACGCTCCCATCTCCCCCATGCCGGCTAACCACAAAAGAGTTCTCCTCGGTCCTGGCCTGGATCAAAACGCCACAATGCAACACCACCACAGATAGCAGCAACAGGGCTTCGAAACGCAGTGGACGCCGGCCGAATGTCGCCATTGAAGTAAGTGAGTATGTGATCAATTCTCCGCCTCACCAGCAAGCATCATGGTCGCGAATGGCACGAGCAGTGGGAGCAATGCTACACACAAAGTGTAGGCTGCACAAGGGGGCATCGCGTGACCAGGATCCAGGCTTCCCTTTCTTTCTTTCTTAGGACTCTAAGAAAAGAAGTGTGTCGGCGGAGCATCAAAAGTCGCGGAACTACTTTCAGGATTATCACTTTCGTGAACTCACTCACTGCACTAGAACTCACTATTAGTTGCAAAAAAACTTAGAATCTTCTGTTCTAAACCCCCTGATTTTCATTGCCAGTGTATTATACACAAATATTTTACTTCTTTTCGTACGATCCCTAATACAAAAAAGAAAAAGAAAAAAGAGAAAAAGAAAACTTCTCAATGTTGTTGATTGGTGAATCAACTATTTCTTTGTTTTGTACATGTTGTTCATTTGTAAAAAAAATTGTTCATAAGTAAATAAAATTTCAAAAAATTTCAAAAATTAGCAATTCTATGTGCTAAAAAATCAACCTGTTGTTGTTGTTGTCACTTCAATTTTATTTTCTATATAGAAATAGGTGAAAAATTATTCAATAGTTTGTAGCATTTTTTAAAGATTTAATTAAGAAAAAAAAAAAGAAAAAAAAAGTCAATTGTAACAAATAACTTAATCTTTTAATGAAGTTTTAAATATATGTATTATAAAATATATAATGATATAATAATAATAAAGAATTACTTTGATTTTGATTTTGATTTTTATATAATTGTGTAAGATAGACTTGTATACATTGAAGCAAAATCATAACAAAAAATATTCTTGATTGATTTTTAATTGATATATATATATATATATATATATATATATTTTATAGCACTATATCTATTTATTGTTATCTTTTAAGTATTCATTCTTAAATGTTGGCTAAATAATTCTATTTGATCATTTTATATGACTTAATTATGTTGTCGAAAGAATTATTTATACTAAAGGAAGAAGATAAGAGGCTACAACTTTTAAATTCTTTGATTTTTTGAAATCAAAAAGCCTCAGTTAGTTGGCTTTATATTTAGAAAAATTAGTTCAAAGGTCCTTAAATGAAAAAATGCAGTTGAATATATATTTTTTTCCTATATGGCATGAACAATATTATCTTTCAAAATTTGAACTACTCCTATCTTAAAAAATAATTCTTAAATCTTTCTTAGATGGATGTTTATGATATCATTTCTTCATCTAGCTCCAAGTTCCTTGAGGAGTGGTAAAACTAACATTATTTAAAAGCAAAGAATTTCAAAGATGTATCTCATAGTCTTTGCAACATACTTTAATTATCTTTCTCAATTTAAAAGTGTCATTGGTCTTTGTAACTAATAACAATGACCAATGCCTTCTACTTGGGACTAAGCTTGCACTATATGTCTTTATTATAAAAACGTCCTTTAAATAAGACTTTAAATAATTTTTATAGGTAGGTTTAATTTTAATGATAAATACCACTAATTGACTACTAGGTATTCTTTGATGCCTTCACCATTTGAATAATTCTTTTTCTTGGAATCGATAATATAAACTATTTTTTTGAGATGGCTTAACTTGCAAAGTATCATCATCTAAACTATCCATAACTAATATGTTAAATAAAAATAAATTATAAATTTTAGATAGAATGGGATGGCACTAGATATATTATTTATATTATATGTGAGAACTAATCTCAAAACTTTTACAATTATTTTCTTTTTTTTTTTATAAAAAATTTAAAAAAATTAAAAAGCATCATGTTCAAGTTTTCTAATTTAGATGACATGGAAACATTACTAGACAATTGGCACATGCGTTGTCGCTTTGAATTTGGAAGGATGTCATTGATGAAATTTTTGTATCTTTTAAGGTGCATTAACTAAGTTATAAATTGGCTTCTATGTACAATCATTAATGGTATAGCCACATCAATGCACAAAGTATTCTAATTATTTTCAACTTATTCTTGAATCAAGTACTTCTTCCACCTCAAATTCTTTATGATTGCCAACTTCAATATAAGATGGTGGTGCTTCTGTTCTTCTTAATATGATTGATTCTTTAAAAGTTTCTAAAAAAAGTATAGAAAATAGGATGTATCTTCATAGATATTGATAATTCCAAATAATAAGCAACATAGATAATTTATTTTTTAAAATAAAAAATGGTCATAACCTTTGATAGCCTAATTTTTTGCAAAATCAATTGGTTTTAATATTACATCAAAGGAGCCACATTTTTCAATCTACATTAAAAATAAGTTATTTTATTTGAAGCCTATCAATAATTGTCTTATGTTGTTCTTGAGCTTCTTTTAATTGGAGTTTTATAATTAAACATAGCTCTACTAGCTGAGTAGCAAATTTTTCAACTATTAGATTGTTGGATCTAGAAGGCAATAATATATTTAATTTTGGACGATATCCATAGTTAGCATAGAAAGATATTTATTAAATAGAAGAATGTATAGTATTGTTATAGGTAAATTTGACAAGTGGCAAGTAGGAAGTCCAATCATATTATTGATAGTTGATGATACAGCTCAGATATTATTCCAAAATTTGATTGACTTGCTTTGTTTGACCATTAATTTGTAGATAAAATATTGAAGACAACTTAATATCTATTTAAATCATCTCAAAATAGTGATTTCTAAAACTTAGATATAAATTATATTCAATATGATATAATATTATTTAAAAATCTATGATATCAATAAATATTATTAATGAAGTATTTGACTATTTCTTCACTTATGATTGTCTTTTTGCAAGGATTAAAATATATCATCTTAATAAATTGATCAATAATTAAAAATATAGTATTAAAAGAATTAGATAATAAAAGATCTATAATGGAAATAAAAGATCAAGGTTGTTTTAAAATAGATAATAGTTGAAGAAGTTTATATAAGCAATATAAAATATTCTTTACTTTAAAACATATGTTGCATAAAAATATAAATTTTTTGATAGTCTTCTATATTTGAGACTATCAAAAATCTTTAAAAAATAATTCCAACGTCTTATTAAATCCAAAATGTATAGCAATAGAAAAATCATGGCTTGCTTATAAATTATGAGGGCATTGTTGTGTTGTGATTTGGCTACCATGTGGAAATATTGTATATCTAAATTTAATATTTAATTTATTATACAATTAAGTGAGAATAAGATTAATAGATTTTTATTAGTTACAAAATGTGATTAAATTATTAATTTAAAAGGGATCTATTAAAAAGATTATTATTTAGGTTTATACAACCTTATTTCATTTTTGATAGTAATTTTGAGATTGATTTTATATTGATAATAGCTTTTATATATCTTAAGTCACCTTTGTTATACATTAGTGATCCTAGATATCTTATTTATTTCTTTTATTTGGAGTTTAGAACACATATCATGTAAATCTTATTAGAAAAAAGATTAGAAAGGAGTTTTTAGTATGAAAAGGAGTAATTAGGCCATCAATATGGATGAATGAAGATGGATGATAGAAGTCTCTATTCCTATTGGCCAAAAGTCATGCCTAATGGACTTTAAGGAGGCTGCTCGAGGGCTTATTAGAGATTAGAGTTTATTTTTTGGAGGAATTCAAACATTAAAGGCTATAATCAATAAGTTTGGATTCTTGGCTATGGTTTTGGTGCAAATTTTATGTGATTTGGAGTTTTTATAAAAGAAATATAGATGCTCAAAGTTAAGATATTGAAATTGTATCTATTGTCACTCTTTTGGATATTATTTGCATGTACAAAAAGCAATAGAGGATCAACAATTGAGGTTGGAAAAAGCACTTTCTTGGCTATATTTTTTGCATATGGCTTGATGAAATCTAGGCTAGGATGAAGGAGATATTAGGAGTTAAAGTCAGTGCTTGTAATGAAAGGGCAATAAGTAACCCTATTTAACTAGTGGTTATATTTTGAGCTATATCTTAGGCAATTTGATAACTTTTTGGCTCAAAATTTTTATAAGTATATATATTCATGTCATAAGACTATGTGCAAAAATTTTGTGGCATTAGGATTTTGGATTTGTGAGATATAAAGAAAATAGTGCTCGGGTGTCTCTAAAGTAAGGTTTTAAGCACCTGCTAGGATTTTTAAGATATTGGATAATCGAAAGTGAATCTATAATTGATTTTTTTTAGCAATGAAGCTTAAGAGAATTACTTACACTTTGAAAAAAAAATTATAGAAACTAAATGGTTAGATCAAGGATTATTGAATTCTAAAGTTTGGAAAGAAATAAATCTTTGGGGGTGAATACACTATTGAAGGATATTATTACAATTTGAGCCTTTTATACAATCTAAAGAGTTTATTTAGGAGCCAAGACTTTATGTACAAATCTATTTAAATACCAAAAAGGTTCTATATTAATATAACTTTCTTTTGTAATATCTTTGTATTATTTATCTTTTTTTTATTAAGGACAAATTACTTATTAGAGTCTTATTAATAAGTTGTAAGAAAATTCTTTATAGCTAGATATCTAGTATATTCCCAAATACAAGATCACACCACATGACAACGTGTTAGTCTTTCTAAAATATATAAATATTCTTTAAAATAAAAGAAATTATCTTCAAATTCAAATTTGCTACAATCATTTCATATATTGTTAATACATTGTTTAACATTAAGGACAAGAGGATCGATAGCTATTGTTGTATAAATCTAATCAAGAAGTGAAGAATCAATCAAAATTGACATAATTGTTATTCAAAGACAAACTTATTCAAGTTTTAAGAATGTTGTCTATTGTTGGTTATATGTTGCCTCTTTCTCCTTTCATGCAAGATATGAGTGCCTAAATAAAGCATCTAATAATCCTTATTGTTTTCCAAGTCAATACATGATGTTGAAATTTAAACAAGATAAAGATATATTTTAACAGGCCTAGTGGCAATTTAAAATATAAGCCAATATAAAATACTCAATATTTTTGTAATTTGTATAGATAGTCACTAAGTATAAAGCACTTTCAAATAAATGGTATCATTCTTGGAACAAGTCCATGATGGTAAGAAGTTCTTTATTATGTATTTTATAATTAATTTCTACAATTGAGAATTTTTTGGAGTGAAATGCAATTTGATAAAGTCTCTTTTCTTTCTTTGATAATGATAAGGCTATTTTTAAAATAAAATTTGAGGTGTCAATTTCTATAAAAAATTGGTGTGATAAAATCTGGATGAATAAAAATAAATACTATAATCAAGGTTGTTTTCAAGCTTTGAAAGGTTTTTTTTTTTTTTTTTGAGCTCTATTCAAGTTTATCTTTGTATATTAGCTATGTAAAAAGAGCAGCTATTCAAAAATAATTCTTCACAATTTTTTTGTAGAAGTTTACAAATTTGAAAAAATATTAAATATTATATATTGATTTTAGAGTTATCTAATCACTAATAGCCTTGATCTTCCTTAGATCCATTAATAAACCTTTGTTGGAAACAATATAACTAAAGAATCTTATATATGGCTTACAAAATATACATTTTTTCAACTTGGCATATAATCCAATACCTCAAAGTTTTTGTACGATAAGGCAAACATGTTGTTTATGTTGTTTTAGTGTTATTGAATAAATCAAGATATTGTCCAAATAAAAAACAACAAAATTATGAAAGAAATCACAAAATATATTGTTCATCAAATATTAGAAGATTGCTAAAATATTTGTATATACAAATGGCATAACATTGTATTCAAAATGTCTATACCTTATTTAAAACACAATCTTTTATTTTATTTTATTTTATTTTTTTAATACGTTCCAAATTGTATATTCCTCAAAGATATATTTTTGTATAATCTTTACTTATCTTAATTAATTAAAAAGTTTAGATATCAATAGTAATGGATAGCGGTTCTTCATTGTCACTTTGTTAATGCCACAATAGTCAACACACATTCATAAGGATTTATCTTATTTTTTTGACAAAAAATATTGGAACACAAGTAAGAGATTTTGAATTTTGTATAAGTTCTTTTCTAGATTCTCATTGATGTACTCCTTCAATGCAACAAGCTCATTTTAAGATAAATTATAGATAAGACCAAATGGTAGTTGCGCCTTGTCTAAAAGATTAATAATACAGTCATATGGATCTAACAAGGTATCTATATGCTTCTTTTAAAACTTTTATTAGAAATTCTTATAATACTTTGAAATAATTATTAATATGATTATTATTTTAGATATTGGAATTATATAAATAGAAAAAAAAAAAAAAAAAAAATCCTCCTTAGTCACCTTTATAAATGCTCTTTAATAAATAAAAATTTTATAACTTCAAATTTATGAGGTTCATGAAATCTTATAATATGTTTTGTACAAATATGCTTTATTATAGAAAATATTACTTTATGAGATACCTAATCTATATATGGATTATATCTTTTAAGTTAAGAAAGTTTTAATATATTTGAATTAGATGAAGATTTAATAATATTAAATATGATTTAATTATCATGATTTTTTATTATTATTTCTAATTGGATTTTTTTATGAACAACATCTTTAGATAATAATTTCCAACCATCTATAATTTCTACATTGATAGATTTGGATTTTTTAATCATAGAAGTTTTATAATTTTTAAAAACATTTGGTCAATAAAATAATCAAAGATATCTAAATTTAATAAAGTAAGGATTTTGAATTTTTAAGAGTCTAAATAGATTAATATGGTAAAACAACAAGAAAGATTAATAGATAGTATAGGATATATTTTATCTTAAAAAGTAGAAGGGTCTAGCCGCTGTTGTGGTAGAGAGAATCTGCCTCGAGAAAGCACTGGGCTTCTGGCTGCCATTAATTACTCAAGCAAGACTCAAGTATAATAAAAACCCCCAAGTTTATATAAAAGAGATCTTCATAGGGCTATTACACCCAATACATAAGCCTAATTTCCTCAAACCACTCAAAACATAACAAAATACTCTAAACCCTCATTTCCCCGTAGGAAGGGAATTTTTTCTGAACTTCAATAACCCATAACCTTTAATCCAACTGTCCAAATCTACTCCAAATTTATAAAAAAGTACTGATGTATTCTTCAAAACCACCACCACAAATTTCAACCATCGATTCATTATCGATCTTTAGATATCGCTAAAACCCTAGCAGTAGTTTTAAACCCTTGTTTACAAACACCCGTGTACTAAATTCTTCATATCTCACAATTTAAAAGTCCAAATGCTATGAAACTTTGATGTATAAATTTTTAGCATAATAATACACCTTCTTAGAAATTTTGAGACAAAAATTCGTCCAGAAACTCAAGATATGACAAACCCCATCACTATCAATAAAACGACCTACTTACTGCCTTGGAATTCAATCTGCTGTCTTTGACTCCCAATAACTCCTTCTTTAGAATTCCAAATGTAGTAATACTTCCACATCAAGTGTAGAGCTTGAAATCTTCTCTCTAGCCGCACCTCTCGATCTCCAAAAGCTTTTATACAACTCCTCCAATCCTCAAAAGAGTGACAGTATGTCTCATATTGACACCTTATCTTCAAATGGCTATAACTTCTTTACCCTAACTCCAAATCCTCTAATTTTTGTACACAAATTGTACCCAAAATCCTAAACTTTACAACCCTAGCCTTTGTTTTTCTAATGGCCTCCTTGAAGTCGCCGAAACCCTTGTTAAGGTCGTGGGCAGCCTCCTCAAAGCCCATTGGGCATGGTATTCGACCAATAGGGATGAAGTTTCCCATTCCTTGCCTTCATCCGACCATGCCTTCATTTCATCCCTCCCAATTAGCCTCCTACTAGCTTATATTTTCATCCTTAGGCTTCCACCTTCTTTCAAGGCTTCATACTAATCATTTAGATCTTATAATTTTTAAATACCATAATCAAAACAAGTAAAATAAAATAAAGTTTCTTCCATCAATCTCTTTAATTTATTTTACTAAACATTCTAATACATATCTAAATTTATAAACATATTATGATTTTTGAGTGGATTTTACATATTGTAAACAATTTCAGTATAACACCGCATGGTCCCTATTGTAGCTAGACACATTTGTTGATATGGTTGCACTTCTCATCTAATGGATAAATTGGCATTTCTTAGAATAATTGTCAATATTTTTGTAATATAAGCACAAACCTTAGTCTCTTTGTTATTTCTTTTTTTATTCAAAAAAAGATTTAAAACAAACTATGTCAATTTGTATGTCTTTTATCTTCAAATGATTGTTAAAATTAGATGATGTAGAAATTGTTGAATAATTGGTATATAGCCATGGTATATCTAAAGAATGTTTATCTTGTTGACGTTGAAATATTCAATTGTCACATCTCATAGCTTTATTGATTGTTTTATTGAGGATCAGACATACATAATAATAGATCCTTTATATTATCTTATAATCTCCAAAAAAAAACTAACTTATCAATGCTTATTTATTCCAATTGATATCATTTGCTAATTTCTAAAATTTTGAAGCATAAACAAATGCAGAACATGTTCTATGTTGAAAGGCTTGGATTTTAGTTGTAGCATAATAAATCTTATTTTGTTTTTCAAATGCTTTTGTAAATGCCACCAAAAATATTTCAAAATTACATAATATCAAAGAAATCTTTTCAAATAATGGAATCAACTAAGACAAAGCTTGACTTGAGAGTAAGGTTCTACCTAAACCAATACAAAATGCTTCTATGGAATATCATTGAGGTTGGAGTAAAATAATAAGTTGTTCTTTGTTTACTAAGTAAAAAAAACTTTGAACGAGTTCTATCAAACTTCTTTGAGAGATTAATTTTTGGTTCTTTTGTTGTTGATATTGAATTGCCATCTCAAATATATATATATATATATATATATATATATATATTTTAGTGAAGTAGACCTTAGTGATAGAATTTTTAGAATGACTTGAGATAGTAGCTAAGGTGGTTCTGTTCTTTGACCATTATGTATGGTTATATAAGTTCTTTATTTTATTTAAACAATGTCTTTGTTTTAACTCTCAATACTTAAAGAGCATTTTTAATTGAATCCAATTTAGCTTCTTTGGAATTTGATATATTGAGCTCTTTAATTTCTATCATAGAAATAAAATTAAATTAAATAAATACAAAAAATCAAGAACAATATTAATCTAGAAGAGGATAATCTACAACTTTTAAAGCAATACAATATTTCTAAGAAGAGGGATAATTTATTTTTTATCAAAAAAGACCAAGCTCTAATATTGTGCTATATCTATCTTGACAAAACTATCATAGACAAGGTCAATGAACTATATAAGATTATAACAAAATAATAAAATATATGAGTTTTAATACAAGGCAATATTGTTGTGTTATAACATGGTTATAGAACAAAAGAGCAAAAGAAGACATATATTACAAAGGAGCTTCATTGAAGACTTAGTAATAAAAAAAATTTAGAAATTATAAATGAAAGATAGAAGGAATTAAAAAAAATTATATCTATATTACCTTTTTTATGTAAAAGAGCTTCTACTTACTTTGTAGATTCAAAAACAAGATGAAACAAGGTAGATTAGTAAAAATAATACTATAAGCATCTTTAGATGAAAGTAAAGAATAAATTTCAATAAATATTATTAAGAAAATCTTTAAAATGATATTTGGAGAGGACCAATTATGAACCAAGATAGAAACCAGATCCTAAGGCTCAAAACTGCATGCCTACAATAGACAAAGGGTTCTTTTATTGATTAAAGAATGGGATTTAAGAACAAACTTAATAGAGTTTCTTTGAGTATTGATTTTGAGTGATTTGAGTGATTTGAGTGATTTGAGTAATGACTTTGTAAGAGCTTTACAAAGTCAAGATTGTTTTCAATGATCTTGGTTTTTTTGGAATTAAAAAAGATTTAATTTTAAAAGATTTTATAAGTTTTATAATAGATCTATGGCTAAAAATTTGTAGATTTTTTATTTATAGTTATGTTATATTTGTGTTGTAAATTTGAAATTAATCAAATGATTAGATCAAAGATTATTGAAATTCAAGTGGATTAGGATTTCAAAATTTGGATTTTGAAGATTAGTGAAGGTTTCTATGATTTTGAGCAATTTTCTAATTGGATTGAAATGATTTTTTGTAAGCTTATAATTGACTTAGTTTCTAATATTTAAAAAATTATTTAAAGCAAGTAAAAAATGGATATATTAACATTAAAAGATTAATATCAAGATTGGAAAAGAAAGATGATCAACATCCAAGTGAATTAAGAGCTTTTTCTCCCAAATTATAAATTTAAATCTATTCAAATATTATGTATTTATTATCAACTAATAGATTGAAGAGTGTATAAATTTTAAATCAAGATCAATAATTAATTTAATAATAATTGAGATTATAAATCTATTATAGGATTTAACTAGGATTAATTAAAATATCTTTAAAATTTAATTAGGATTTTTTAGGATTTGATTAAGATTTATTTAGAATTTGGTTAAAATTCAATTAGAATTTACTTAAGATTTCTTTAAGATTGGCTAGGATTTAGTTAGGATTTGTGTAGGATTTTTTAATAGTTTTTTTAGAATTTTTTTAGAATTTCTTTTAGTTGGTTAAGATTTCTTTAGGATTTAATTAGGATTATTAAAGATTGATTAAGGTTTATTTAGAGGTGATTAGAATGTGATAAGATATATATTTAAGATTATTTAAAAGTTAATAAGGTATACTTAGAATAATTAGAAGCTTACTTAAGTTGATCAAGATTATCAAAAAGATATTTCTAAACACCTTATACATTATTTATGGATTATAAATCCAATTTTAAAATAAGATCAAATCCTTCGATAGTCAAATGCCTAATACATTTCTAGACTAATTTTAATATAACATAATAATATAATATAAGAACAAAAACAAGACTACAAGGTCTAAATTAGATCTCAATACATGCATTGTTGAGATTAAAGAACTCTTCAACTTCAATACCTATATATACTAAAAATTAGGAAGCTTCCAAATAACTTCTTGTAAAAGACTTTGCTCTCAAGTAATCTTAGGATGTTTCTTGAGTAGCTTCTTTGTTGCTTCAATATAAAGCAACCTCAAGAACCTTTAAGAATCTTCTAGAACTATCAAGAATCTTCTAAAATCTTTCTTAGATGGATGTCAGTGATACCAAAAGCCAAGACTTGCAAATGTGAGTTTTTCTACATTTATCTTTTGGTGCTTCTAGTTGCACTAGTATCAATCTATATAATGTTTGTATTTAAGATAGTTGTATTAATGTTAGTTTTATAAAAATAAAATAAATATATATAAATAAATAAATAAAAATAAAAATATAATTATAGTTTTTTTTTAAAAAAATTATACTTAAATATTTTTATGCCATATTATTTGTAGTTATCTTCTTGTTTATAGTATTAATCAAATTGTTCATAGTCATATCTATGGTATTTGTAGTCTTCTTTGTATAATTTAATGAGTTGTATTTTGATTGTGATGATGTTATTTTTATTGATAATCTTGCATGTCTTGACACTTGGCACTACTCTAAGTTACATTTGTACTTTTTTTTTTTATACTTGTAATTTTAGAGGTTATATTTGTACTAGTTTCTAAATTTTTATCAAAACTTCTATAAAACCTTTATAAATAAAAATCTTTAAAATATATAATATAAAATTAATAAATTTATCATAATATAATATAAATATATATTTATAAAATAGATATTCATATAATAATATAAAATTTATAATATATAAAATATAAAATTTATAATATATAAAATATAAAATATATATTATATAAAATAATAATATATATATTTTATGTAATATAAATTATTTAATAATATATATAAAATATTTGTCAATTTTTATTCAACATATTTTTTAACTTATTTTTATTATAATAACTTTAATATGTATTTTATACAAGCTTTAAGTGTAGTTTTTCTATTTATCTTTTATGTTATATTTATATTTTTTATTATTATTATTTTAATATATTCTTAAATTTGATGATTTTAATTGAATATTAGAGTCTCTAAAAAGTTATTTATTGTAAATATGTGGTTGTTTACACTTAAATAATTTTCTGCAAAGATATTATATAGGAATTTTAAAATTCTAAAAATAAAACTTTAGAATCAGATTTCATAAAAAAATAATTAAGTTTAAGTCTCAAAGTTTTTTGTTTATTTTTCGTTATTTTTATAAGAGATCTATGTTAGTCTATTTTAGAATATAATACTATACTAAATATATTATTTTAGAAATTATGATTCTTAAAACTATAATCTTATGCCAAAAGATACAAGTGGTTTATATATATATATATATATATATATATATATATATATTTGAAATATTTAAAATAAATATTTAATAATATTATATCCAATTCTATATTTGAAATATTATAAACATTTAATAATATTAATATTTAATAATATTATTCTATATATTCTTTATAATCCAATGTGTGTATATATGTATATATATATATATATATATATATATATAATTAAATAAGTAAAGAATTTAAGTGTTCAAGTATTATTTTTATGTATTATTATTTTATAATAATATTAAAAAATCAAATATTTCTAAAAAAATTTAAAAATATATTGGCTATTTTTTATATATAATATAATAAAAATATAATAAAAAGTTTGTTTATAATTAAATATCAATAAAGTTTAAAAATTAATTATAAATAAAATTTATCACTAAAATTACATAAGACTTTTAGTTATAAAATTAAAATAAGATCTTAAATAATTAAATAATCTTACTTATAAAATTATACCTAGGATCCCACCTACGATTGTTGCAAATTTAATGCTTGAGATGCTTTTAACACACAATAGAGAAACATTGTTTTGCTATTTGTTTTTAAGAATAAGCGGAGCCCACTCAACTACGAGGTGGGGGGCTTGCTTGGCGCCGAAATTCCTATTCGACGCATTCACACAGTAGAGACATCTTACCTTCAAAGTGTGCCACGACGCATTCACACAGGAGATGCGATATTCTTCTAACACGTCAGATACGTGGTGCCAGCATGGCAGATCGAGCTTTGTCGTCTTGGCAACGGAATATGCTCGGCACCCCCTTCCCAAAATCTCAAGCGAGCTCTGCGTTGCTCCGTCGTCGTCAGGCAATGGATAGCTCCACAATGTGAGCCCTGACCTTTGTTCTCACGCCGCCCTTCGCCGTCGCCACCCAGTACCCCTACTACGCCCCACTTCACGTCGAGGTGCGTTCTCCTTATGCCTTCTGGATTTCAGGAATTGAGTTGGATTTCGGAGAGTGTTTGATGAGTTTCCGAGGTGAGAAGGAAGATAGGTGGGTTTGATGTTGGATTGGGAATGTGTGTGTGTGTCCGCACGCGCTAGTTATGTCTGTTTGTCAGAGCTCTCTGACAGTCCTTAGTACTGCGAGTTGGATTTCCTTTCTGTGGTAGGCTGAGTTTTTATAGTGTTTTTTTAGCTGTAGTGGTCTTGCATTGTGTTGATGTGATGAGTTTAGGGGCTTCGGTAGCTGCGATGATAGATTTATACCTGTGTTTACAGATTCACACTGCGAACCTGGAGTAAGATTAAGTTTGATGGAGGGGGGTTTACGCTGGATGTTCTGGTTTTCTCTCACTCGTCGTACATTTTGGCTTCTCGCACATTGACGTGGCAGTGTCTGTAGCACCATGTTGCGTGCATTGGAAATGCTGATCGCTCCTGTATGTAGCTGTGGCAGTGTATCTCTCTGGAAACGAGTTGTTGTGCTCGTACCCCCTTTCAAATCCATGTGTCAAAGTTTCTCAAGTCTTAGGCAATGTTGACATCCGCCGCAGTCTCGACTTGCGCGTTGTTTGTGAATACCGCGCTTCACACCCGAGTTTGTCCCATGTGCCCAGCTATTCGACGAGGCAGGTATTAGCTCATTCAGGGTTTAGGGTTTATCGTCTCTGTACTAAGAACTGGTGTCCTCGTCAAGCTGTGGATAGAGAAAAGTAGTGTTCATGTTGCTTCTGTTTTATTATTCGTTCAATATCAGTCCCGTCAAGAAAAATGACGGGAATCGTATTGCAATTTGGTTTGTGGTCCACGGCTGCAAATTCTTCCCAATGATCAATTATGAATGTAACTTAGGTTTGAGCTGAAGCAACGTCTCGATAGTAGTTTGAGATTCTAATTTACCTTATATCCTCTTACCTACTGTAAATAGTTTCCTTATGCCAGCAAGCCCAGAGTAACCTCGGTCTATTCTTCCACTGTGTTATCTTACTTGTGAATGTATACCGTCACGGTAATTTGAGAAGCTATAGGATCGGTAAGATCTGTAACGATGGTTTAGAGTTTAAGTGGATTGCACACGTAATGAATGCAGAAGCTCTGCTGCTCAAGCTCTGTACTGGCATTGGTAGAGCTTAGTGCAGTTTTCTTTTTTGGATTCTGATCACAAGTTATGATTTCTGTTTACGTTATGTTATGACTCTAACCTGGTTGTCAATAAAACCTACTCGTATTTGAAATAACCTTTTTCCCCCTTTTTTTTTGTTTTGTTTTGTAAATTAGCATTGAATAATAATTAATGTCTGTATTTGTGAGCAAATCTGGTTCATAACGTGGATGCTGTAACTTTGGTTTCCCTCTGCGTATTTTTCTTCTCATTTCAACTCACTTTTTACTAGACGTGAATACAAGGTTCCATGTCTTGATTGGCTCATCAGTCGTTTCGCTTGATTGGTGTGCAGGAAAATTGACCAGACTGGTACCCTTGGGTTTCAGTCGATGACCACAATAGGTTTTGACTTGGAGGTGATCAATCTATGTGGTTTTGATTCTAGTCTAGAATGCTCGGCACAAGTTGGAATTAATCTATGTGATTTTGTCAGCCTTTTTTGGGGACCTGTTGATTTGTAACTACAATGGACATGGCCTTCTTCACAGACAACCTGGTGCTGTTTGGATCGATCTGCTTGTTTACCGCCGTGTATTTCTATAGCTATTTTTTCATATTCAGCAAGCTATGGAAGGGGCGATCCCGATACGAGGCAGCTAGCTGTGGAATGTCTTTGACCCATGGTACCGCTGTGGCTGCCTTGTGCTGTTATGAAATTTTTTCCAAAGAATGGGTGCTGGACTCTCCCAACACTCCTTTACAGGACAAAATCATGGAGTATTCCATGGCATATTTTATTGTTGATTTACTCAACCTTGCATTCACTGCCCCGGATGACTATCTCTTCATCATCCACCACATTGGAACTTTGTCCTACATGATATCGTGTCGGTACTTCATTCAGCATGGGGCCATATCTGTGATGTGCTGTATAGCAGGGGGAGAAATCACAAGCCCTGTGCAGAACATTTGGACGCTGTCTAAAATGGCGCAGGATTCATCTCAGAAAGCTAAGCAATTATTCTTAAACATCTCTCCTTTTTTTACAGTGTACTTTACCATAGTAAGGGCAGGCTTTGGTCCCTACTTAACATGGACCCT
Source organism: Physcomitrellopsis africana (assembly GCA_036785485.1). Taxonomy (NCBI): domain Eukaryota; kingdom Viridiplantae; phylum Streptophyta; class Bryopsida; order Funariales; family Funariaceae; genus Physcomitrellopsis; species Physcomitrellopsis africana. The sequence continues at coordinate 65,928 of JAWRVF010000084.1, read as the reverse complement.
TGGGAAATTCTATTTGGGAGGCCACGCGGACCACATAATGCCAAGGTGGCTGGCGTGTTGTTGGATGTTCAAGCTCGTGTTTGCAATCCTCGCGAGCATGTTGTGGGTTACACATCTGTGGGTGGCATTGTTTAAGTTCTACTCCCGGAGAACGCCTCAAGGATCTGTTCAGGAGAAAATTGATTGAAAGGTCACTCTCACTTGGTGCTGTGTAGCTGAGAAACTCTTCGTAGGCATTCAACTGATGGATTTGAAAAACATTCTTCGTGGTATTGTTAAGATTGTACTGTTGAATCTTCATAGCTGGATTGTTTATTGGTGAATTGGGTTATTAATTTCCTACTTTTTGTGACTGGATTTCCACGATGATTAAGACCATTCTATTCGTACTTTTATGTTTCTTTATTCCATTGTATAGTGATGTTTAATATTTGTCTTGTTGTCAAGCTTAGATCCTCTACAATCTAGGAGTTATTGCTTTGACCATTGTGAGTTTCAAGCTTTGGACATTCTTTCAGATGACTCTTAAGCTATCATCAATGCTTGAAATGCCAGCAATGTATATGATTCACCAGCTTCTGCACTGTATATATGTGTGTGTGTACATATATATATATATATATATATATATTGGGTTTTCAAATAAATAGTGATGAAATAAATAGTGATGAAAGTTTACTCTGGATGTTAAAACAATGAGATAACTTTGTTTACGTACTTATTTATTTACTTTCTCCATTTTACATTTAGAATATGAACAAAAGCACGTCTTTATATTATATTCGGAATGCAGGTGGACTAGTTTTCAAATCAATCATTTGTTTTACATTAACTGCACACATCAATGTTCCAGTTCCTTTGATATTTACGTGTGTGTGTACATATATATTTATATACATATACATATCTACAAATATGTAAAAAATAAATTCGCATTCAATTTTTACACTGCCAAATGTTTGTTAACTATTCCAAATCCTAGTTCTTCACAAACTCTTAATTTGACACCAAAATGATCTAATTTTGTGGGGTTTTTTTTATTTATTGTTTTCAAAAATAAATGTGTGCCAAAAGTTTTTTCTATAATAAAGAGGGTCATAGTTGTGTGGTAGGTCACGCCATTTTTATCGTCGATCCGCAGTTTTCTTGTGTTGTGGTGCATAGTTGGATAGAAATTTCTGAAGACGTGTCGACGAAGACAAAAGGGGCCCTGAGAGCAAACGATCCACCATAGCGCACATTCTACCCTCTTTCGCAGGCCAGTTCTGGTGCAGAATCTGCCACCCCAATTCCCTCACGACCTTCCCGGAACTTCCGACCTACCCCAGCATTCAAGACGGTACCTAACTAGAGGATCACGGACCGCCACAAAAATGGCTGACGCCGATACCCGGCCGGGTATGGAATCGATACCGGATCAGTTGATCGAAAACATGCTTCCTCGCATGTTCCATCACATCAGGTCAGGACGGGTCGGGCCGGGCGGAGCGCGGCATCCCCGACCCAGCCCGTGCCCACCTCGAGCTTTCCAGCAAAGCTGAAGAAGAGCCCTGCTTGGGATGCCGAGTTGTCGCCGGCAGTCGAGAGAGTTCGCAAGTGAGGGTGTGGAGTTGCGGTAAATTGTGCAAGCGTACGAGGATGCGGAGGAATTGGCACCATTTAGCGGACATATTGAGAAGCCGAGCACTAGTTTTTAGCGTCGGTTTTTTTGACTGCTCGGGCTGTATGTATGCAGATTCGAGATGCACGAGTCAGCCCTAGTATTGCGAGTCCTTCCCGCGTTGAAGCGTGTCGCAGGTTTGTTTGATTCCAAGGGTGCGGCGTAGGTATTATCGAGATGCCTGCCGCGGTTTGCGTGGGTTTGCGGTTGTGTGCGATCGTTGAGGAGTCGGAGAGCTTGTGGATGTGAAGCCTCGGTGAGGTGTAGGGGGGAATGGATTGGTTATGATGCAGGAAGGGGAATGTTGTGGCTGGAAGTAGCGGTTTCGGTGTCGATTTCGCGCACTGGTAGAGAATGTGCTGATATGGTGCTAAGCATTCTCTTAGTAATGGTTTCCGTGTGTACGACCCGTTCAGTATCGGCAGCTTGTAAATGACTGTTTTTTTTATTTTTATTTTTAGATGCTTGAGGTTGTGTGCTTAAGGTCGTGGTGCAGAAGAAGGCAGATTCAGGCTTCGTATTTTCTGTGGTTGAGTTACGAAATTAGGTGCTCTGGGTTTTATATTTTTTTTGTAAGCCGTGGACGGTAAGTTGAGTAGTGAAATCAAAGCCATGGCAGCCCCAGATGGGGAGGCTCGGGTGCTGGCGACCGCGCAGCACATCGTGAAAGCTCTGGGAACCACAGACACTATGACGGATGACATGCTGCATATTTTATCCAAGTTTGATCATCGATTCTCTAGCATGAATGCGAAAGAGGACATTACTCCGGAACCGTCAAGCTCGCATGATTCGGACGTTGAAGAGTATCCCCCTCGGAGCAACAGATCAAGCGCTCGGAATTCCACCGTCCGAAATTCCAGCCAAACAAGAGCTAACAACTTCGCATTGGATGCAGCACAAAATGTGATATCGCAATGGACCAATGGTTATTCAGACAGAAGTGGATCTGTACAAGCTGGACAGAAGTGGATCTTTGAGGGTTCCGAAGAAGATTCGTTACAATTTCTGGAAGCAGTAGACGAGGTCGTCCACCAATTAGATTTTATGAAAATTCATAATCGAGACCCTGGGACCCTGGAGCGAGCTCAAAACCTACATCATTTGGCTCTTCAAAAACTACTCGACGAGTTTCGATACATGTTGGACAAGTACAGCGAAAAAGTGGACCCAGATTGGTTGTTGGATTTGCTATCCGCCGGGTACTTTAGAGCTCCTGCCAATGATGTAGTTGATCCGGAGTCGGGAAGCTCCGACGGTGAAGACGACGAAGATGAGGATGTTCCTGTGGCCTGTCCAGTGGATAAAATTGAAACTTCGGTAGATTTGGTTCCCCCACAAGTGGCAGCTGATCTTGCTGACATTGCGAAACGCTTGATTGGGGGAGAGTATAAAAGGGAGTGCACGGATATGTATGTGAAAAAAAGGAAGGTCATATTAGAAGGAAGTTTATATGAGCTGGGAGTCGAAAGAGTGACAATTGACGAGGTGCAGAAGATGCAATGGGAAGTTCAGGAAGATAGGATCAAGAAATGGAACCAGGCCATGAATGTAGGGGTGAAGGTGCTGTTTGCCAGCGAAAAGCATCTTTGTGATGAGGTGAGCTTTTATCCCTTCATTAAAGCCATTTTATTGCTGTGTATGACGTAGGCTGCAGTCTGAACTTTATTTTATTTTTAACAAAGTTTTTTGTTGTTTGTTTGTTTGTGTGTGTGTGTGTGTGTGTTTTGAGTTTCTTTCCGTTTTTAAAGTTTTGGATCTTTTTGCAAATTGAATCACTTACACTTCGTATCATTTTCTGAAATTGTCCCGACTATGCAAACCCAGGTATTTCCACCATCTCTGAGTGAGAATATCTTCAATGAAATCGGTAAAGGAGCTATGATGCAACTGCTGAGCTTTGGGGAGGCTATAGCTATCAGTCGACGGTCTCCTGAGAAGCTTTTCAAAGTTCTTGATATGTATGAAGTATTACGAGACATCCTTCCAGAATTGGATGTCGTTTTCGCCGGAGCTTCTGGTGCAAGTGTCAGGTCAGAGGCCGAAGGAATTCTAATGCGTTTGGGAGAAGCGGCAAGAGGAACCTTCGGTGAATTTGAAAATGCCATTCAGAGAGATGCTTCAAAGACTCCAGTTTTGGGAGGAGCCGTGCACCCACTTAACCGGTATGTGATGAATTACATCAAACTATTATGTGATTATACCGACACTTTAAAGCTTCTTTTTGGGAAAAAGAAGGAGGTTCCAAAGTTGTTAGGGGATGATCCCGAGTTGCCTGGGTACGGGGACGATGACAGAGGGAGCAGAGAAGAGCTTTCGCCCTTAGCTGTGCAGATCAACTGGTTGATGCACGTTCTCCAGAACAACTTAGAGACGAAATCAAAAATCCACAAGGATTCCGCGTTGAGCAGCTTATTTTTGATGAACAACGTCCATTACATGGTTCAGAAGGTGAAAGACTCTGAGGTTAGGGCGTTGATTGGAGATGACTGGGTCAAAAAACACACTAGTATGCTGCGTCAGTATGCTACAAATTATCAGAGGGCTGCTTGGAGCAAGGTCTTATCATTTTTGAAAGATGAAGGAATTCAGAGCTCGGGCGGATCTAGTGGAATTTCTCGAGCAATTCTGAAGGACAGATTCAAGAATTTCAATGCTGCTTTCGATGATGCCCACCGTATACAATCACAATGGGTTGTGTACGGCGATGAGTTGCGTGACGAATTGAGGATTTCCATTGCTGATAAGTTGCTCCCAGCTTATCGAGCTTTTGTTGGGCGTTATAGGAACTTCATAGAAAATGGACGGCATCCAGACAAGTACATCAAGTACCAAGTTGAAGATCTTGAGGTTTATATTGGTGATTTTTTTTCAGGAAATTCTCCAACGATTAATCCTAGGAGAAAATCGTTTTCAAGTCAATGATTTTAAGTCGCTACCAACAAATAGGGATAATTCTTTTACAGGGCTAGACATGGCTCAATGTTCAGAGGCCTAAGACTCAAGTTTTTCTTCAATCTTCACAATTCGAAAAGTTCCATATTTATTAGTACTTCCTACTTGTGAAAGTCACCAGACGTTGTAGTCCCTGTCGATAATATGCACATTCGCCAGACTCTCCTGTTGCAGTTGCTCATAATCTGAAAGACGGCTTGAGCAAGTATGTGATACTCAGTGTAGGAGTTACCAGTTGTAGAGATGACCGACTAGATCATTGTTTCGAGTTTTAGAAATCCTGTTACACTTGGAATAGAACGTCTGTCAAACCTTTACCATTGTATCCTCCTTGCGTGTTTTTATGTCCAGGTTAGAGTAGAAGTTTGGCTGGGTTTCTACTTAGTGTGTATTTACTGTATTTTAGTATGTTGGAAATTGTTTTCTTCCCATTGCAGAGATTACGCTGTCCGTTTATTTCATTTACCTGAAATAGCAGATGTAGTGAGTATCTAATCTATGTTTACGAGGCCTCTTTTCTCAGTTGCGGGGCTGGTTTTTGCGACAGCTGGAGGCGCTTAGATGGTGTATCGCGTGAACTCATGCAGCACCCCAAACTGCAACTACACTTGTCATCGGTTTTGAAATTTGGATGGTTCAGATTGTTGAATGATTGATTGTAAGTTAACTTTTAAACTTTCATTATCATATTTCAACTGGGTTTTGTGTAACTTTCCATCGTTGGAAAAATAAGTAATCTAAATCACCAGGAAAAGTTTATCTACTAGTAGATCGTTCCAACCAGTGCTTTCTCTCTAGAATTGTAACATCCTTAGATACTGTGAAGCTGCCGTTTTAGGGTAGGCGCTACCGCAGTGCCGCTTTGTCTACAGCCTCCCATTTTGAGCCTCCGCTTGGCAACCCCGATGGCTCTGCTTAAAAACATGGGCAACAGCATATATCTGGCTCACAGTACCATTAGCCAAGATTCACCTAGTTGATAACGTAAAATTAACATACAACATACATCCCAAAAAAACAAATAAACAAAAAAAAGAAAGAAAAGAAAGAACCAAAACAAATCAAAAACAATGGTCGTAAGCAGCATCCACACAGTGATTAATAATTCCCGAAGCTCGTGGATTCATCACCGGTGAGCATCCTTTACTACTGCAACTATTCCGATGTGAAATCTGAATGTGACGTAGCCTGACAACTACCGACATCGGATCAATTGCAGCGCCACGTGAAAATCACCGAAGAGGTGGCTTTTCCCAGTTTTGAAGATGGATGGAATCCTCCAACCCAGCCCAGCCTCATGCCTTTGAGAGGCTTCATGGAGATGTAATTGACGACGATGCAGCAGATCAGAGGACTTGACGACCGGGTCAACCGGTAGGTGCCACGCTGAAGGAACTATAACTACCCCAGGAGGTATTAGTATCTCCAACAACGGATAAAAAGCTGTTTTTTAATGCTTATCGCATGATGTATCTAGGAATTACTGGTTGCATGGTATAAATACGATATAAATGAATAATTGAATAAAAGCAAATCCAGCTGTGGTTGGCACGACAACCGGGACAGGGCTCTCAGGACGTACCATATCTGGAGTAATTTACCATAGATCGAGGCTGGCAATGTTACAGGAGCTCTGGGCAGCAGTCACAGACGCAGGGGAAATTGAAATCTGGAACCGATTGAATACTCATGCTGACGAGGTTGAGAATATGCTGGGTAGTAAAGAGACTAGCATAAAAGCAAGCTACGTGACTAGGTTTTCTGAACCACAGTATTGGGGAGTGTGCGAGTTTGGTTTGCAAGTTGGGTGAGTGTTTATTGTGCTGTGGAAATCTTTTCTCTTAAGGAGAGTTTCTGTTAGTATTAGTGTGTTGAGAGGAAAAGGAGGAGGAGCAAAGATGTCGCTGTGGAATCTCAAGCTTGAGGTGGAGTTTTGAGGTTCGGAATCTAAAAGGCCGGAGTATGGGTATTCTGTATAAAATATATACTGGTGTGCGTCGGTGTCTGAGTTTTTGGAGGTTTGAGTTTGCGGTGGAGGAATTTGGATCCTACACTGCGAGGATGCAATAAAGGAGGTGGGTCCGAAGGTGGAAATCGTGAAGAAGAAGGCGAGGAAATGGTCGTCCTCGACAGGGTAGCCTGGGTGCCGCTAACAGCGAAGCTTATCATCAAAGCCCTTGGAACGTCGAACTCCATGATATTCGTCCTGAGAAAGTTCGATCATAGGATGCGTCAGGTCCCTCCAGGCGTGTGCCAAGAGGATACTCAATTTGACCCTGGATTTGGCGAGGAAAATCATCGTTTACTAGGACATTTTCCACTCGAAGAGACAAGGTCACACTTATATCTTCGAGAGCGAGATCGATGAGGCCCAGACCTACATCGGTGCTGTCGATGAGGTGTTCACCAAAATCAAGTCCATGAAAACTCACAACGACGACCCCAAGCTTCTGGAAGAAGCGCAACATTTCTTACAACTAGCCATGGAAACATTGGAGCAAGTGCTCCAACACGTTGTTGGATCGCTTCACAACACTTGTTGACCCTGAAGTCCTCCTGGATGCTTTCTCAGTTGGATCGTTCCGAGATCCTAACCTCGTAGATGACGGCCAAGGATTCCACGGCCAGTATGATTCCACGGAGTGCGTGCGTGTGTACATTAAATTCAGGAAAGTGGTGCTTAAGAACAGTTTGTTGGTCGTGGAAGGTAACCATAGACGAGGTGCAGAAGCTGCCATGGGAGAACCTCGAAGATGAGATCAGTAAACGGAACCACGCTACAAAAGTAAGCGTGACGGTGATGTTTGCCACTGAGAAAGCAGTGATGCGATCAGGTAAACTTTTTGAATGGACTCCAACCATATCTCCAACATCTTGCAATGCTTGTCAGTAAGTGCGCTCAGTTGTATGTTATGTCTGTTGGGCAACGCTAAGGAAGTCGACCAACAAGGTTTAGGGCTAATATCTCCAGCAAGGATTGCATTGTCTGTTTTGATTAATCACGTACATGTGAAGGATTGGATCCGCCGTGCCTAGATAGAGATAACAACCCTTCATTCTCATGCATAATGGAATTAGCATTTAGATTCATGTCTCCAAGCTGAAAATCCTAGTCTCAGTAGATCGAACACAATGCTTTACACGCAGTAGGCAATTTGTTGCAATGCTGTAGCATAGACCTCGGTTAGTGTCTAAGCAAGGAAGGCTACAGTTCAGGGAGTGAATGCACCGTGACAAGCCTGCTGAAGTGCTGCAATGAAGCGGGGCAACATCACAAGGTGCAGAGATAAACATGGAACTTCATAAGTCGTCTTAAGCTTCATAGCCACAGGCGAATATTGAGTCCCACATCTAAACTGTTTGCATCAAATAGTATGCCCTGAGAGTGAATCAACGCAGTAGTTGATTTGCACTGTGCATTCTAGAATGGATCATATCTAACAGTTTTCACGCTCCAGAAGGGGTTTTTTAACCTATAATGAAACCCACATGACAGACATTCCTCACCTTGATTTTGTAGTATTTGACTCCATCACTTCTGCATGACGTTCAAGGGGACGTACTCAGGATTTGAGCACTGCATTCACAAATCTCTTGCTTGTGAACAACACTAACCATGTGGTTTAGAAGGTGAAATCCTCCGAAGCCAGGGCATTAGCTTCGGGAATATTGCGAGTGCGGTAAGCTGCCACCAGCTCAAGGATTTCAACACAAGTTTTTTGACAAGGTTCACCACACGCAGTTGTAGTTGGTGAAATTGGAATCTGGGTTTGGGTGATGAGCTCCGGATTTTCATAGCTGACAAAATTTGAGATGGGGATTGTTTTGTTTGCAAGACTGCAGAACTGTAGGAGCTACTTTCCATGTGGGAGTTCCAAAGAGGATCCAGATCAGAGGAAAGTTTTTAAAGCACATGGGAGAAATGTTGCAACACATGGAAGTTGTTTATCTACAAAGACTGGTTTGACTCATGCAATTTGAGCATAAATGCAACAATATTGGAGACTCGTGGCGTGCATCAAAGTTTAGGAAACAGTTTGAGTGTGGTATATGAAGTAATTTTATGTTCATAATTCATGGCATTGCAGTTTATTTTTTTAGGATTGGTATCAAATTGGAGTGAAAGGAATTTGAAGAATAGAAGCAATTGTTATTTTCAGGAAAATCGAATGTTAATTTGAAAAATTTCTTCTCGATTACATTTGATGCTTAAGATATTATATACAATTTTGGTTAAATAAGATAATCTTGTTATAAGTTTAATACTATTAAATCTAAATATACTATTAGTAATAGATTTTAATAATATAATAATAAAAGGAGACTTTTGGAAGGTGTTGAAGAATATTGAGTTTGTTAAAATAACAAACAAAAATAAAATTGTAATAAAGATAATAATTGTGAATTTGATAAATAAATATTTTATTTTTTAAGTTTATTTTTTTATATCTCTTTGATTTATACATCTTTATATTTTTTGAATGTATCATAATTGTCTTACAACAAAATAATAGAAGTTATATTTATAAATTATTAGTTGTCATGAATATAGACATTAGATAAGAGATTTATTTCATTTAGTAGTACATGTTCAAAAGCCAAGATTCTAAGACATCAACAAAATATGTTTTAGTTACTTTCTATTCCAAAAAAAACTAATAATAAGTTAGTTAGTTATATTAAAAAAGTTATTTTAAATATTTTAATTTTTAATAATAAATTTTTAATTTTATTGATTATAGATTAATTATAAAAATAATTCATCTTATTCTATATAATAAGATTTTTTATTGGAATAAAAATAACTAATTTTTTTATTAAAGATATTTCTAAATTTATAAATCTTTAAAAGAAATTTTATTGAATAAAATATTTTAATTTATATCAAATTTTTAAAGAAGATTATTTCAAATATTACCAAAATCAATTGATTTCTAATATAAATATTTAAAAATAGATAAATAAACCAAATATATCAATTTAATTTTAAAATAGTATATATTTTGTAGTATAAACTATCAATAAGATAGTTGAACCAATTTCTTATTATTGGTAGAATTTTCTAACAATTATAGCATATTTTGTTGAAAATAAATTCAATTATTTTATAATTATAATTTTTTTTTAAATTAAAGGTATCACAATCCCAATTATAAGAGATTAAACTACTTGTTGTAGTATCATTAAAAAAGAACTTGTATTTTGTCTACAAGGGATTCAAATTCAATAAAATAATAAAATAAAAAAAGCATACATGATATATTTAAAAAGCATACATGGTATATTTAAAAATCATAAATATACTTTAAAGTAAGATATTAAGTATAATTTATTAACATTATATATATATATATATATATATATGTATGATTATCAAAGATTACATCTATTTACAATTATTCTCTAAATTACTTAGTTAATTTTTTACCAACTGATATGTAAATCCATCTAGTTTATTTTAAAATATTTTTATGAACTATTTATTTTAAAAAGTGATTTACCACCATAATCTTTATTTAAATTTTAAAATAAAAATTATATACAAAATTAGAAAATTTCTTAACTTATAACTTATATATAGTTATTTAGAATATTCAGTATATTAAAAATATTATAATATTAGTAAATAAATACAAAAAAATATTATTTAATCTAATTAATATATGAATAAAAATTTATAGATTTTATTAATAAATCTCTTTAAACCAAAATTAATGTATTTATAATAAATCTAAGATCATATCATATATGATATCAATGGAATAACTTTAAGAAGTTGTCTATTAAGACATGTATTAGAAAGAAATAAATAGTAAATTAAAGAGCATTAACATTCTCTAATTTTTTTTTTACAAGTCCAAGTTTTTTAGTCTTATCTTTAGAGCTTCAAAATGCCAAATTATAATATCGTTACAAAATCTCAAGTCTTTAAATTTCAAAGTTTTTTTTGTTGCAATTGTTTGACGAATCATTAAAAAAAAAATCATAACTTTCACAACCATCTAAGCACCTTTAAAGTAATGTAGCATATATTGAATATTTAGCATGACTTTGCTACAAGCAATTTTGGCATAGAAATCATCAAAAAGATGTTTAATTCTTGGTTATGCTAATATTAGTTTATAATATTAAATTTTTTAATTCAAAAGATACTTTTAAAACTAATTTTCAATCCTAAATTCATACCAAGTTTTTAAAAGTATATTAACAATAAATAATTGTGGCCATAATTATTAGTTATATAAGCTTATCTATATATGAAGTAGAGATACAAAAAATTAAAAAATTAAAAAATTAAAAAAATAATATAATAAGATTTCTTGAAAAAATATTAGACTTTTTATAGATATATAAAAATGGATAATTAAATCTCTTTATAATTTTTTTGCTATAGCAAGAAGTGATGTCATGAATATATAACAAGTTGCATCTTTAATCACTTTTTGAAACTTTTTAGAATTATTTAAAATCTTCTAAATATTTGTACCAATGTTTGCAGATGTTTTAAAGCCTCTAGATTTTTTAGAATCTTTAATAAGATTCTAAAGACTTCTATAGTATTTCAAAGATTACTAAGAACCTTCCATAATCTTTCAAAAGCTTTTTTGACCTTCTACAGCATCCTAAGACCTTCTTTAGACTTCTAAAAGTTTTCACAAAAGATTGTTTAAACTTCCAAAATATTTTATGATCCTTGGAACTTCTCTAAAATATTTTATAGTATCTAATTTTTATTATATAAACTAGGAGGCAAGACAAGATATGTTTCAATCTCACCAATTTAAATTTTGGAGCAATCTAAAAGCTGCTTTATTTCTAGTCTTATATCTAATCTTATTTCTAATCTAAAATCTTATATATATATATATATATATATATATATTATTTTCTTTTTCTTTTATTTTTATATAATGGATATTATCTAAATAGTTTATAATATTTTATTAAATCAATTTTTAAAGACATCATTAGTTATAAGATAAAAAATTAATTTCAGTATTTCTTGACATTTTTAGCACATATATAATGATTTGTAAAAATAAAAATATCATTTTTTATTAAAATATCTAGAAAATAGAAATAAAAACAACTTCTAAAAAATATCCTTTTTTAATCTAAAAAAGTCAAAAAATAAACTATAGAACATTTACGTATTTAATTTACAAACTACTTGCTATTAATGAAGTTATATAAAAAAAATTAATTGAATTTTTATTTATAATAATTTAAGTAAGACTTATAATTATTTATAAATATCAATTATATATATATATATATATATATATATATATTTAAACATATAACATAGAAATTTTTATCCTTAAAGAATATGTTTTTTCTAAAGATTTATGTAACCTTATTGTAATTAAACACCATTACCTTTTATATTCTATAATTTTTCATAATCACCTTTAAACTATCTATTCTTTCATATTCTATGGTTTTATAGATACAATCTATATATTATTATTGTTGTTATTAATTATCAATGTTCTATCAATGTTCAAAAATTTCTTGGAGTGTATATAAAAAAAAATATGAGACAAATATGTTAGTTCAGAGTGAGAGCTCTCGCGAGGGTTTCATTTGTTGGTTTGACTTGTTGTAAGATTGCCTAATTTATTGACAGTCGTGAATTGGTAGCATTAGTGTGGATCGGAGGGATGAGACCGGATCGTGAGAGACTCACCACAAACTAAGACCTGGAGGGGTTCTCATTCTGGAGAAAAATTCCTGCTTCAATGTTGCTTATGTCGATGGAAATGGCCAAGCCAGAAAGTGGCACTTTTGCTTCTTACCAATGCTGCACTATTTGCTAGGAACCTAGCTGCTCATCCCCGAGTCACCAGGCTGAACCCTTCTTGAATAATTTAGAAACAGAGCATCTGAAGATCGAGAAAGAATTGTTCAAAATGGCAGATGGTCGCTCATGCACAGACGATGAATACGAGGAACGTGAAAACGCTTCTCCAGGTTCCAATCGTGGCTATGACCATTCGGATCTGCAAAGCCAGTTGACAGAGTACCCTTCGAGAATGCTCGGAGGGTCTAGAAAGGGATAGAGCTTACTCGCACTATTTCACCCATTCTCCTCACCATGACTACCACTATTGTTTTCCGTGTCAGATCCAGAAAATGAAAGCAACTTTGTAACTTATCCAAGAAAAGTCTGAAAACAAAGAAAAATTGAAGCAGCGGTGGTGATCTTTATAAAAGAATGTCATCGAACTAACACTCCGTACCCTGCAGTGACTTGGTCTCCAGAGTCCGGATATTCTGTTGAGTACTATGTCCATGCCATCAGTAGCTAGGTAGGAGTTTACCTTCTACCATTCTATCATCAATGGCAAGGTGGCAGGAATTAGCACCTGCCCATTTCTTACCTAGTATTGCGCATATACAGTAAAATATGGGCCCTTCATCTAAATAACGTAACATGGCAAAAAACCACTTCCCCAGATGCTACGAAATGTTAAGAAAATTTCTACCTAAAAAAAGGTTCTCTAAGCAACTATGCACCATTTCGGCCACTACATATTGGACTAAGCTAAAAACATTTGCGCAAGAAACAACCAATTTGTTTCCCGTCCTCAGGCAGTTTTGATGAACTTCACCCTTCAAGCTTTGGCGAATTAGCTTCTGGAGTGAATTTAACAACTTGAATATATGCTATATTACTTCGTGATACAGTGGCCTCCTTACTCCCTCTTCTCTGAGTCTGTAGTGCCCTGCTCTGCCGCAATACCCTTCTCACTAGAAGCTATCAGATCATCACCATCCGAATCCGTATAATCAGATTCCTCACCGGAAAAGCTGAACCACCTGCCCTCCATGCCTTCCTCGTGTCCCAAACTTTCCTCCTGTCGTCCATCTTCATTGTCTTCCTCATCATAATCCTCTTCAGTCCAATTATCAATGCCAAAGTCATCCTCATCGTCATCACCATCATCATCATCTTTCTTTATCTCCAATTCGCTTACACTACTCGTAACACTTCGACCGTCGGATGTCAAATTGTCATCATCTTCTTCTTCTTCTTCTTGCCTGGAAGCTGCCAAGTCCGGCCGCTCTTCACCAGGAGGCCAGCCACGATAAAATATAAGTTTGCTTGGTTCTGTATCGAGTAAAACAGCCCCAGTAGATTCCTGAAAGAACCAGCAATAGAGGGCTTGTAATCAGTATTTTCCGCCTGTTAATTGACGTATTCAATTTAGAAAATACATAACATGATTTGGCAATTCTACATTTAATAGATTTTTTAAAAGTATCTTTAAGAGTATATTGTAGTGAGCATTATAGATGTGAGTCATTCAAGGGTGGTGATAGCTTCTATCTTTATATAGCTTCACACGGCCTGCTATAATCAGAAGTAAAGGAACACTGCAAGAATCAAGTCACATCCGGGAAGTAAGAATACCTCAATTTGTTCCACAACTGAAGCCACCGAGGTACCCTTTGGTCTTCCCTTCACACCAATTTTTACAAAAGGATTCTTTTCAAGAAACGCACAAATAGACTTGGCTAAGTCTTCATACACAGTCTCCTTTCCTGGATTTCAAACCAACATTTAAATCAGCATCCTTGACAATGCGATAAAGTAAATAATAAGGAACAAAAAAAGATATTTCAGGGCAGCTGAGAAAGAATACTATGATACTCACCAATGTTGAAATTAGCAGCTTTGCCCATCATTAGTGGAATTTGTTGCCGCAAAAAATGCCTTTGTTTACGTGTAAGAGGTTCAGCCCGGAAATAGGAGCCACTCTTTCCATTCACTCCTGAGAATTCGTCGTCATACTCAAATCCGTCAAATTCAAAGTCTGCGTCGTCAAGGTCTTCAGGTTTGCTTCGTGATCCGTTGTCACTTTCCGATTCATCTTCCTCCTCCATTTTGCTCTGTTCAAGACAATAGTGCAACAATTAATGAAATAAATCCTTGCATAATAAAACTCACGTTGTAGCGATAGCATTAGCTAGTAGACCAGTGGATAATTCAACATCCTGATCACAAGCTGCTGATAATGCTAGGCGTGCTTTGAAGACGTACACAACAAAACTTCGCACCTTAATCGCTTTGAAAAACCTTTCATGATAAAACAATGGTTGCTTAAAACTCCTACAAGATGCAATTTTTTGGTTTCATTGTTTTTTAGTATATTATCAAGCATTCTGAAACTCACTAAGCCTGTCTGCATTGTCTCAATCTTCTTCTTTAGTGCCCGGATATGCTTCTCCAAGGACTGCCACAGGAACACAGAAGGAAATCATTTGATACTGCAACAGGGCATTCATATCTAAACATGGAGACGTAAATTGGCCAGATCCTACATGCGAAAATCACAACTAATGCTCCAAGTCGTATTAGCAGACTCCAGATAAACGTGCTAGCTTGAATTATACATAGACATCATTCTAGTAATGCTCGTTGGTTAATCTAATCACTAGCAACACAGAAGATTCAAGACCGTTCTTTTCGACTAGCACAGTCCACAGTCAGATCATAGACATGGTGGGCTGTAATTTAGAGGCTAAAAGTCATACCTCCATTCGCTGCATCTCGAGAGATCGTTTCAAAGCTTGTCTTTTTGTGAGAAGATGTCTCGGTCTTAGTTCAGATGGACGCTGGTAATTCTTGCCACGGTACATCACAATGGCTTGTCCCTTAGAAGTAGTGATAATATCAACCAAAATTCCTCCACTCTCATTCTCAAGTATTTTCGCTATTCGTTCAGCCTCAGGCAGTGATGCCTTCACAAGAATTTTTACAAGTTCCCTATATTTCCAGTGAAGGTGCATATTCTCAACAGTACCGCTGAATACTCCCCTCCTACCTGTGAAACGCCAAGGAGAGGTTGCACATCAAATTCTTGCTACAGATTGAGAAAACCTAGGCACAGTGCTGCAACGAAATGGACAAATATTTGCTAAGTTCGTTATCTGAAAGTTTTAGATGTTACTAGTAAGATGTGGAGAGAGAACAATCTGAAGGCTAGCATGCAAGTTTGATAAACAAAGAACAAAGTCTCACCCAATAGAAGAAAGGCCTTCATTTTCAACCCAAGCTTTTTGTACATATATCTCTCCCCATCTGAAAGATGCTCCTTATCCAGGGTAGCATTAGCAGGAGTCGTTTTTGCTTCAACCTTGTCTAGCTCTAACTGTGCTCTTTCCATCTTTTTAAGTGCCTGGGACAAACACAAGCAGAGAAATTTCCTAAATCGAGGTAGCACAAAAAAAATACAATCAAAACTGGGCATTCTTTTCGATTTAAAGGACTTCTCAAAACGGACATACCCTTGTCGAGGTAAAGTTATTACGAGTCAGGCCCACTACGATTCAAAGAAGCGGAACCTTATGTGGTCACCTATTCTAGATGATTGGCAGAAAAGTAAACACCACAGCTCTAAAATACTCCATGTATGCATTACAAAAAGAGCGTTTCATCTACAGCATAAACTTGAAGTAACTCAATGAAGTCCAGTAAACACTATTGCAGATTCAACAGCTAATCTGAAAGAAGCAACTGCCCTGCTCGGTACACATAAGATGCTGCAAACATCTTTTTAACTCATACCACAGATAATGGACTCCAACTATACAGTGTACTTACCATGTTCAACTTTGACCGTATCATGCCAGTGGCCTGAGCTCTTTTCCTCTTCCGTGCTGCTATTCTTTCTTTGCGAGCTTCACCACTATCCAGCCAGGCTTCCCACTTAGCTCTTGTTTCCAGGGTCTCTTCCAATGTCCCCACTTTGCTGTCAACAGTAAAGGAAAACGAACATTGTCAGGAGCAACTAAAGGAAGTCATCTGAGCAGTACCAATTCCCAGACACAGAAATAAAATTATGAAGTAAATGCCCTGGTACCTGGTTTCTTCGACGACTTGCACTGGTCTACTCCGGCCCACCATACGAAACCTTTCTTCCTCCTCCTGCAATGCTTTAGCCATTCGATCCCTCTCTTCAAGCGCCGCTTGAACTGCTGGGGGTAAAAAGTCTTTGCCACGATGAAACACGATGAACTCCTTATCTCTAGATAATAGGGTTCCTCCAGTCAGCCTCTGCAAATCATAAAATAAATAAAATCATCATATCTGTGATCTCCTGATGTATGTGACAACGGTGAGATGACCAAAAAAGGTGGAGTTTGTATACAAATTTTACCTTCAACTCTTCAGCCATTCGCTCGTTGCTTGTATTTTGGACCCCCCTCTTCACACCTATCTTCACAATTTCGCTCCTCTCCCACAACTTCACAATAGCTGCAGCAACTCCATCAAGTCCTCTATTTTTACCTGTATACAATATCCAAATGAGTGAGACTACTAGAAACGGGATTTCATTGTAAGCAGCTCTGAAGACTAAAAATACAACTTAAAGGTCAAGTCAACTTTCAGTGGTACTGCTGCGGTCTAGTCCACCCGCAATTGACATCTTAACGATATTAACAAACTTTATGAATACACTTGAAAGTAAGCAAGGCGAAATCAGCAGAGAACAACACAACTTCGCAACTACAGAACCAATCCTCACACACAAGACAGTATCAATTAAGATACTCACCGAGTACAAAATGAGGAGGAATAGGTCGTGCCAAATGACGTAGTTCTGTCAATTCAAAATTGTTAAGTTTGGGTTTTACTCCATAGGGCAGTAGCCTGAAGGGACGCTTGAATTCAAAATCTGGACTTAACAAAAGATCCCCATCCACTGGCACTGGTCTCCTCCCAGTCCAGTCTGCATACCGTGGCCCTAGTCCATCAAGAATTTCTTCCACCATCCTCAGATCATTCTCCTGCTTCTTCAAATATGCTTCCCTCTCTACAGACATTAAACAAACACATCAACACTCATTTCAACTGAAGGCCACAGCAGTATGTGAAAATGTCCTTCTATGATGCAGTAACTCCTTACTAAAACAACTCTCTGTCGACCATTTTTTTTTCATCCTTAAAAAGTGCACAAATAGTATTTTCTAATTTAGATAAGGAATTAAGAAATCAAACTTTCATGAATTCAAAAATACGTATCGCATCAGCTGACCTGAATCCAGTGGTGCTTCATCCATTGACTGCTCTCCTGTGCTATGAAGTGTCGCAGCTTTGTTTGACGGCTTCTCTTCCTCTTCACTACCAGTATACGTGAAGTCTGTTTGTTCGTCCCTTTCTTCATCCTCGTCCAGATTAAGAGATAATAATTTCATCCTTTCCCTTTCCTCTCTTTCCTCTCTCTCCTGCACAGATGGGTGGACATAGTCCTTCCCACGATAAACTACTGCGGCACTGCCCGAACGCCATATGACCAACCCGCCAGTTAATCGCTGCAGCCACAAGCAGTACGAACAACAATTTCAACCAAGCATTTCATTGTAATGTAAATCACCAACTTAACACCTCTAAAGAAGTACTTTCATTCGCCTTGCTCACTTGAACAACCGAATTGCGACTATTGTTTTACATGCCATTGATTAATATTATAAATCCGACTCAAACTAACCTCGTCCAAACTCTGATCAAAGCCTTCTACCTAAACACCGTTATTAAGAAAACCAGAGAGCTTGAGCGGGGAAACAAAGAGCATGCTACAACTGAAACCCAAGAAGCTGAAATAATTGAACTGCTACTTTCTCAGAGAAGCAGAAACTCACATTGACTGCATCACACTCTGAAACACATACCTACTCAATAAGACAGGAAAAATATGATCAATCAACTGAAGACGTTCAATACATATTATTCTGATTTTTTTCTTTATATGATTAAGCGGAAGGAGATAATGAATGATAAATCACTACCTCAAGATCCTCGTGCGCTTTCTTCATATTCATTGATAGGGGAGCATCACATTTCACTTTAGCGATCTCACAAGTCCGCCACCTTTCATGGATTGCCTCCACAATTCCAGGAGTAACTCCTAATCGACCAATCTTCAGCCGTCCCTGCAACTGCAGCCCAAGTGTACGCAACCTTTTCAACTCAACATCTGGTATAGTGAGCTCGGCCATGGAGGGAGATCTGACTCTCTGTTTCTTGACAACCTGCCCTTCTTCTTCATTGACTTCTTCATGTGTATTCTTGTCCCATGGAAATTTTGCATCTAGCGTAAGATGCCCAAGATCATCAGAAGCCTGCTTTGGTACTGGATGATCGGAGTTGATCCATCTTCCATTTAACCCAGACTGTGCAGCCTGACCAGGTCTGTGAGCAAAAGGAAAATTGTTTAACCTACGCTTCCATGATAAGATTAATCACTGTGTTGCACCTAGACATGAGAATTTCCATAAGGACCAATAGATGCTCCTAAGTCACAAAAACATCCAATAAAGAGCAAAAGCGCATAGCCTCATCCTGGTCATCAAATAGAATCCTACATGAGCAAACGTAACCGAATAAGATCCTCTGCGTTGACCATAAATTTTTCTCTTTTCTTGAGGGTGCTCGCAGCACAAACAAACAGCTAGATCCTCCAAATGTTTTATTCCAATAAAACCCATATCACTTCAGTCAGCTCAAGGTTGCAACCCCGTCACTGCAGTACATGGAATGAGAGACTCAGCGACCACGTCAACCATCACCCAGCGTAGGGACAGTCGATAGTCCGCGAGTTCAAATACGTACCTTGGCAGAAAGACTGAAGTCGCAGTGGCAGGCAAACTTTTGTTGGAGCCCGCCGAAGTTGCAGACTGATCGTTACCAATTGCACGCAATTTTTCCACGATTCGAGCCATAGCAGATTTTCGACCTCCGCCTGAGTAGGTTTCTACGCTCGATCTGGAATCTTCAAAGTCGAACTCTTCCTCTTCGTCAACATCTCTTTCATTCAAACCCCTGTTCGTTGACGGTGACAAACCCCTGTCTCGAAATTTTCCTTGAGCTGCTCCGGACTCCCACGGCGCCCTATGCATATTACGCCCCTTATCATGTTGAGGATACCTAGAAGTGGTTGACTTCGAGGATTCATTGTTTTTCATTGGATAATTACCCCCTGCTCTACCTGTTTCGTCTCCTCGCTTATTGGGGGCAAAAGAGCCTGGTTTCTGGTACCTAGAGTTTGAGTGACGCATCTGCGCATCCCCTCTCCCAAATGCATTTTTATTGAAATCCGGTGAAAACTCACCATCAGACTGCCTATCTAGGGCACTATTTCCATATCTGCGTTTTTGAGAGTAATTGGTCCCGTCATTTGAAGGCTCATCTTCTACTGTTTTTCTCCAAGGAAATTCTGGTTCAGAACTCTTCCCCCGGACAGGATAGGTGAATTTGTCTTTGGGTTTAGGGGTAGGGGTTGACTTCTTCCATTTGTCGCGTACAGAAGGAACTTCACCTTCGTCAATCTTCTTCAGTGACACAATGCAAGTCTGTCCCCGTCGCCAGTTGGGAGACTGAGAATGCAAAGAGGGGAACCTATTGTGGTGAATGAAAAACAGAAGAGAAGTTTTGGAAGTTCTACGAACAAAAGATGTGGACGACAGGTTGCGTGGGCCTCGAACATCCAGCGCACGAATAGGCCCTAAAAACCGTACGGGAGCCACGCTCGCCATGATGGAAACATCCATAAAAAAGCTTCAAATAAACTCGCTCGCCACTTCTCCTTCGTTATTTCTCAAGGACCTGAACCTCAACATTCATGTGCATTCCGCACCACCAAATAAATAAGTGAATAAATAAAAAATTTCCATTGCTTACAAACGCCAACCACACTTTCAATTTGCCCTCCAACTCTCTAGAAACTAGAAAAACACATCTACCACAACTCACCTCTCTACTTCCCGATTCCCGCTACATTATATCCAACCATCACATAATCCATATGAAAAATTCTTAGAAGCGTAAGGCGACTCTACAATTTCCGAGCTTCGTCCACTTTAAGTCTGTTTCTCGAATCAATCCCCACCTCCAACTCAAAAACCTCAGCTCATACATCCTTCCAAACACACTGGAATAATGAACAAAATTGAAACGCTCTACAATTCACCAATTGCTATAGCATTCTCGTACTTTCCAAGGCCCGTTACCATTTCCACGAAGAATTCTCAACTACAAAACCAAAACCCTAAATCTTATCTTCTGGTAATAGACACTCTTATTGCACATCCCAATCAAAACCCCGTGCTAAACCCCCTTCTACCTCGATTTTCCCTTAAAAGCACCTTACCTCGACATGCTCCCAACTACCGAAATCCTATTCAATGGAAATGGATCCCGCGAACTCTTCCGCGGCAGCTACGAATCGCTCCCAAGCAAAAACGTTGCTGTGGTGCGGAATTGCTACAAGTCTCGTGTAACGATGGGCGGGTCAGTTTCCTGGAATGGGGCGGGAGGGGAAAAATCCCGGGTCGGGTCGGGTTGGGTCGTGTTGAGTTGGGTTGTGGATAACCCGCGATAGGCCCACTACCAGATGCCGAGGTTCTTGAACTTACGTGCGTGAACTTACGTGCCGATATTTTGCATCGGTATTGTGGCCCGTTATTCAGAACCGGATAGGGTCCACCTGAAATGCGAGGCTGTTAGAGATAGTATTCTTTGTTTGAGGCAATGACCCAACCCATTTCTTCCACGTGTCACTCAAAAGTACGTGCCACGTAATAACGTCGTCTTGCAGGTTCCCGGCTAGTCTAAGGAAGTAGTTGCCTTCTTATTTTAAGCATTACATGATTCAATGATTCTTTTTCAGAGAAAATTCAATTCAGCAAAAAAATAAGAAAATACAACAAAACAGAACTTATCAAACTAGTTGAGAGTGGTAGTGACACAGACAAAATAATAGTTTGAAAATGGGTTGAAGAATCTAATACCCAACATTTTAAAAGCAGGGTTCTATAACAGTCAATTTTTGCCTATCTAGTGTAATTTTTATTGAACAAAAATAAATAAATAGGTAACTAAACCCACAACAATTGTATGTGTGACTTTTCAATCTAGTAGGTGACATGGTCCTTTTTTAGTTGTTGTTCTGTAAAGAACAGATGCACAAACAAAGCCTACTTTTAGGTCAAACTCATTAAAAGCAGCTTACAACAATCTCAAAGTAAATTAATGAATAAATAATCAGTATATTTTCTATTCACCCATTGATTTATTATTGTTGTTGTTGTTATTAGGAAGATGATATGTGTTGCATTCAAATGTATTGGGTGTATTAAAGTATGGTAAACAAAAGAATATATCCATGTGATTGTATTTTTATTTTTATTTTTTGTTTATTTCATCCAATTCATTTCAAAATATGATGGAAAGAATTGTCTTTACTTAAACCCAATAGAATTATTCTTTGAATATGTTCAATTTATAGGTGTATGCATTCATGTTTATGTTTATATATATATATGCACACATACAAGATTATCCCCTCTTCTTTTGTGATTATATTCACATATGACATTTATGTGCATATTACAATTATTTACTGCATAAAAAAGATAATGAAATTATACCAATTGCAATAAAATACCACTACATGTATCTACATATAAATAATTAATTTCTCATACTTAATTTTCATTGACATATATATATATATATATATATATATATATCTTTACTAGATTGAAAAGTCACACAGAAAGAAGAAGAAAAAATATATATATATATATATATATATGGTGGAAGATGAGAATGTTGTGACAACTTTGTGAAAATAAAACAAAAATAAGTAATACTTCAACTTTGTGAAAACAAAACAAAAATAAGTAATACTTCAACTTTGTGAAGATGTTCCATCAATACTCTCACACAAATAAGTCTTGTGAGCTAAATATGATCACACTATTGACATGTGTGACAAGTATTTTCTTATTGTGTCTGTTTAGACTTACTGCATTTATGTATAAAGTCTAAAAAATAATTCATAAAACCTAATTTTTCTTCTTCTTTTTCCCTCTTTCCAAATATTCTGTTTTACATGAGTATGGTTGCAGTTTCTCTAAAGAAAATTCTTTAAGGTCTAGTGTTCATTACAAATACACTTGTGAAAGTAATAAAACAATGCAAACAATTATTTGTATGAGGACAATAAAATTACTTTTTGTAACGAAAATGTACATAATAAAATCAAAGCAACTGGTCAAATACAAAATATTAACAGTTCTTAATATTAGTGATGGAAATTTCATTAAAAGAATAGAAGACCGGAATTGTTAAAAGTGATCCAATTGAAGTGAAAAAAGTGATAATAATGGATTGATTTGATCATTACAGTGGCTCCAATCTCCTAATCAACAGAAGTTTGGACGATTAAATTCCAATCATGAGTTGGCATTAAATCTTGCCTGCAAACCAATTCTGATTGGAGTGAAGGGAGAAAAAAACAAAAGAAAAGAAGTCCATTAGTCAGTGTGAACAGGGTGTGTTCACTAGCTTGGGCGCAAGGATAACATGATGTGGTATGCTGGGTTTGCAGAGTAGGCACACAAACATCAGGTTATCTGTCCTTGCGCCACATCACCCCCAACTTCCAATTTAAAGGCTCCAAATCAACTTTTCCCCAAAACCAAGTGTCTGTTGCTACACTATTTATCTTTGATTTAAATATTGAAAATCAACTTTCCCCCAAAATCTGCAATATTTTTTAATTACTGTAATTTAGTATATATATATATATATATATATACATACATACATACATATCAATAAACACATAAACCTATAAGAAAAACATCTTTCAATAAAGGTTTGCAATTTTGAAAAAAGACTCTTTGAAAATTTTATGATACCATACCTAGTTAACACATAATAAAAACTAATACATTCTAAATCTTAACTACATTTCTCTTCAACTTCATTAGTCTTTTAATATCCAAATATTTCTAAATTAATATACTAGCATAAAGATCTCTTGCTTTGTTGTATAAATATTATGTTAAAGCAAATCATTGATGTATAATAATGAATCTCAATATAAATAATATAATAAAAATTTATAGAAATATACTCTATTAATAGAATATAAAAAGAAATTAAAACAATAAAAAGTAAATCAATGAAAAAAAAATTACATACATACATTGTAAAAAAGAAAATGATTTTATGTATAATTAAATAAAAAAAGAAAGAAAAAAAGGAACACTAAGAAAAAACATCCATTTATAACATAAGAAGGTAATAGAATGGTTAAGTTCAAGTACAAAGGATTAGAGACTCTTGAACCAAGACTAAAGTACAAGAAAGGCCTTGACAAGACTATAGATGATTTCAATCTTGCCTTTGTACTAACAAGAAAGTCAAATCTAAATTTTTTAAGGATTACAAGACTTGCAAATCAAGTGTTTAAGTTATAAGATGCTTCTATATTGACTTTCTAGATAAAAAAATTTACAATGTATAGAATCTCTTGGTTCTTTACCAAAAAATCATATCTTTTATTTATTAATACATATTAGTATTGAAGCTTTAAAAATTAATTGTTAAACTTAAATTTTATATATATATTAAAAATAAAATACTAAATTAATTATATATTAATAAAAATTTTAATCATATATATATTATTTAAATATTTATTTAATATTATACAACTTATAAAATAGAAATAAACTACAATAAATAAAGAGCATTGAAAAATTATAAAAATAGAGGAAAGTAAATTAACATAAACCATTGGTTTTTAATTTTTGTTGGTATTTGTGAACATGCAACAAATATAAACATAATCAATCACATCAAGCACAAAAATACAAAAAAAAAAAAGAAAAAAAGATCCACAAAATAAATAAATTAACACATAAATAATCTACAAATAGAACAGAAGTTTCACAATGCTCAACAATGGCGGGTTTAGTGCATGGTTACAGCCACTAGGGTTTGGGATCAATCGGCGTAGGGTTCAGTTTGGAGACGTGACTGCTATTGTGGTGATTAATTCGGTGAGTCACGCGACCATTAATCTCTTCGCTGCAAATCCAACTCTGGCTTCACTTCAACCTCCGTGCCATGAATCTGCGCTTTGCCCAAGCTTGGCGTGAATTTTTTTTTTCAAAAACTCCATCTATTTTGCGTTTCTGTTAATAGAGGCAACAGCATTGAGTGCCGCTTCGGCATTGGTTTCATGAACCGCATTTCCATGACTGAAATAGAATTCGAGCGAGTGATTTTTAGCACGCGAAACTCGAAAAAAATTAACACCGGAAATGCCGTGTTGGTCTAAGATCTTCATTGCACTGTAGGAACTGCTGTCGTCGTCGCCGTCGTCGTTGGCTTCTTCCCGAAGCCAGCTCTGGAGTGCGAAGAACCGCGGATGAATTCGCTTGAGTTGCGGGGAATGCCCTTACAATTATATGTGGGAGAGAGTTTCGTTCAGGTCTGTGCTGAGCGGTTGTTTCTACGTGGCGGTTTGGAAAAACTGCCATGAAACCCGCAGATCGGCAGGAACGAAAAGAGACAAAATGAGTTGGAGCGATGATGAGGGCGTTCGTCAGGCAAGGGCGGTGAAGGGGGCAGTGACGGGGGAAGAGGAGGGGTAAGGGGGGGGGGGCAAGGGCAGGGGTCTCTCTGGATTCAAACAGGCAGCGACAGACGAGGACGGGGCAGCGCAGAAGCCACTCCGGTACAGAACGCGTGACTTTTGGAGGAACGGCTCTCTTCCTGTTCAGGAAAGCCCCTTACATTAGTTTATACTTGTACCGGAATCCGTGACTGACAAACTGGTATGGTAGAAGGCTTTCTTCTAGCCCTGACAGCTTCCACTGCGATCCTCCCTCAAAGCTTCTTCTTCTTCTTACCAGACTGGACGTCTCAAGCTGAGCGCATTGATCTATGTAACATCTGTACCAGCGTACTTGCAATTGTCTATCGCGCAGTTTGCCTGCGGTGCGTTGCTCTGCATGCCTGGACTGAGCAGAGTCTGTCCAGAGTGAGGTTGCTTGTGACGTGAACTGGCCGGCTCTGCAGGAGGTGGAAGTGGAGGTAGCGATGGAGAGGGAGTAGCGAGAGTGGGAGTTGATTGAGAGATGGGAGGGGTGCGGATTGAGGTGAGCGGGTTGGTTCACGTAGATTATTTTTTGTTTAGAGTCGAGTGAGCATGTGACGTGGTGAGGTCCGGAGGACTGACAGGGTGTCATGTGTGGTGGAGCGGGGATGAGATTGAGTGGGTAATTGCTACGGTTTATGGGAAGGAGTAGTGTCAGGGTGGAGAGTGGCACTTGTAGCGAGACTCATGGATTAGCGAGCTTGCGTGCGAGGTTGTGTTTGGGTTTTAGGTGTGTTGGAGTTGAGTGATTGAAGTTGGTGTGGTTTGGGGAAAATGGTGCAAGTGCACTTGGATGCGTGTCTGCCGGATGTTAGAGTGGCTCCTGTGAGAATGGTAGGAGCATCTCAGCAGTCGCCTCGCAGGATTGCGAATTCAGGGGGGGTTAATGATCCGGGGTCTTTACACAAGAGTACGAAGAGATTCTCTCGATCGAGGAGTTTGCGAAATTCAGGAGGAGACAAGGATGTGTATGAAGCAGAGTTTGGTGGGCCTGCGGAGCGTGCTCCATCTCGTGCCTCCTCACGGTCCAAGAGTAGGATTGCGAAGGATGCCCGAGCGGAATTACTTGGCCTTGATGATGCGGTGCACAATGTGGTGCGGCCTAGAGAGTTGCGCAGCAGAATCGCTGCGAGGGTTAAGGAGGGTGTAGACGTGGAGATGGTCGAGGAAAAGAACGAGAGCGTACATATTGAGGTTCCTAAGTCTCGCTCTTCTTCCCGAATGAGAGGTCAGAGAACTAAAGAGAAAAGCGACGTAATTGCAATGCAAGCGGCATTGCAGGGTTCGATGGAGATAGAGGCGCGTGGCGGTCGTTCTTCTCTACTGCAAAAAAATGATTCAATTGCGCATGAAAATGATGGAAGATTGTATACAGCTCGGTCTACCCCGAGCTTGTCCACCGCGCGTCCATCAGGTAGAGTCACAACTCCCCGCTCAAGCGTGAGAAGTTTACGAGAGCAAGAGGACTCAAGAGCTTCACCAGATGTGCCAGTGAGAGAGGAGTTGCGAAGCTCCAACGTGGAGCACCGACCATTATTGCCGAATTGGGATTACGATGTCGACGGAACACCTGAGCAGGAGGCAAGATTATCTTATCGCATACCCACGAAGAGCCCGCGATTAACTAGAGAGAATAGTGATCCACCTGAAGAGAGGCTTCTCAGAGTTGAACGTCTCACCAGAAAACAGGGAAGAAGTCCAAGGAAAACGCCAGAAGAGGCCACAGACATGGAGGTGGAACCCGGACTGGTTTATGCTGAGCGAGCTCCGCGAAGAAACGTTAGAAAGGCAGACTTGGACGGACCTGAAGACGAAGAAAATTATATGGATCTGCATAGAAGAGCCAGGGTTGCTCGGCAACCTAAGAAGAAGGCTCGGGATATACCTACGGATCCTGCTTCATCCCTTCCCGTCAACCAATTTCCCGAATGTGTGATGACAGATGTGGATCCCGTCGAACATGCAGATCCTCTTCTGCCAGTATCTCCGAATTTCTCGTCGCAGTGCTTCAGAGGTTTGTGATTTGACACTGTTCGCGCTATGAATTTTTCTTTAATGGTTATTCTTTACATGCTTACAAATGGATGATAGATTTTTTAATCTTCTAAGATCTTACGAACATTTAGATCATAGTATAGCTCTATACGTCTGATAATAGGAAACCACGTGCTCAATTTACAGCATTGTATGATGTTGCACATTTATCTCCACTTGCAGTTGTTCGTTCCAGTAGAGGGCGTAATCGAGGTGTATGCCCTCGTGAAGTCCTACAACCTATGCTCGTATTTAATCTTTAACTCACATCAGACGTACGGATTGAGTTAGTGGCTTTGGAGGCATAAATGGGTGCGTCTGATTTATTTCGAATTTCCCTCTTCCCAGTACACATTCTAACTGAAACTATTTTGAGCAGAGACGAGCACCTCACGAAGTGTCGCCTGGCTCCATGTGTTAGGTATGATGGGTTGCTTGTACTTTATTTAAATTGACTGCTGTATTCAAGGTTTTCTTTCTCTGTGATATTTTATCATATTATATTTTTTTATTGTTTCGAGATCTGCTCTTGAGGACGTTGGATTTGTTTTCTGTTATTGATATTTGTTTCTTGAACTTTGGAGTACATATTCGCTATGGACTGATCATTTTCTAACATGTTCCGAGGGTTAGCAACACAGTGACTAATTTTTCAATATGATATTGCACACATCAGTATGTAAGAAACAATAGTTATTTTGGTCTGATTATTATTTGGATATTTCACAGGGGATCTGGTCATGTGGAAAGATGTCCCAAGATCGACGCTTTGGTTTGGTGCAGGAAGCTTTGGCATCCTCTCCGCTTCTTTCATGAAGGAAATACAGTTGGGGTAAGTTCTACTTGATGTGACTTTCTTTCTCAAAGCAAGTGGTATTGAACAGCTCTAGTGTCATCTCAACTTACTCTGGTTATCAGCACAAGATTGGATGAGGTCCAGTGTATGTAATCTGATCCACTGCGGTTTCCTCTAACCAAGATACTCGCAAGGAGCTTCTGTATTAAATTTGAATATCTGTGGCTTTATACAGGATTGTTGCTATATCTGCCAACCTGGCGTTGTGCTATTTGGCAGTAGTTTTCTTCTACCGAACTTTCCTACAAAGGTATTTTCTTATTGTCTTCATCATTAATAAACTCTAGTCGTGTTGTTTCGAATTGATCCTTTTTTCAAATTCATTTGAACTTAGTGAGCATGATGCTGAATTTGACCAGAAGCCCCATAGATACATCATTGTTGTTTGTATAATATTGTAATAGTGTGTAACATTTACACTGGATCTTCTACCAAAACTCTCGGTGGCGTATTGGTCTCCCAGATCAGTTGCTCAGTCAAGTGGTGGACTAATTAATTCCAGTGAAGTCACTGAAGCTGACTTCCTAGGTTTGATTCGGTTTGTCCTACCAACTATCAATCTGGCGTTGAATAAGTCTAGAGAGGTTTTCTCTGGAGACCCTGTTACCACTTTAAGGGTATGTTCTATGATTTTTATCAAACTTTCGTACTCAAGTCTTGCGCTGTTAATGAGTTTTCATTTGTTTTAAATCTTGTGCTGGAGATGTTTGAAAATGAAATTCTGATCAATGATCTTAGCCACTAGGTATCACTGCTAGATCACCCTGCTGTGTGAGGTTTTAAAGTTCTATAGCTTGGTTGACGATTCTCCTGCCCTTTCCAGGTAGCAATCGTGCTCTGGTTGGTTTCAAAAATGGGTGCAGGGGTCTCAATATGGAGCTTCGTACGCTTTGGTACGCTCTTTTCTACAGAGCAAGTACATGCCCTGATTCAATTTAGAAAAACCTTTCTGTAATTTCTTGAACATTAGAGTATACATTCACATATAGGTCTTTGAGCTTGACATTGGGTAGCCACCAGTAGCGTGAATTGCTACATGTTGAATCTGCAGCTTTTTAGTTGCAGATATGGTGTGCACCTGATTTACGGATGTGTATGGTTTCTTACTTTCATTTGGTTTCTTTCTTTCGATATGGCAGAACATTATTTCCTAATTCGATACATAACATCTGTCTTGCAGGCTTCTTTGCGCTCTTTATTATTCCGAAGTTCTATTCCCGCTACTCAACTCAACTATATGAACTTGGTATTAGCTTGAACCCCTTAGAGGTTTGCATTTATAATGTAGCTCGAGATGTCTTGTCCATATCTGACTATGAACCTTCATGTGATGCAGCGCAATCTCTTCTTCTACGAGGCCGGGTGACATGGGACTCATTTATGCACAAGAAAGCAATTTTAATAGGTGGTTTCCTGCTCGCTTGGAACACATTCTCATATTCATCTCGATTCTGGGGTGGTAAGCTCTCAACTAGTATGTTTCACTTGCTTGAGACTAATGCATAAAGTGGCGCTTTTTCCAAAATATTGAAATCACGACTTTCATCTCTTGGTTCTGTGACTCTTGGTGCAGGCTTTATCCTCATGGTCTGGCTCAAATTGTACCAGCAGTCAAATCCAGCTAACTTCGAGAAGGCCTTAGCTGATGCCGGTGGCAGCAGTGCTATTGATCGTATCGACCGCAGGAAGAGCTTACTGCATTCCACGATTGCATCACAGGTGTGATCATCTTGCTTTTATTGGTCTCTTCTTGACCTTCGGAGGGTTGACTTAATAATATGCATTGGGGTACACTTTGTGATATTATCTGTTGTACCACCCGAGGTTTCTCATGCCTTGAGTTGCTCTGCTCATTCACAGGTTTCTCAAGCCGTACCCATGTCAGAAGATGATGTATTGTCTAACAGCCAACCAGTCCAGGAATTTCCAGGTGAAGCATCCCGTTCAGAATCTTGGTTGTTTCAGAAGGTACAATGTTTTATGGTGCTAATTATTTGTTCTTAGTATGGAGGACTCTAAAAATCGACTTTGTGCAGATAGAAACGTGAATGGAGTTGCATACCAAGCATGAGGAGTTATCAATTTTTTTGCATGTCTGTGCATTTATGTCTATCAAAAGCATCTTTCAGCATCTGTTCTGATAGACACTATGCTGTCTGGTCGAGTCTTGGAATCTAAAGCAGAGCAATGTACAAACTCGTGTCTGATTCCTTGGTTTTGGAAGACGCTGCAGCTGGTATATAAGTTAGCCTCACAACGCAGTCTTTCTTTCTATGTTTTGTAGACACCTCAGAGAATTGTACATACCTTTGTCGTAGCTAGTTATAACCTTTTCACCTACTGTTACCGCATAATGACACAGCGGTTAGGCTCAAGATTGTGAGCAGATAAACTTTATCCTAGGGTTTGGTGAATTTAGTTGACCTTGACTTATCTTGATATATCCAGTATATGTAAATATCTTTGTTCATGTTCAAAAATTTCCTAACCATGAGCGAGAGATTTCTCTTGGAAAACTGAGCCATTTCCTTGATTGTTTCGACAACTATTTGAACACCGTGCAATTATGTAGGTAATGCATCATCCCAAATGATGCATCGGGTTTTAAACAGCAAAAACTGAAACATGTGTTCTGTTCCTTGCAGTGGTCCAGTCAGGTCTTGAAGCTTGATAGCATTAGTAGTTGAGCTAGAGATTTTCATCTTGTTGTTTGCCATGTTTACCCTAAGCAACTGATAACTGTTCTTATGACCTGCAACTGTAGTAAATGGGGACCTAAGTTATATGTTGTAATATGTCTAATTCTACAGTTTTCATCTCTTGTGATATTAAATTACATGGTGGTCAAAGGTCAGGATGTACCAGTAAATTGGGATAGCACTCCAAATAATTGTTCTTTCCATCCAAAATCTTTAGTTATTTACTGTGCCATCTAGAGAAAAGTTTCTTCTTTCTGCATTTTACTTCACACTACTTATCTAGCCAGTCTATATTTAGCTTCCTCTGCACACTTACTAATGATAAGCTGGGAGTTCTTAATTGATTTTAGGTAATCTCTGGACTTGTTAGCATAGTTTTCAGTTCAGCTCAAGCATAAGCTCTTGACCTTTCCATGATGGGGCATGTCAGAAGGTTGCAGTTTGTAACATGCAATGCTAACAAAGGAGTTTTACAACCCTTGATATGCTTCCAATAGATGTTACCAATTTTTGTATGTTATTTTGCATATATGTGGCATATATAAACTTGATAAGTGCATTGCTTGTATCCCATTTTTAACATTCTTTTAATCCAAAACATTTATGATTTTAATATCCCCATACTAGTGGCTAATTTGTCCAAAGCTAGATGAAAGATTTAATTTATGTTCGATCCTTAAAATGTTACTACTTCATTTTATAACTTAAATATACTTAGTGATATCACCATCATACCATTTGCTATGGTAATTATATTATTTTTTTCAACTATTCCATGATCATCTTTAGAATAGTAATAGCAAGGTAGAAACAAACTATTGTTGATGTTATTTGTAGCATATTGAATCCCAAAAAATTCTCATGTAATTTAATCACCTTTTTTATTTAAAAATATAAAATCATTGAAATAAAATCCCAATACTAATTATACCATCCTTGTGACTTTTAAGACACTTTTAATGTAATCTACATAAACAAAAAAAGAGAATACGCTTTTGGTGGCCGTTTTTGTGGCTAGAGGTCTGATTTTGACCCTGTTTCATACACAATCGACCCCTGGATATCAATCCAACTTATCCTAAGGATTTTTAAGCTTAATCCTATCTTCAAGTTAACCCTAGTATCAATCATATTAACTATTTATCTTCTCTATTCTATTTTCATCAACTTATGGCTTTTTAAAAGTAATAACAAAGTTTGTATAACCTAGAAGGAAAACTTAATAACTAACTTTTATCTATTAGCTATTAAAATAAAAAAATAATCTAAGAGACTTTCATAAAATTTTTTTTAAGTATCTTAAGTTCCTATTGAACCAAGGTAATCAAGTATTAAATAGAAATTATTCCTATTCATGCTTTTCACTACATAAATGTGTTACAACATGACATCCACCCCCTCTGAATGTACGCATCCTTCTATATGTGCCAAACAAACCATATATCATAGTTGGCATTACACCATCTCTTCATTTTGTGCAACAAGTTTATCTTCATGATATTCATCATCCATTTCAATATAATTATCTTCTTTAGAGTCATTGATATCTTCAACCTGATCTTCCATATTTATTTTTCCATCTCTGGTCTTTTAAAAACCTTCACTCACTTCCCAACAATAGGTATTTTCAATCTTGTACCATCCAATTCTTTCAATGAATACATGGCATTGTCATAGACTGTTACTACCACATAAGGTCCAAACCAACGTTTTGAAAACTTCCGTAAAATACTATGCTGCTTATCCAAACTGTTATCATAAAAAAATATCCAATCACCTTCTTCAATTGCTCTAGGCCTCAATTAATGTTGTTTATCAAACCAATCTTTATTCTTTAGCCTTGTCTCTTGTAATTATTTTAATGCTAACTCCATATCTTCTGATCTTTGTTCAAGTTGCCAAATTCTAATAGCTAATAATACTTTTCTTGTTAATCCATCTTCCCAAGGTAGCATATTCTAAGTTGGCATATTTTCTTCAATCAACATAATAGATTTTTGACCTGTCATGAGTTCCACTCATATATATCTCATCATTGTATTATGTATTGTTCAATTAGCCCATAATGCATAAGGTAGCAATCAAGGCCATTCTTTTACTCTTCTATTATAAGTTTTAATCAAGGCTTTTATAATAGATAGATGTCCATATTTACTCTTTGCATTCCCCTTTGGATTATAAGTAATAGTCAATGATAGTTTAATCCCACATCTTTTAAAGGATTCACGAGCTTTATGTGTATCCAATTCTTTATAATTTGCAGTGATCTTTCTCACACATCCATAATGACAAATAACATCCTTAAGTAAAAATCTATAGATTTCTTTTATAGACCTTGTTCTTAATGTCCTACCTTCTACTTGGTTTGATAAATCTTTACGAGCCAAAACTAAATATCTCATTTTCCATGATCCCATTGGCATAATAATTAAATCCACAACCTATTTAAAATGAATAGCCAAAGGATATATTGGATGTAGACCATCTCAATGACATATATTCGAATACATTTGACAAGTTATACAAGATTTCACAAATGAAGTCACATCTTGATACATATTCTTCCACCAATATCATTCTTTTAATTTAGCAAAAGTAGTCCAAATTCCTCTAAGCCTCGTCCATAGACTATCATGAAATTCCTTGAGTAGTTTTTGTTCATCTTCTTTGGTACCTACTACTCGTTGCGGCATTCCAATATTTGATTTTGGCCTCTTTCATAGAAATCCTTATTATAATATGAACTTGTATGCCTTTTTCTTGATTTGTTTAAATTTTTCAATAGTCCAATTAATATGCTTGGTTAATATGCTCAAATAATATCTAATATCCAGTAACTTTTTCTTATAATTTTCTTCATGAAATGGCATATTTTCCTTGTTTAATTGTGAAATTGAATAAAACTTTGTATCCACATCATCAATATCTTCAATCATTTCATCTTCTCTATCATATTTTATTCAAAATAGTATATTTGCTATCAAATAATCTTTTTCCACAACATGTCTAAATTCCAAATTTAATGACTTAATATAAGCAATCGACCTCAACATTGCAATATCTAGTGTTGTACAATTAATAATCATGCCAAGTAAAGCCAAATAATTTGTTTC
Source organism: Physcomitrellopsis africana (assembly GCA_036785485.1). NCBI lineage: Eukaryota > Viridiplantae > Streptophyta > Bryopsida > Funariales > Funariaceae > Physcomitrellopsis > Physcomitrellopsis africana. The sequence continues at coordinate 32,146 of JAWRVF010000084.1, read as the reverse complement.
AATCACCACCATTGCTCCAAATAAGTAATCCTTTTCAACTTTCATAGCTGAAACAATTCACCGTAGTTCCCTTTTTACTTGTAAATATGCATGTTGGCGAGTACTTAAAATCTTAGTCCCAAATCAAACTGCAAATCTATATCCATTTGAATCATCTTGACTTACAGTCCATCTGATAGCAATTGGACTAGTATCCACTGTAAGAATCACTGGTCTATTGCACTTATAATCAACTTTTCTTAACATTGGAGGTGATGTTAATCAATCCTTCAATCTTTGCATTGCTTTGATATGCTTTTTTTTCTATTTAAATCAATAATCCTTACATAATAATTCATACAATGGATCTACTATGCAAGCATAATGAGGAATCCAAATATGATAAAATACACATGCAGCCAAAAACCTTTGTATCTCTGTTAAAGAACTGAAATCTTCTTTCATTCTCCCAATTGCATCAACTTTGGTTGGATCCAATTTCCTTTCATAAAATCCACATAAATGTCTAACAATTATAATTTCTTATATTCCAAATATAGATTTTATATCTGATAACATAAGATGAATTTTTTCAAGCTGAGTCAATATCTTTTCACAATCTTGTATATGATCAATAACATACTTGCAACACCTTCTCTTATCTAAAGTTTCATCCTTGTCTTCTTTCTTACACCCTTTTATAGGAACATCATCTAGAAAAGGTAGAGTCTTTTCAGGAATAAAATCTCTCAACACCCTGTTCATCCTATTCATCATATGTGCTACTGAATTGATAGCACCTTGAGGAAGAGTACACATCCTAAGTAGTCCAAATGGTATTCTCATTGTTGTCATATCTCTATTCTCTATTACAAGTTGAAATTGGTCATAGCCTGAATACAAATCATCTATTGAACAGATTACCCTTCCTGCAAATGCTTCAACAAATTCATCCACTATTGATCCAATTCCTACATTCCTATAGTCATTACATTTATTAATTACATATCTTGAATAAATTGTAATGATCTATTTTTTTAGGTATTGTAAACCATTGACAAGAATATGGTGCAAAAGAAGACTCTAGAATCTTCATCTTCATTTTCTCTTTCAATAATTCTACTAAACTTGATAAATGTGCCCTTGGTATTACAATTGGCTTCAAATTTCAAGATACATGTGGTATAGTGAAAATAACCATGGAAGTTACAACATTTAGATCCATACATCTAATTTCATAAGATTCAAAGATAAATGATTTACCTCATTTTGCTAATATTTCTTTAAAGTATTCAATTTCTTCTGGCAAAAAAGACCCATCAAACCTAATCTTCAATTCGTCAAAAGACTCTTTTGTGAATTTATGTCTAATATTCCTTGAATCCTTTAAATTCTTTTCTCTTGATGCTTTTTCTATTTGTTTTTTAGAATCTTCTAGCAAAGGTCCAGCAATAAGTTTCACCTTCTTATCTATTGTTTTATATTTTGTTTCAACTATAACCTCTAGTGCTTGAAAAGATTCAAGTACAGAATAAATTTTCTTTGAATGAATTTGCACAACCTTATCATCATCTCATATTCTAATTGATGCAATCATTTCTAGAGAATCATCCAATCTATTTTCTTCATAAATACAAAAATTCTTTCATCATCTTCTAACATCTTGAATTCATATAATTTCTTTTCAATATCACACAGTTTTTTTTTTTTTTTTTTTTTTTTTTTTTTAAATTTAATTTTATTATCATTATTTTTAAATCTATAATTTTTGTACATATAATATTTCTATTTTCAAAACCTGTATCAAAGGCACCTATATCTTCTAAGAGCACCTCTTCTTTTATACCTCTATAATCTCGCTTTATAGTGATACTCCTAAAAAATCCGTAAATTCTTCAACAATTTTTGACAATAGATTCTCTTTCAATTTATCTTGATTGCACTTATGATTTGGAGGCATAGTCAAAAATTGTATCGCCCTTCTTCCATCTTCACTATAAATCCATGCATAAGTTGAACCATCATCAAGTATTTTTGTTTCCATCCGAGTTGCAATAATATATGGTTGTCCCAATATAAGAGGATAAAATGTTGCATCTTGAACAAAGAAATTTTATTCCATTGCAACATCACCAATCCAAATTTTCACATTTAAACAAGTACTGTAGAATTCACCTTGTGTATTATTAGATGCGTGTATTATCCATCCATGCTCCATATCAATTGGCTACTTTTGCTTCATATAAAGATCCTTAGACATAAGATTTATTTCTGAATTGTGATCAATCAAGGCAATAATTGACTCATGTATATTTCCAATCTTTACTAATGCCTCTGTAGTTGCTTTAACCCAATGCTTTTGAGTATAATGATTTGAAATTTCTTTTTCCTTATCACTTGGATCATCAAAATAAATTCTTTGATTATAGCTCTTTCTTCTATTTGTTGATTATTTGCAACAATTGCCAATTTCATCTTCTTCATCCTCATTTATATATGTATCAATAGCATGATTTGATCCAACTTCACTCATTAATTGCCTCTTTTACTTCATACTATCAATAATGACATTATGAAATTCTTTCTTTGCAATATCCAAAATCTCCTTCAATATAAATTCAACTTTAGCATTGAGCACACATTCTTCAAGCACTTCTTTTAAATTTGTTGTTGCTTCAATATCAGAGAGAAGTTTGTAAATCATTGACTTATCTTTTTCTCCTAAATCCTTTGATTTTTTTTTTAATGATATTGAGGCATCTTTTGTTGGTAATTCTTGCGAAGCCATCTCATGAGCCTTATCTCATCGACTCTGCCTCTTAAATGAATTTCCTTCTTTTATCTCATTAGAATCTTATTTTCTCTTTTCTTCTATCAAGGCTTCATGTTGGCTCTTAGCAATATACGCACACACTGACAAAACTTCCACAGGATCCTCCCAACCCTTAGTTCCACAAATTATTGTAGTAGTCCTTAATAAAGCTTCTTGTGGCATCTTCTTTTTATACATTGTAGAAATAGCAGAAGATCAAAATCCACTTAGTTCAATATTTCTAAAAAAATTTTGTTTGCCATTATCATCCATCCTAGTACCATAACTTGCAACTTCCATTATTGTAATCCCATTTGCTGCCAAATAATTTTTAACTAATACTTTCATACCTCCTTTATCAAAATCAATTTGGAAAAAATCACCAATATTCTTTAATGCTATTTTTCCATCTTTCTAAAAAATAATACTCTATTGTATCATTTCATTGAATTCACCACAATCCTTTCAAAAATGAGAATCATCATCACATCAAATACATCTTTGTACATACCCTTGCTTAAGAGTAGCTTTTGAGTTTATTGTAGAAGTTTTCTTTTCAAGCCTTGCAAGTTTAATTTGAAGATTCTACATTCTGCATATAAGTTCTTCAATTTTCACATCTTTTTTTTTTGATATAGCCGTTGAAGGTTGGACAATAGGTACTGTTGATTGTAAAGTGGACACTTGAATTTTAAGTACTTGCATAATTCTTTGAATACCAACCTTATCCTTTCTTCTTTCCTTTTTTGTAAGCAATCCTATTGCATCTTCAACTTCTTTCTATTTTGTTGTCAATCCTTCATCCTCTTTTTTATCCTCAATAAGAATTTCTAATCTTTCTTGCAATTCTCCATCAACTGCTTAAAGAAATAATTCAACCTTATTTGGTCTCAAGGTTACCTTTTCCACTTTCAATAATCGAGAATATTACCTTTCAAATTTCCTTAATAATTTAATAGCTTATAATTTCTAATTAGGATATTCAATCTATTCCAAAAATAATTTTTTAGTGGCCCAATTAGAGTCATCCAAGAAATATTCATCTTTCAATGCATGAGAGAATGTTTCCTAAAAACTTCTAAATTATCCCATAATTGATTTCACATGTTTTTTTATCTCCAACATCGTAACAAGTTCAAATAATAAAATCATATTCTTTTTAGAAACTTGATTCAATTCTATTTTCCACACATAACATCTTAAATATTTAGAAATATCTCTTCCATTAAACTGGTCAATCTTGTTAACCACTGCTTACAATGCTTTGATTGTCAAAGCTTCTTTGCGATCATTCCTTGTTGCTATTGCATAAATAATGTAAATACTTCAAACATATTTGCAGTGTTTGGATTTAGATACATACCTTATCCACTAGAAAAAAATCCACTTGAAGCTCTATTTGAAGATCTACTTGAAGTACCACCCAAAGATCCATCAAAAATTCTCAAATCTACCTTCTTGCCTTCTTATGCCATTAATTATAAATAACCAAAATAAAATCCAACACTTTCTATTCCAAACTTTCACGTCAAGTTCACCACTTGTGTCGTATTATGTATTGTCTTATTTGAGAATGGGTCGAGCACTTGGATGTGGAGGGTGAAATTACAATTCACTTATATCCAAGAATTTTTAACAGATTTTGTCCATATAAAAAGAATTTAATTTAAATAAAAATATGAGATTATTTAAGTCAATACAAAGTACTTAAAAACACTCTTCTTAATAACTTCATTCACATATAAATCACAATTGCTTTGTTACTTGTCACAATCCAACAACTAGGATTTTTCTTGCAAATCTTAACCTTAGTTAATGAAATTCAATAAGCTATAAATCTTAATTTGATTGTTAATTTGATGTGAAATTTTCCATACAAATGTAAATATAAATCTTCTATATTCTTAGAAAATTTCAACCCAATCCAACTTACAAATTGTCAAAATTTCACCAAAAACGACATTGATGTCACTTGGCCACCAACTTAGAAGTTAATATAGATATCCCAGTAGCAATTTCTCCTTGTTCAGCTATTAACTTTAGCCAAAAATTAGTGGATAACTTGCCCTTTAAGTCTCCTAATACTATGCCAAATTTCATCTTAATTTGATTAATAGATCTTTAGATATCGCAAAAATCCTAAACAACCCTAAACAACCTTAAACTCCCAATTTCTAGTACGTCTTTTTACTAAAGATTATATAAATTCTGATTGCACCATTAGATTGTCACAAATTTTTATTTAATCTTAGCACACTCAATCATCTACAGACTATCAAATTTTCAACTATATTACTTAAATTGTATACAATAGCTAAAAGTACTAGTCCTAACTTTATTATATAAAAACTTAACCTCCAATACAAACCCTGATTTTAGATAGCAATTGCTAAGTCCTCCCAAATCCTAAAGAAACCAACCTGATGTCTCTGGAACAAGCTTAAATCTAGCTTTCCAAACCTAATCACTGATCTCTGAATGCCCCAATTTCTTACCTTTGGTGGCCATTTTTATGACTAGAGGTCTGATTATAACCCTGTCTCATACACAATCGACCCTTGGATATCAATCCAACTTATTCTAAGGATTTTAAAGCTTAATCCTATCTTCAACTTAATCTTAGCATCAACCATATTAACTATTTATCTTCTCTATCCTATTTTAATTAATTTATGGCTTTTTAAAAGCGATAACAAAGTTTGTATAACTTAGAAGGAAAATTTAATAATTAATTTTTATCTATTAGCTATTAAAACAAGAAAATAATCTAAGAAGCTTTCATAAACCTTTTTTTAAGTATCTTAAGTTCTTGTTGAATAAAGATAATTAAGTATTAAATAGAAATTATTCTTATTCATACTTTTCACTATATAAATATGTTACAACACAACAATGTAGTCGTACTTCACTTTTTGGAACATATAGACGTCTTTTGAAATAGAATAGATCATTCTTAAACTCAAACTTAGAAGCACCATAAGACTTAGATAAATTATTTTTAATCTCATAGACAGGAGGATCTGAAGATATATTTGATTGAACTTGCTTGACAAAAGTTGAATCAACAATCAATATTGATTTCATTGCTCAAAGATGAAATTACTTTAATTTCAAGAAGATTGTTCTTTGTTAATTAAAACGTGAATTTCTTTCTTTTGGTACAAGATAAGAATGTCTAGAAAGGATATGAGATAGACCTTGTTGTTTTTCTGGCTGATAAATGATAATGAACTTGAATCTTAACATAGACATATTCTAATGAGTTTAACGACGATTCAACATTCATGTTGATATAAAGTACTTGAGATTCTTATAATCTGTATGTACAATGATTGAACTAGAAGCACCTTCTAGATAATGACGCCATTCTTAAAAAGAATCCACAATTATATGAAGTTCTTTATTGTCAATTTTGTAATTAATTTCTGCTGTTGAAAATTTCTTGGAATGAAAAGCTACTAGGTGGAGTAAGTCATATACTCCTATTTGTAATAAATTTGTATCTATAGCAAAGTTTGATACAACTATTTCTATAAAAAATACCTTAAAAAATTCAACACAATATAAGATTGGTGCAGAAGTAAAAACTATCTTTAATACTTCAAACAATGCTTCTGTTTCTTTATTCCACTTGAATTTGTCCTTACAAGTTAAGAGTGTTAATAAAGTTGTAACTAGAGAAAAATCCTTGATGAAGATATAATAGTAATTGACAATTTCTAAAAAATATTGTACATCTTTTATTATTGAAATATTCCAATCTATAATTGTTTGGACTTTCTTAGGATCCATTTAGAGACTATCATTTGAGATGATGTATCCTAAGAAATCAACTTGAGTGATATGAAGTACACACTCTTCCACCTTGGCATATAGCCTTCCATCTTCGTATATAGCATTGCATTTTTTTTGTAGAAAACATCTTAAAATTTGTTATATTGCTCTACAATAATTGTTGATGAAGTTATATCTTTTTTAATTGTAGTTGCATAAATAACAAATAATGTACCTTCTTTGACCAATCTTATAAAGGCCTTTATTCCAACAAATAAAGGCTTATTGATTTGTGACTTTTTACAAAGTTTTTTTGTAGAGATTTCTATCAAAAATATCATTCTTCACAACTTCCAATCTATAGATGGATTATGCTTTTTCAATAAAAAAAGTCCAAGAATATCAAGATTTGAAGGAGTCCTAATAGCATTGAATATAATTTAATTGCTATGGCTTTTCAATGATACTTCTATAGGTGTTGTTTCATAGATGATACTACTAGAAAATAAGGATCGTCCACCTATTACTTTTATATGAACAAGCTTGGATTTCTATATTAGATAATTTTTATGAAACTTAACAAATACCTTATTTAAGAAATAAGTGGATGTCTTTGAATCCAACAAGATGATTGCTCAAAGCTTTTGAGGCCCAAAATACAAAGGAATTGTAAAGCAACAAGCAAGTTGAGTAAAAAGAGAAGAATTTGAATAATTTTGCAATGTTGAATTATCCAGCCACACAATTCCCACTCCGACTGAACATCTTTATTTTCCTAAATGATTGTATTCGTGGTTTTGGTGATGCATCAATTTTATTTCTTCAGACAATTGCCAACCTTGTGGCCTTTCTTACCACAATACAAGCATAGATCTTCTTTTATTTGACGCTTCTTTCTTTGTGGACTAAAAGACTTAAAATGTATTGCATCAAATTCTATATTTTCTATTTTTGAATGTGAATTTAGAATACTTGCTAACATAATAGGAATATGTTGGATTAAGTGTTATGTTATTGAAGTCCATAAATGTTGATCTTAATAACATTGAAATAATTGATTATCGCATTTTTGTCATGGACACAGAATATAGACTAGAAGTCTAAACAAGAAGTTCAAGAAGAACTGGTCAGAAATAGATTAATCAGATGAGTACAAAAACAACACCAAAGAGGTGAGCTAGAGCTCCAAGAGATGTGTTGTTGAGACTGAAGAACTCTTCAGCCTCAATTCCAATATATACTCCTACCTAGGAAGCTTCTGAAGCAGCTTCCACCAACTAGGGAGCTTCTCAAGCAACTTCCACCAACTAGGAAGCTTCTCAAGCAACTTCTCTACCAACTAGGGAGCTTCTCAAGCAACTTCTACCAATTAAGAAGCTTCTCAAGCAGCTTTTACCAACTCGGGAGCTTTTCAAGCAACTTCTACCAACTAGGAAGCTTCTCAAGCAACTTCTACCAGCTAAAAAGATGCTAAAAGGCTCTGGAAGATTCTAAAGAATTCTAAGAACCTTCTAGAATATTTTAGATGGTTCTGATAAGTATGTCTTTGATATCACCTCCTCCTCTAGCTTTGAGGTCTCCGAGAAGCTATTTGAGATATATACTCACAAACGTAGAAAATCAAAGATTTGATGCATAGTCTCTGCTATATATTCCAGTTGTCGTTTACGAGGCAGATGATTCATGGATCCGTGTAGCCACTGGTGTCGTGGCAAAAGTCCGCTTCGGATAGATGCAAGATCCCTCTTTACAATCAAGTTGGATCCAATATGCACAAACTTTCTTAAATTTCTCTTTTATTGTCACAAAACCATGCGTGTAATAAATCAACAAACTAGAAGCTTGAAAATTTATAAATAAAAATCCAGCCATTTAAATAAGTTCAAATTTTGGAAGCATAGAGTTCACTTTTTAAGTCATCTTCAAAAAAAATTTTGACCGTGAATTCATTACCTCTCACCAGATATCATCAAAATATTAGTAAGTAATTTTATAAGTTAAAACCAAACTAGAAACTTGAAAATTTGTAATTTAAGATCTAGCCATTCAAATAAGCTCAAAATTTGGGAAAACATAATTCATACCTTTGATGTTTGTCACATAAATTTTGAGCTGTGAATTCATTGCTGATCGTTAGATATCACCAAATCCTTGGCAAATACTTTTAAAAGTTAAATCCCAATCAAAAACTTGAAAATTCATAATTTGAGATCCAGTCACTCAAATAAGCTAAAATATTGGAAATGCATAATTCATACCTTTGATCTTTTTCACATAAATTTCAAGCTATGAATTCATTGCTGATCATTAGATATCACTAAATCCTTGGCAGATACTTTTAAAAGTCAAATCTCAATCAGAAACTTGAAAATTCATAATTTAAGATCTAGCTATTTAAATAAGCTCAAAATTTGGAAAAACATAATTCATACCTTTGACCATTGTTACGTAATTTTTGAGCTATGAATTCATTGCCAATCGTTAGATATCACCAAATCCTTATCAAGTACTTTTAAAAGTTAAAACCCTAGACATCTGAGAACAAATTTTGCCATTACTCCCTAATTAAAGTCTCAATTGATATTAGATTTTAGATATAGGCTCTTTATAGTATAAGTGATATGTACACAAAAAATAAGCTTCAAATTCATCTTGAAATTCAAGTTCTAGCTTTAAGCAAACCCTTCTATTTATCTAACTTCTTCAAAATTGCAGTTTCGTTTGTTGGTTTTAACTAGCCATATCTCACTCATTCTAAACTCATTTCTATCAATTCTTGGACGTAAAATGTATAGCTTGAAGTCTAGTTTCTAATCCAGTTTCTCGATTTCTTGCTAGTTTCTTAAAACTTCTAATATACCTAAAAAAGTGACAATAGGTGTCATATTAGTAGCCTAAGTTCAAACAAGCATATCTCTCACATCTAAGCTTCGAATCATGCGTTTCTACCACCTAAACTCATGCCAAGAAGACGCTCTCTTTGAATACTCCCCTTGATTTGCCAAAAAACCCCGCCTTTTTCTCTTCCAAGCTCGTCAAAGAAGTCGCAATCAAAATCTTTAAAATCCAAGTCAACAATTAATAGTTTAAAGTTATAAAAACCCCAAATCTAATCCTCCAAGTCAGCACTATTAATGGTAGCCGACTATTGACATCCAAACCTCTATTTATCCTTGGTAAAATCCTAAATTCAATCTCAAAGTCAAAACTCCTTATATCTACAAATATAACCCTGAATCTACTAAAACCTAAGATTGGAAAAAAGTTAAAAAGAAATAAAAGAAAGTTTCAAGGCTTAATCAAAGTTAAAGTTAAGATTAAAGATAAGGTAAAATTTTAGTCAAAGAAAAACAAAGAAAGTGAGAAATTTTTTCCAAACTATATAAAAACTTAGATTGATAAGAAGAAAGAAAGAACTTAATAAAATTTTAAAGAAAGGATAGTTAAGTTAGATTTCTATATATGGATATATTTACTTCACGACATCCATCCCTTCCAAACCTGTACATCCTCCGACATGTGCCACCATTCATCCTTCATCCTATTCGTCTTCCTCTTGAATTTCTTTATCTTCTTGCTTCTATTGTTCGTCAAATACATACATTTCAAAGTCTTCAAGTAGACAATTATTATTTCTTCTTTGGAAAGCTTTCACTTGTTTTTCTGCTATTGGATTTTAGATGGATATTCCATCTAATTCTCGAAGTGAGTAAGTTCCATTGCCATATACAATTACAACAATATACGATCCAAACCATCTTCGAGAAAACTTTCTTTACGTACTATATTGGTGGTCCAAAGTATTGTCATAAACCACTACCCAATCACCTTCCAAGATTGGTTTCAAACACAATTGATGAGTTTGATCAAATCTTGTTTTGTTTTCCAATCTTACTGCTTTCAACCTATCTAGTGCCAATTGGTGGTCTTCTGATAGTCTCTCAATTTGTTGGATCCAGAGTTCGAAAAGTCTTTCACGAGATATGCCATCTTCTCAAGATAAAAATAACCACGTAGGCATAGATTGTTCTGCTGGCATAATGGGCTTTTGACCTAATATTAATTCAATCAGCATGTATCCTGTTACCGTACTATGGGTGGTTCTATCGGCCCATAAAGCAAATAGTAGTAGCCTTGGCCATTCTTTTGAATTGCCTTTACAAGCTTTAATTAATGCATATATGATTGGTGGGTGGCCTCTTTCACTCTTCCCATTTGCTTCTGGATTATATGCAGTGGTTGATTTTAGCTTCATTCCATATCTTTCAAAAAAGCTTTTAGCTTCAATAACATTTAATTCCCCTCTCTCAGCCCTCATTCTTCCAATACATCCATAGTGACTAAAAATATCCTCAAGGATAAATTGACATAAGGAATTGGAAAACAACAAGCAAGTTGAGCAAAAAGAGAAGAATCTAAATAATTTTACAATGTTGAATTATCTAGCTAAAAGATTCCTACTGCAGCTAAACATCTTTATTTTCCTAAATGATTGCACTCGTGGTTTTGGTGATGCATCAATTTTATTTCTTCAGACAATTGCCAACCTTATGGCCTTTCTTACTACAATACAAGTACAGATCTTCTTCTATTTGACGCTTCTTTCTTTGTGGACTAAAAGACTTAAAATGTATTGCATCAAATTCTATATTTTTTACTTTTGAATGTGAATTTATAACACTTGCCAATATAATAGGAATATATTGAATTAAGTGTTATATTATTGAAGTCCATAAATGTTAATCTTAATAACATTGAAATAATTAATTATCGCATTTCTGTCACGGACACAGAATATAGACTAGAAATCTAAACAAGAAGTTCAAGAAGAATTGGCGAGATATAGATTAATCAGATGAGTACAAAAACAACACCAAAGAGGTGAGCTAGAGCTCTAAGAGATGTGTTGGCGAGACTAAAGAACTCTTCAGCCTCAACTCTAATATATACTCTTACTTAGGAAGCTTCTGAAGCAGCTTCCACCAACTAGGGAGCTTCTCAAGCAACTTCAACCAACTAAGAAGCTTCTCAAGCAGCTTCCACCAACTAGGGAGCTTCTTAAGCAAATTCAACCAACTAGGAAGCTTCTCAAGCAACTTCCACCAACTAGGGAGCTTCTCAAGCAACTTCCACCAACTAAGAAGCTTCTCAAGTAGCTTCCACCAACTAGGGAGCTTTTCAAGCAACTTCCACCAACTAGGAAGCTTCTCAAGCAACTTCTACTAACTAAGAAGATGCTAGAAGGCTCTAGAAGATTCTAGAGAGTTCTAGGAACCTTCTAAAATATTTTAGATGGTTCTGATAAGTATGTCTTTGATATCACCTCCTCCTCCAGCTTCGAGGTCTTTGAGAAGCCATTTGAGATATATACTCACAAACGTAGAAAATCAAAGATTTCATGCATAGTCTCTGTAATATACTCCAGTTGTCGTTCACGAGGCACATGATTCATGGGTCCTTGTAGCCACTGGTAATGACCAACACCTTCTACTTGAGACCATGCCTGAACTTCTGTGTCTTCATTATGGAAGCGATCTAAAAATATTATTTTGCGACTACCTTCATGAGCTGGTTCAACTTCAAAGACAATTACGAGTGACCTGCTACTTAGTATTTTTTGATGTCTTCTTGGCTCTTCTAATTCTTCATCTCAAGGTCAACGCCGTGAGCTACTCGGTTGAGATGGCACCATTAATACAGTATTCACATTTTTACTAGCCATATCTAAATACACCTTAAGATTAGATATCTTGACACTACAAAATACAACAAGTTATGTTTTGATAAGACCTGGATCTCTTTTCTATTCATTTCTCCAGAGAAGGTTTCATCATCACGCTTTTTCAATGGCTAGTTTTTGGTTTATTAGGATATCATTGATAGAATTCATGTACCTTTCGTAGAGTATTGGCGAGATTTTTGGCCGATTTCCATGTTCGTTCATTAATATCATAGCCGCTGTCGTGTAGTATTACGACTACTAGGTGAAAGAAGGGAGGAATGATTATATTATAGAAGAGCTCAAATGAAAATATTTGAGAAAATTATCTTAGAAAAATAGATAATAGACAAGGAGGTAGTAAAAATTAAAAAGTGCTAATGCTGCCTTTTAAAAAAGGGATTTCTACTTACTTTGTAAAGCCATAAAAATGGTAAAACAAAGTAGATTAGAAAAATAATTGGTATACGTATGTTTAATAAGAAGTTAAGAGTAGGGTTTAGAGAAATTTACCTCAAAACTACAAGAGTTGATATCCGGAGAGGGCCGGTTAAGAACCTGGGTCGAAACCAGACCCCAAGGCACAAAACCGCGTGCCGACGGCGAATGGAGAGTCTTTTTGCAGATCGGAGATTGGGGTTAGGGAGTGAACTTGAAGGGTTTTATATAGGAGTTGATTTTGAGTGATTTGGAGAGAAAACGACTTTGTAATAGCTTTGCAAAGTCAGGGTTTATTTTGGCTACTTGAGATTTTGTGAAATAAATTAGGGTTGATGGTTTAGGCAATTCCAGAAGCTTTGCAGCAGATCTACGGCTGGAAATTTGTGGGTTTTTGGGTATTGTTGTTGTCAATGTGTGCTGTGAATTTGAGATTGATCTAACGGTTTGATCAAAGGTTATTGAAATTTATGTGAGTTGGGGTCTCTGGAATTGGGTTTTAAAGGTCAGTTAGGGTTTCGCAGATTTTGATCAATCTATCAGTTGGATTGGGGTGAAATTTATGTGTGTGTGTAGAAGACTTAATTTCCTACATGCTTGTGAAATTTGGAAGCAATTGAACGGTGCAAATAGGAGGTTTAGGCACTGGAATATTGGCGTGAAGATTGGAGAAGGAGGCCGGCTGATACCCGAGCAAATTTGTAAGTTTTTCTTCTTCTTGGTAAGTTGGATCTTCTTCAAACTTGGTGTGTGTGTTTTTAACTTAATTGTTAAGGTGTATGAAATATTTCAATCAAGATCAACGGTTTGTTTGGTAGTTATTGTGGTTCTAAAACTGCCTTAGAAATTGCTTAGGGTTTGACTTAGGGTTTGATTAGGGTTTGACTAGGGATTGACTTAGGGTTTCATTAGGGTTAGGATTTCATTAGGGTTTGACTTAGGACTAGGGTTTGATTAGGGTTTGACTAGGGTTTGATTAGGGTTTGACTAGGATTTGACTTAGGGTTTGATTAGGGTTTGACTAAGATTTGACCAAGATTTGAGTTAGGGTTTGATTAGGGTTAGGGTTTGATTAGGGTTTGACTTAGGGTTTGACTAGGATTTGACTTAGGGTTTGATCAGGGTTTGACTTAGGTTTGACTAGGGTTTGACTAGGGTTTGACTTAGGGTTTGACTAAGGTTTGACCAAGGTTTGACTTAGGGTATGACTAAGGTTTGATCAAGGTTTGACTTAGGGATTGACTAGGGTTTGAATAAGATATGATTTAGGGTTTTAAGATTCTATTTTTAGTATTTTCTAAATTTAGCATTTTATAAATTATTTTCTATTATGATTATTGAATGACTCATTTATTCTTCTTTTATAATTTCTTTAAGATTGAATCAAGCTGAAAAATATTGTTAAGGTTTAATAGAAGTTATTTAAGATTCTATTAGAATTGTTAGGATTTTGTTGTGGCGTATTTTCTTTTTATCTTCCACAGCCAGGTGCCCGGAGCATTCTCAAGCAAGACTTCACGTATTACGACACCGCTTTAATGTACCAAGTATTCTAATTTATTCCATCTTTGCCATGAATTTAATATCTTTTCTACCTCATATTCTTCATGGTTTTCAATTTCGATACTAGGTGGCGGACATTGCACTCTTTCAAGAAAAGATGATTCTCAATAAGGTTCTAATAGAGAAACATGAAAGACAGGGTGCACCTTCATAGCAGTTGGTAACTCTAGGTGATACACCACAAGATTGATCTACTTCTGGATAACAAATGGTTCCAATCTTAGGTAGTCCAACTTATTACATAGCCTCTTGGTTTTGATATTTCGTCGAAGCAGCCATATTTTATCTCTAATTTTAAAATTAGGTGCCTGATTCCAAAATTTATCTATGGATGCTTTGTAAGACTCTTGGGCAATTTGCAATTGAAGCTTCAATGTGGTTTGAAGCTTTGATAGCTGCTTCACCAATCCTTCAGCTGCTGGATTGTTATTCGCTGATGGACTCAATAGATCAAGCTTTGGATGGTACCCATAGTTGAAAAAGAATGGTGTTTTTTGAGTCGACCCATGAAGGGTGTTGTTATATGCAAACTCGGCTAGCAGTAGATATGCAGTCCAATCATCTTATTGATAGTTGATGCTGCATCGTAATACTGTTCCAAAATTTGATTCACCCGTTTTGTTTGGCCATCAGTTTGAGGATGGAATGCCGAAGAAAGCTTGATGTCTACCTTCAATATCTTAAAAAAAGATCTCCAAAACTTTGATACAAATTAGGTTCCTCGATTTCACACGATATCATTAGGTAGACCAAGATATTGATATACATTATCAAAGAAGAGTCTTATTGTATCTTTGCTTAACGATGTCTTTTTACAAGGGATAAAATGTGCCATCTTTGTAAGTCGATCTACTACAAGAAAGATATTATCAAATGAATTTGATGGCGGTAGGTCTGTAATAAAGTCCATGGAAATTGAAGACCATGGATGACGCGGAATAGGCAATGGCTATAGAAGTCCATAAGGGCGATGTCAAGGGTTCTTGGATCTTGAACAAATGTCACAAGAGAGGACAAAATCTTTCACATCCTTCTACATTTGGGACCACTAAAAATCTCGGAAAATGAATTCCAAGGTCTTGTTGAACCCAAAATGTCCCGCAATTGGAAAGCCATGACGAGATTGAAGGACAGGGAGTCGTGCTGGTCCTTTTGGGATATACAACCGCTCTTCAAAGTATAAAAGATCTCTTTCGACCTTAAACTTATCATCATTGATATGCTATTTGATATCAAAGGCTATTGAATCTTCAATGGTTGTAGTACGTACCTAGTTGAGGAAGTCGGCATCAATTGACACAATAGTAGCACAAATCCTGAATTGCTGTGGCTTTAATAATGTCATACATTGTTGATCAAGCGCTGCTTCTCCAATCTTCGATGCAAGATTTGATCTTCTTGATAATGCATCGGATAACCCTTGCTGCTTTCTAAGCCGATAAGTAATAACAAAGTCAAACCTAGATAGCAACATATTCCATTGAGCTTGACGATGTCGTAGTGAAATTGCTTACAGTATGTAAAATCCACTCAAAATGCATAATATGTTTATAGATTTAGATATGTGTTAGAATGGTTAGTAAAATAAATTAAAGGGATTGATAGAAGAAACTTTATTTTATTTTTACTTGTTTTGATTATGGTATTTAAAAATTATAAGATCTAAATGATTAGTATGAAGTCTTGAGAGAAGGTGGGAGCCTAAGGATGAAAATAAAAGCTAATAGGAGGCTAATTGGGAGGGATGAAATGAAGGCATGGTCGGATGAAGGCAAGGAATGGGAAACTTCATCCCTATTGGTCGAATACCATGCCCAATGGGCTTTGAGGAGGCTGCCCGCGACCTTAACAAGGGTTTCGGCAACTTTAAGGAGGCCATTAGAAAATTGAAAGCTAAGGTTGTAAAGTTTAGGATTTTGGGTACAATTTTTGTACAAAAATTAGAGGATTTGGAGTTAGGATAAAGAAGTTATAGCCATTTGAAAATAAGGTGTCAATATGAGACATACTGTCACTCTTTTGAGGATTGGAGGAGTTGTATGAAAGCTTTTGGAGATCGAGAGGTGCGGCTAGAGAGGAGATTTCAAGCTCTACACTTGATGTGGAAGATTTACTACACTTATGGAGTTTTAAAGAAGGAGTTATTGGGAGTCAAAGACAGCAGTTTGAATTCCAAGGCAGTAAGTAGGCATTTTGTTGATAGTGACGGGGTTTGCCATATCTTAAGTTTTTGGACGAATTTTTGTCTCAAAATTCTTAAAAAGATGTATTATTATGTTAAAAAGCTATACATCAAAGTTTCATAGTATTTGGACATTTGAATTGTGAGATATGAAGAATTTAGTACACAGGTATTTGTAAACAAGGGTTTAAAGCTACTGCTAGGATTTTGGCTATATCTAAAGATTGATAATAAATCAACAGTTGAAATTTATAGTGGTAGTTGTGAAGAATACATCCGTACTTCATATAAATTTCAAGTAGATTTGGACGGTTGGATTAAAAGTTATAAGTTATTGAAGTTCAAGAAAAATTCCCTTCCTATGGGGGAATAAGGGTTTAGAGTATTTTGTTATGTTTTGAGTGGTTTGAGGAAATTAGGCTTATATATTGGATGTAATAGCCCTATAAAGATCTCTTTTTTATAAACTTGGGGGTTTTTATTATACTTGAATCTTGCTTGAGTAATTAGTGGCAGCCAGAAACCAAGTACTTTCTTGAGGCAGATTCTCTCTACCCTGACGATGACAGTTTAGAATCCAAGATGACATGAAGTACTGTAGATTCTTGTGATCTCAGTATACGATGTCATATGACGTGGCATTCTATCTGGGAATACACTAGGTATCTGGTTGTGGAGAGTTTATTTGAAATTCGATGGCAAAATCCAACAGGTCGTTTGTCCTCAATAAAAAGGACAAATAATACAAAAATCTCACAAAAGAGAAGTTATATATATATAAATCCTCTTATATTCAAGTAAGTTTGTACAAAAAGGGTTCAAATTTCCACAAAAACCCTTCAAAACTTTATTCACCTGCAAGGACCTATTTCTTGCTAAACTTTAGAATCCAATAACTCTTGATCCAACTATTTAGTTTGTATAAAATTTAGTTCAAAGTGTAGATAATTCTTTTAAGTTTCATCACAAGAAAGAATCAATCATAAATTCATTTCCAATCGTCTGATATCTCAAAATTCCTAGCAAGTACTTAAAACCCTAGCTCAGAGACACCCGAGCACTATTTTCCTTATATCTCACAAGTCCAAAATCCTAATGCCACAAAATTTTTGCAAATAGTCTTGTGACATAAGCATATACACTTCTGAAAATTTTGAGCCAAAAATCTATCAAATTGTCTAAGATATAGCTCAAAATGTAACCACTATGTAAGCGGGTCACTTACTGCCCTTAAGTTTGTAAGCACTGACTTCAACTCCCAATATCTCCTTCACCTTAGCTTGGATTTTATCAAACTGTATATAAAAAGTATAGCTGTGAAAGTGTTTTTCCCAACCCCAGTCGCCGATTCTTGATTGATATCTATATGCGCGAGTTATACCCAAAAGAGTGACAGTAGGTCCAAAATCAACACCTTATTTTTGGGCGCCTATAACTTCTTCATAAAAAGTGCAAATCACACAAAATTTGCACCTAAACCAGATCCAAAAACGTAAACCTTATGATCCTAGCCTCTGATGTTCGACTCCTCTCCAAAAACAAACCCTAACTCCTAATAAACCCTCGGGCAGTCTCCTTGAAGCCCATTGGGCATGATTTTTGGCCAATTAGAATAGAGATTTCTATCATCTACCTCTATTCATCCACATGGATGGCCAAACTATCCTTTTTACACTAAAATCCCTTTTCTAACTCTTCTTCTTATAAGATTTACATACTTGGTGCTTTAAGCATCAAATAAAAGAAATATATAAGATCTTAAGAATCACCAACGTCTAACATAGGTGACTTAAGATATATACAAGTTACTATCAATATAAAATTTACTTCAAAAGTCACTACTAAGAAGAAAATAAGGTTGTATAAATCTTAATAATAATCCTTTTAATAGATCTTTTCTAAATTAGCAACCTAATCATATCCTATAACTAATAAAATCTACTGATATGACTTTCATTTAGCTAAGTAATAAATTATACATTAAATATACATGTATAATTTTTTCACATAGTAGCTAAATCACAATACGACATCCACCCCCTCCAAACCTGTGCATCCTCTAGTATGCACCAATAAGAGTTGAAGTTGTGGTCGGCGTCATACTATTGCTCCAGCAATATCTTCTTCAAAATCTTGTTCTTCTTCTCATCTGTAAAGAAGTCATTTTCTTCTCTCATATCTTCATGTGTTACGTCTTGACCCCGTTGTTTGAAGAATTTTATGCGTTTTCTTGCAATTGGAACTTTAAGGTGTATTCCATCTAGCTCCCTTAATACATATGTGGCATTATCTAAAACATTTACAACCACATAAAGTCTAAACTAACGTTTAGAAAATTTTCTAAGAGTACTATGCTGGTTATCCAAGCTACTATCATACACCAAAACCCAATCACCTTCTTGAATTTCTTTTGGCCTTAATCGATGTCGCTTGTCAAATCTATCTTTATTTTTGATTTGTGCCTCCCTTAGTTTAACAACTGCTTTTTCTATATCTTCAGCTCTTCTCTCTAATTGACGGATTCAAAGTGCAAGAAAATCTTGTCTAGACACATTGTCTTGCCAAGGTAATACATTCCAAGTATATATTTGCTCTTCAATCGACATAATAGGCTTTTGTCCTTGTATCAATTCTGTGGGCATATATCCAGTTACTGAACTGTGAGTAGTACGATCAGCTCATAGAGCAAATGGTAATAATCTTGGCCATTCTTTTGCCCTTCCTTTACATACTTTAACAATGGCTTTTACTATCAGAGGATGAATTCGCTCACTTTTGGCATTACCCTTTGAATTATACGCTGTTGTAAGTGCAAGCTTGATCCCACATCTTTCAAAAAATTTCCTTGCCTCATATGTATCTAATTCTCCACGATCAGCAGTAATTTTTCCAATACATCCGTATCTACAAATCACATCCTCTAGTAAAAATCTACAAACTCCTTCAGTGGATTTTGTTCGTAGAGCTCTTCCCTCCACCTGGTTGGATAAATCTTCTCGTGCCAAAACCAAGTATCGCATTTGCCATAATCCCATAGGCATAGTAACTAAATCCACCACCCATTTATAATGTATTGCTAGAGGATATGTAGGATGCAACCCATCTCTATGTCGAATCTCTGAATACATTTGGCAAGTTTGATATGATTCCACAAACTTTACTACATCTCTATACATATTACGTCACCAATATTTTTCTTTAAATTTGTTAAAGGTAGCATAAATACCTCTATGACCAGCCTACAAGCTATCATGGAATTCTTGAATCAATTGCTCTTGCATTTCTTTCTTGTAAATTACTCTTTATGGTATACCACTGTCCCTTTTACATCACTTCCATAAGTATCCATCTCGTAAAAGGTAGTTGTAGGCTTTCCGCCTAATTTGCTTAAAATAAATATCATTCCATTCTGGTTGCCTTGATAGGGTGCTCAAATAGTATCCAATATCTAATCATTCTCTTTCATATAATTCTTCCATGAATAGTTTTTGATACTCCTTCTCTCCTTGTTGTGTTCGAGAATAGAAGGTAATATCTACATCTTCGGTATCATCAATTAAATCTTTTTCTTGTTCATACCTAATCCGAGATAGCATATCCGCCATTGGATTATTTTTACCTACTATGTGCTTGAATTCAGGATTTAAAGACTTAATATATGCAATCCACCTCAATATAGCAATATTAGGGGTATTACAATTGGTGACCATTGCCAATAGTGGCAAACAATCTGTTTTCACTATCATTGATGTTCCAATTAGATAATCTCTATCAGTTTTCATGGCTGTCACTACCTCCCATAATTCTCGTTTTACTTGTGGATAGCACCTTTGTCTTTCATTTAATACCTTGGCTCCAAATCGTATAGCAAATCAATTCCCTTCTTCATCATCTTGTCCTAGTGTCCAACCAATAGCTATTGGACTAGTGTCAACTGTAAGTATCACCGTAATTTCTATTCTCATAATTTATTGTACGTAGCACAAGTGAAGAAGACAATGATTGCTTCAACCTTTGTATTGCTTCTATATGTATCCTCTCCCATTAAAACCTCTTCCCTTTTCATAGCAGACCATAGAGAGGATCTGTTATATGTGCATAATGTGGAATCCATATATAATAAAATATACAAGTCCCCAAAAATCTCCGTACCTCTGTTTGTGAGCTACAAACTTCTTTCATCTATTATATGGCATCTACTTTAGTAGGATCTGATTTACGACCAAACCATCCACATAAATGCCCCACAATAACAACCTCTCGAACACCAAAGGTTGATCTAGCTCCTGATAAGGTCAAGTGGACTTCTTTAAGCCGCGATAAAATCTTATCACAATCCAAAATATGACTAGATACAAATTTATGACACCTCCTCTGATCCATTATTTCTTCTTTTCCTTCTTCTATACATCTTTTTATTGAAATATCATCCAAGAAAGGCATAATCTTTTCTGGAATAAAATCACGAAGCACCTTATTCATCCCATTCATCATATGAGCAACTGAATTTGTTGCTCCTTGTGGTAATGTACACATTTTCACCAGCCCTAAAGGTGTCCTCATAATAGTGATATCCCTGCTTCCTTCCGCAAGTTGAAACTGGTCGTACCCAGAATAAAGATTTCCAATAGAATAAATGGCTCTACTAGCAAATGCTTCAGCAAATTTTTCAACAATTGGTCCCACTCTTGTATTTCTAATGGTCACTTGATTCATTGGTTGCATATCTTGAATAAACCGTAGAGTTCCATTCTTCTTTGGAACTATAAACCAACGACTAGAATATGGTGCAAATGATGGTTCTAAGATTTTCATCTGTATCTTTTCTTTTAATAACTCTATAAGTTTGGATAGATGCGCTCTAGGTATCGGAATTGGCCTTAGATCCTATGGAGCATGTGAAACTGTAAAAATAACCATTGGTGCCACAATACTTGGATCTACACATCCAATTTTTGAGGGTTCAAAAGAAAAAGCTTTTCCATGCTTCCTCAACATTTTTCTGAATTCTATTTCTTTGGTAGGTAGAAGAAAATCCGTGGATCCTACTTTCAACTCCTTGAACGTACTTTCTGTAAACTTATGGCCAATTTGATCAAGATTTCGTAAACCCCTTTCCTTTGAAGCCTCTTGAACTTGGTGGTTTGAATCACTAGGCAATGGTATAGTTACTAGTTTTATTTTTCTTTCTACAGTTTTGTACCTAGTTTCAACTTTGACTTCATAACCCTGAAACGCTTGTATAATGGAGTAGAACTCTCTTGAATGTACTTGCACCACTTGATCTTCATCTGTTACTTCAACCTTTATAAGTCCTTCCAATATATCTTCTAAACCTGTTTCTGTATATATACCTATTATCTTGTCATCTTCATCGAGCACACCCACTCTTTTTAGGTCTTTTTCTGTTTTTCTCACAATCCTTTTTTCTCGTTTTTGTAGATCATTAATTTGCATATGTATAGTAAATCCACTTTTAAAAATTTCTACAGCTCCTGTACAAAAGGTACTTTCTACTCCTTGCGAGAGTACCTTTTCTGATGTACCACCACATCCTCGCTCTATAGTGGTACCCTGCAAAAATCCTTAAACTCTTCATCAATTTTTGGTAATGTGCCACTTCGTAGATAATCCTTGTTGCGCTCATGATTAGCAGGTATTGTTAAAAACTGCACTGCTCGTTTATCATCTTGGCTTCTAATGCGAGCACATGCAGATCCATCATCTAATACTTTGGTTTCCATCCTCACAGCAATAATATATGGTTGTCCAAGAATTATTGGATAAGAAGTATTATTCTGAACAAAGAAGTTTGGTTCAGTAGATACATCTTCAATTTTCACTTTTACATCTGGACAAGCACCATAAAGATCTCCACATGTGTTATTTGCTGCTTGGATCACCCAACCATGTTCAGTGTCAATAGGCCACCTCCCACATTTATTAATGTCTTTAGACATAATATTGATTTCAGATCCATGGTCAATAAGAGCAACTACTGGATCTGTCAAATCCCCCACCTTCACCAAAGTTTCTGTAGTGGCTCTAGCCCAATGCTTCTTAGAGTAATGACTAGGACCTTTGTCATCAACCTTATCTTCATCCAAGGAAAATTGATCCTTTTGATTGATACAACATTCAGCCAACTCCAACTCTTCTTCTTCTGTTAATGTCGTATCTAAAGCATTAGATATTGCTGATTTTTCTATCAATTGTCTTTTCTGCTTAATGGTGTCAATAATGACATCATGAAATTTTTTTTTTGCAATGCCTAAAATTTCACGTAAAGTGAATTCAATTTTGGCATTCAACATCCTTTCTTCCAACACCCTTTTAAATCTGTAGTTGCCTCTATATCCGATTGCAGCTTATAGGCAACAAGCTTACCCTTTTCTTTATTTTTACTAGCTTCCATCCCTTCTTTCTATTTTTCTTTTCATAGTGATGCATCTCCAGAGTGTGATGTTGATGGCTCAACCTTGGATGGTCTACTACCTTGTAATATAGGTACTTCCTTGTTTTATATTATTTTTGCATCCTTTTGAAATCTCCTTTTGTTATCTAGTTCTTGGAGATTTTTTTCTGTTATATTTCTTCCCCTTTTTACATCCATCAAAGCTTCATGGTAGGATTTTGCCATATAAGCATGTACAGACATGGTATCAACAGGGTCATCCCATCTTGTTGCATTCCTAATTATTGTGGCTGCATTGAGTAACTCTTGCCTTGATGTTTTTTCCTTATTCATGCTAGTGATAGCATGATTCCATAAATCCCCCGTGTCTACATGTTTGTCAAAAACATCCTCCTTCTCCCTTATAACCTCGATACCATAAGTGGTAGCTTTTCCTGATGCCATAGTATATTGAGATAAATAATCCTCTCAAACCTTTTTCATTGCTCTTTTTCCAAAGTTGGTTTTGAGGAACTCACCTGTGTCACGCAGTGCAATCTTTCCATCTTTCCATATAATTATTCTTTGTTGCAAAATATTAGCAAAATCTCCACATTTCTTGCAAGGATGCTCCATATTATCGCACCAAATACATCACTGTATATATCCTTGCTTTGATGTAGGTTTGATCTCAGATATTCTTCTTTTTTCTTCTAGCTTTGCCAATTTGATTTGTAAGTCTTTCATTCCTTTCACTAACTCCTCAATTGCATTTTTTCGTGATACAACTGTGGATATACAAATCGGAATAGTACTTACTGGTATAGCAGGTTCTGATACTTGTCTGCGAGATATTGTAATCGGAGGAGGCCTAGTTTCTTGTCTTACCACTACCTTGCCTCTTCAGTATTCTCTCTTAGCAAGTATACCTACTGCTTCCGAGACCTTCTTCCAGTCAGTAGTAAGTCCATTGTCTTCTTCCAGTCAGTAGTAAATCCATTGTACTTCTAATTAGATAGTATATATAGAGAGAAGAGTGAAACCTTCTTCACTCTTGTCAATTCCTTTCTTGCTTCTAATTTAGTTTCAAGAGTCTCTAGTTGTCTTGTCTTTTGACAATAGCCATTCCAGTTTCTATTGAATACATATTTTTTTATTTCTATTCTATAAGAGAAGTCTCACTTGTCCATTTGATTTCATCGAGTTCTTGTCCTTGATAGTTTGACAAGAGTGAAGATTTATTGTTCTTATTTTGTGTTAGAAGTGAGTGGATTACCCCACTTCTATTCTTTGTATTTGAAGGTTGCAGACTACTCACCTTTGATTTGACTCTATTTGCTTTCTAATCTTGATTTTTTCCTAAAAAAGAGTGGATCACCCCTCTTTGTGGAAGATTTTTGTTTGATATTAGAGGTTGCGGATTACCCTCCTCTAATCCAAATTATAGATTTGCAAAGTTGGCTAAGATGGAAGGAAAAATCATGGATGCTACACTTACCAGAAACGAGAATAGATTTGCAACTATTGCAGATCTTCAGGAGCTTGTCAACACTCTTAGAGTAGAAATTTCACGAATCACCAATGGTAATCATGGAAGCACTATTCCAACACCTATGGAAGAAGTCCAGAGCTTATGCCAAGAAGTTGTACAACTGAGAGAAGCAAGTAGATCAGCCTCCCAATCGAATCCAAAAAATCTTGCTTCTTTAAGCGTTAAAGAGGCAAAAATTAGTATTCCCGAGAAATTTGATGGAACAAGATCAAAATTTCGAGGATTTTTGCAACAAGTCAAGCTTTATTTAAGATTACACCTTTTCCAATATCCTGATGGATTTACCCAAGTTGGATTCATAGGTGTACTTCTATCTGGAAGTGTTCTTTCGTGGTTTGCACCTTTGATGGAAAAAGATTCAAGACTTCTTTACAATTTGAATTCATTCTTTGAAGTGTTTACGGCTACATTTGGAGAAAGCGATCGAGAGAGGGTAACAGAGACCAAGCTTTTATCTTTACGACAAGGATCACGGTCAGCTACAACATATGCTATTGAATTTCAAAATCTTGCTTGCAATATAGAATGGAATGACAAAGCCCTTATCAACCAATTTCGTTATAGATTGAAGGATAACCTTTCAAAGATTTGTTACTAACAATGCCAAAAGCTGAATCTTTGGAGCAATTTGTTGCTCAAGTGATTGCATGTGACAATCGATTATTTGAAAGGTGCCAGGAATATAAATTCAGTTGGAGAGGAACAAGTCAATTGATAACAGCAACTCCTAAGTTTTCAGAAACTTACTTAGCTAAATCAGAATCAATGCAAATTGTTGCGGTACGCTTTAAACCTCTCACTGAGTAGGAAAAGACTCGATGTCGTCAAGAGGGTTTGTGCTTATATTGTGGAGAATCTAAACACACTGCTCAATATTGTCCAAAGAAGCAACGCAATCACAAAATGAGAAGTATGGTTGCTAGAGAAGACACTATGTCGGATAACGAATTTTTTCAACTACAATAGGGACCATGCAGCTGGAATCATGTGCAACACCTTGTAAAGGTCTTATTCTCTCTTCAGACCCCTCACCTTGTTTTACAATAGAAGTATCATTAGGACCTAAAAATCACAAAGTCTTTGTTTTATTAGATTCAGGAGCCTCAGCCTGTTTCATAGACAAAGACTTTGTCAAAAAATAAGAAATAGTTTTAATCAAGAAAGCTAAACCTGTGCACGTAGAAGTCATAGATGGTCATTTGTTATCTTCTGGAGATGTCATCCATGAGACTGTTCCTTTAGATGTAGCAATTAAAAGACATACTAGTGTAGTAATATTTAATGTGATTAGATCCCCTTCAAATCCGATTATTTTAGGATTATCGTGGTTAAAAAAAATATAATCCTCAAATAGATTGGATTTCTCGTAACCTCGACTTTTCTTGTAGTTCAATCCAAGAATCCAGTAGTCAAGTAGAAATACATAAGTCTAGTATATCCAAACCCTTATTAATAGGTGCGAAAGCTTTTATACATGCGGCAAAAGAAGGACCATCTTTTGTTATATATGCCACACCTATTTCAGATACTGAGAAGACTACAAGTAATATTCCTAACCAGTATCAAGATTTTCAAGATGTTTTTGAAAAGAAAAACGCAGATATTCTTCCACAGCATCGACCTTATGATTGTTCAATCAACCTTCAAGCAGGAGCTCAACCACCATTTGGACCAATCTAAAGTTTATCACAGAACGAGCTGACTGCATTTAAGTAATATATTGACGAGAACTTGGCTAAGAACTTCATATGCCATTTGAAATCTCCAGCAGGAGCTCCTATCTTATTTGTAAAGAAAAAAGACGGATCCTTACGGTGTCGTGTTGTAAATCAAAACATAGTGTGAAAAACATAAAAGAATGCATTAAAATAAAAAGATTAAGATTAGAAGAAAGGTTGATAGAAAATTAGTAGTAAGAAGATATAATGGAAATTTACCTTGAAAAGTGAAATTTCTTCAAGTTAGTAAAAAGGAAAAGGTTGAGGAAGTGGAAAAGACATGGGCTAAGAGGTCTTTTTGACCAAGAGGATAAAGAAGACCAGGAGGGAGATGACAAGGAAGGGTCGTGAAGAAGAAGGAGGGAGAGTTTTTTTGGAGAGATAGGGTTACTTTTTGATAGGTAGTATACATTTTAGTATGTAGCAGAAGCTTAGAGAGGATTTTAGATGCGAGTTTTTGTAGATTTGTAGTAGACAAGATAAGGAACTCATAGAGACAATTCTCATGTCTTTTGATTAAGTATCAAGGGAGATATGAGTCGTGAAAGTTGCAGGTGTTTAAGACTAGGGCAGAGAGGGTTACTAAATTTCGGGCCTTGGTTCTTGGAAACCACTTAGACTTTAGTGGCGAAAATTGTTGGGTTTTTGTTCCTTATAGAGTTAACTACTTTGTGTCAAAATCTCAAGTCAATATGACCTCTAAGCAAAGAGTTATGAGTGAAATTGTAACCGGTTTGAATGAAAAGAGAAATAGAGTGAAGGCAAGGTTGAGGGTTTGTATGGGCAATGCATGTGTGTGGGTTTTTTTGGGTATAAAGAGATTTAGGAGACGAATTTGAGTGTGAAATTTGATAGACATGATCTATGTAAGTTAAGGAAGAGATGAGTGTAAGTTTGATACTCATTAGTCTTATAAATAAAATGTTATGCTCTTTCAAAGTGACAGGGGTCTATCTCCAAATCAGTGAAGTTTGAGGGAGCATATCTTTGTGATCAGAGTAGTATTTTGAGTAAAATTTGTTGGAGTTTGTAGATATATGAGTCTATTAAGTTGTGTAAAAAATTGATTGCTATTGGAGTTATATTCGAGGAGTTATGAGGAAAATTGTGGTCGGATTCAGAGTTGTTAGAAGGCAAAATTAAAGAAGAAGGATGGAACCTATAACTCAAGTTTGGAGAAGGCTCTTGGAGCAATATTTGGAGGGTGTTTACAACATGAGATAAGCTATAAGCCTACCAAATTTTAGCACTTAAGTCTTCTTTAATGAAGAGCAATGAAGGTGTGAAGCAAAGGGGGTCCAGAATCAAAGGCAGCATGGAGGAATTACTTTGACAACATGGTTCTCTCTAACCACATGAGCTATAATCAAAAGGTTTATGGGGTTTGCTTCTTTACTCTCTTAAGTACCTTGTGTCCAAATTTTGCTTCAATTGATATGATATCCTAGGATTTATGAGCAAAATTGAAGGCAGGTTTCTAAAGGCAGAATATGTTAGGGTTAATAAAGTATGTTTTTATATAAATTCTTCAATTTTATGAACTTTATGAATCTCATCTTGCACTTGAGAAACTAGAGGCAAAAAAAGACCCAGTGTTTCTTAGGGCTAAGACTCTCACCACGACAACGGATGTGCATAGATTATCGAGGACTTAATAAGATTACCATCAAGAACAGGTATTCTTTACCTCTGATTTCAGGATTTCTTGATCAACTCAGACAAGCAAAGATCTATACAAAAATAGATCTCCGAGGAGCATATAATTTGGTCTGCATCAAAGAAGGTGACGAATAAAAGACTGCATTTCAAACTAAGTATGGACATTTTGAATATAATATCATGCCGTTTGGACTCACAAATGCACCAGCTGCTTTTCAACATCTTATGAATGACATTTTTCGTGAATTTCTTGATGATTTTGTTGTCTGCTATTTAGACAACATTCTAATATATTCTAAGAACACAGAAGAATATGAATTATATGTTTGTCGTGTGTTATAAAAACTTAGAGATACATGATTATATGCCAAGATGGAAAAGTGTGTATTTCACATTACTCAAGTTGACTTCCTAGGATACATCATTTCTAATAACGGCTTAATGATGGATCTTAAGAAAGTTGAGACAATTATGGACTGGAAAATTTCAAGGACAGTAAGAGATGTACAGTGTTTTTTGGGATTTGCCAATTATTATTGGATCTTCATTAAGAACTTTTCTCAAGTTACAGCTCCATTGACACGCTTAACTTGTAAAGAAAAACTTGAGTGGAAGAAGGAAGCAGAAGCATCATTTGAAGCTTTGAAGAGAGCTTTTACTTGTGCACCAATCTTGTATCGCGTCGACTTTTCTAAAACATTCTTTATGGAAACAAATGCATCAGATTTTGCATTGGGTGCCATATTGTCACAAATGGAAATAGATGACAAACTTCATCCAATAGCTTTTCATTCAAGAAAGTTTTCAACAGCCGAGATTAATTATGAGATCCACGACAAAGAACTTCTTGCAATCGTGGACTCTTTTCAAGAATGGCGTCATTATCTAGAAGGCGCCTCCCATCCAATCACCGTATATACGGATCATAAGAATCTCAAGTATTTCATGTCAACACGTGTTTTAAATCGTCGTCAAGCTCGTTGGAGTATGTCTTTGTCAAGATTCGAGTTCATTATCACGTATAGGCCAGGAAAACAACAAGGTTTGTCTGATGCCCTTTCTAGACGTTCTTATCTTGCTCCAAAAGAAGGAGATGCAGCTTTTGATCAACAAAGAACAACCCTCTTGAAGCCAGAACAATTTTATCTTCGAGCAATCAAATCAACATTGACCGTTGATTCGAATTTTCTCAAGAAAATCCAGTCAAGTATGTCCTCAGACCCTCTTGTTCATGATATTAAGAACAATTCATCTAAGTCTCATGATACTTCCAAGTTTGAATTCAAGAATAATCTACTCTACTTTGAGGGACGCTTGTATATCCCAGAAGGCGAAGCACGACTACGTGCTCTTGAAGCTCGTCACAATTTTTCCGCAGTAGGACATTTTGGGTACAACAAGACTCTGGAACTAATATCAAGAGATTTTTGGTGGCCTCAAATGTGGAAGGCAGTTAAGGAGTTTGTACAATCATGCGATGTCTGTTCAAGATCAAAAACCCCTCGTCATCGACCTTACGGACTTCTCCAACCACTACCTATACCAGAACAACCATGGTCTTCTATCTCTATGGATTTTATCACAGATCTACCAATTTCAAGTTCATATGATTCCATATTCGTGATTGTAGATCGGTTCACCAAGATGGCACACTTTGTACCATGTACAAAATCTATCACAGGTGAAGAAACATCTAAGCTCTTTCTTGACAACATCTATCGCCATCATGGATTGCCAAGGGATATTATATCAGATAGAGGAACACAATTTATATCTAAATTTTGGAGAACCCTATTCAAGATATTGAAGGTGGATATAAAACTATCTTCAGCCTTCCATCCTCAAACAGATGGTCAAACGGAACGAGTGAACCAAGTCTTGGAGCAATATTTGAGGTGTACCATCAATTACCATCAAGACGATTAGACAACTCTTTTGCTATTTGCAGAGTTTGCTTATAATAATTTGGTACATTCTTCTACTCAATAAACACCTTTTTTTGCCAATTATCACCCACAACTTGATATTTTTGACTTTTCAAAAGCTGATAATCCTGCGGCAAAAGATTTGGCAAATCAGTTGGCAGAGCTATATGTAACAATGAAGGTACGATTAAAAGAAGCTCAAGAACGACAAAAGACGAGTGTAGATGTCTATCGCAAGCAACAACCTCAATTCCATGTTGGTGATAAGGTATAACTACTTCATCGAAATATCAAGACTATTCGTCTTTGTGATAAGTTGGACTATCGTAGGCTTTGACCATTCTCAATTTGTGAACAAGTCAATCCAGTCGCTTATCAATTAAAGCTACCGGAGTCTATGAAGATTCATCCTTTATTCTATGTGTCTCTACTTGAGCCATATAAGACAACAAATATACAAGGAAGAAAACAAATGCCACCGCCTCCTATAGAAGTGGATAACAATGAAGAATTTGAAGTGGAAGAAGTCTTAGATTTGAGGCGGCGCCGAAACAGGTTGGAATATCTTATTCATTGGCATGGATACAATATTAGTGAGCGCGCATGGGAACCGGCAAAGAATCCTATAAATGCAGCAAGGAAGGTGGAGACCTTTCATCAACGGCATCTATCAAAACCAAGATGAAAACCTCTCCTATAAAAGAAACAAGATCTAGGCAAGATAACATTCAACTTTCTAACCTTGTTTGTAACTTCTTTGTATTTGTGGCGCTGAGGAAATGGAGAACCAACAACCAGCGGATTCGACTCAAGAGCCTTCATTTGCTGACTTGCCGGATGAGACGTTGCGATTGTCACAACCTTCAAGACGACGCAACCGAGATGAAGATCTTCAAGAACGACATGTTCTTCTTCGAATAGATGGCGAGATACAACGTGTTTGATATCACGACCTTGGAAGAGACTCCCGATGTTTGGTGATTTTATTGGAGGTAGGAACAACTCCTGATGGTGTTCCAAACGTGTTATTCGAAGGAAGTTATGAAGGTCACAACAATGATCAAATAACAGGGTGGTCTTCTCGCCCCCGGAATGAGACATTATCGATGGCTGAGAGGACCTATTAATTACCTTTGAAGAGAACAAAGATCAGAGTATGTAGCAAATACAATCCGGCGCATCTTAAACTTCCTCAACATCTAACCACCGCTCCTCGTGGAACTCGTGCCTAAAAGGAGGGGTAATGTCACGGACATACACATAGTTACCTATATAATTAAGTAGAACTAGATAAAAGTAGATAAAAGTAGATTAATTCTATAATATCTTCTAGAGAAACTTCTTGGAAGCTTCATAGACGCTGCTTTGACCGTATAGGTGTCCATAGTTGATTTCTTGGTTAGAAACTTGGTCAACAAGTTAACCATGTGCCACACATGTTAATAGCTTGTTCTTCAAGCTAACTACGTGGCGCACATGTAAAAAACTTGCCTTGCAAGCTAAGGCAAGTGGCCTTTAAAGTCAACACATATTAGAGGTCCTATAGAACATCGCCATGTAGCTTCTAGTTAGATAGTATATATAGAGAGAAGAGTGAAGCCTTCTTCACTCTTGTCAACTCCTTTCTTGCTTCTAATCTAGTTTCAAGAGTCTCTAGTTGTCTTGTCTTTTGACAATAGCAATTCTAGTTTCTATTGAATACATATTTTCTTATTTCTATTCTATAAGAGAAGTCTCACTTGTCCATTTGATTTCATCGAGTTCTTGTCCTTGACAGTATGTCCTCAGACCCTCTTTTTCATGATATCAAGAATAATTCTTCCAAGTCTCATGATTCTTCTAAATTCGAGTTCAAGAACAATCTACTATATTTCAAAGGAGGTCTATATGTTTTAGAAGGAGAAGCACGTTTACGTGTTCTTCAAGCACATCATGATTTTTTAGCGGCAAGACATTTTGGATACAACAAGACTTTGGAACTTATATCAAGAGATTTTTGGTGGCCTCAAATGTGGAAGGCAATCAAAGACTTTGTACAATCATGTGATATCTGCTCAAGATTAAAGACTCCTTGTCATCGACCTTTTGGACTTCTTCAGTCATTACCTATTCCAGAACAACCATGGTCTTCTGTTTCTATGGATTTCATCATAGATCTTCCAAACTCAAGATCTTATGACTCTATATTTGTGATAGTAGATCGATTCACCAAGATGGCACATTTTGTGCCATGCACAAAATCTATCACAAGTGAAGAAACAGCTAAGTTTTTCATTGATAATATCTATCGCTATCATGGGTTACTTAAGGATATTATATCGGATAGGGGAACTCAATTTGTATCAAGATTTTGGAGAACCCTTTTCAAGATCTTAAAAGTGGACATAAAGTTATCTTCAGCTTTTTATCTTCAAACTGACGGACAAATAGA